>OY294048.1:8415948-8783455 GCA_958510825.1 Brachypterus glaber | reverse complement strand
AATTCCCTATGTAAGGTTGCTATCAAGTTTAAAATTAATTGTCAATACAAACATTATTTTGACGTTTTAAAAGAAAATCCAAATAATTATTAAAAAGCAAGAAGAAATTACAAGAAAAAATCTTTAAAAAGGAAACTAAAGTATCAATCTACAAATGTTTTGCAAAAATTAAGCAATCTAATATAGTACTCAATAAGTGTTTCATAGTAAACGATGTCAATTTTTTTTTTTGCGAGTTAACATAATACTTTTCATGATTTTATTCAAAAAACTTAATTATAAATAAAATAACTTTATTATAACTTTTAACAAATTTCCACTTTTTAAAAACTTTCTATAATTATTTGTAAAATGTGACATGATAGTTATTTTAATCTATTAGATTAAAGTTTAAAACGTCAAAAATAATCAAGAGTATAATGTGTAATAAAAATATCACTAAAAGTCATTTTTAAACCACTAATCATAGCTTCCTTGATCGAATCTGTTACTCAGATAGATAATGCGCCGAGTAATGTAAAATCTCGTAAATTTTTCTTGTATCTGTATGACAACACATAACCTATGATTCCATTTATTTTTTACAGTGTAGTATAAAATGTTGTATGTATATACATTTTTCTTTTCTTGTTTTTCGTGCCTTCAAGAGTTAAGTACTAGCTCAAAAATGCATATAATATTTCTTGTAAAGAATTAAATAAGCTTTCTTTTGGTTTAATATTTGTTTTAAAACGATTCTTAGTAAGCGAGTTATCAATAAAATTAGGTTTTTGTCCTTTTTGTCCCCTTGGGTCCCTTTAATCCACCCTAATGCACTTCTACAGTTTTCCTTTAAAGTTTATATTATTTTTATCATCAATATTTTTTTCAGAATTTAATCCATATCCGAAATAAAGATACAATACATTACACTTTTTTGAAATTTTGTTAGTAAACATTTTTTTATGTTTTTTGTATTCATTTTTAACTTTTTGACAAACAAAATATTTTATCCAATACATACAGATAATGAGACAATTACCAGCTTTATTTTAAATAGATAAACTCAATAATAACCCCCGCGTGGCTTTTACTTTATTGAGTGGATAATTATTTATTTTACCCACTCAACTGTCACTTGTCAAATTGTAAATGTCATTAAAATTTTTAATAAAAATATGAATTCCTAAGCTATTTATTGGATAAAACCTTGTATGGCACTCATGGGTAAACCGATATTGCCCTCTCGAAAATTAACCTGCTTGGCTGACGCAAATTTTCTCATGGGCAATATCTTACTTTACCCACTAGTACCATAAATAACTATTAAAACAATATCTGGACTCGGTTGTCGTTAATGCAATCTAATGGTAGGTCAAATTTTAGATTTCTAGGTTATATGGTTTCTTTAGATAAATGGCTGTGACAGAAGGACGGACGGACGGACGGATCCTTAAAGGGTTTAGTTTTTAAGGTACACGAGAATATAAACATTTTTGATAGAGGTTAATTTTTTAGAATTTATAAATTTTGAAAACCATCGATCGTATAATACTCTTTTAGCTCAAGAGCTGTGCAGAATATAATAAAAATACTAAAAACCGTGCTCTCCAAACTGAAAATCAATGTCGTTATCATGATGATAATGATGTATGACTAGCGTAAAATAATTGTAACTTGAGGAAAAGTATATTAAATTTAAAAGTTATAAAGCTCTAAAATTCCATTTTATATTTAAAAATATTTCCTTACATTATAACAGCTATTTTCTTATCGATTAATTCATGTCAATTTACTGCCATATATCAGACACTAAATATGATCGTAAGGGAGCTAAGCCCCTTTGAAAGTGGCTAAAAAAATTAGGTTTGTATTTAGTAACTCAGGAACCCTTTGAGATATAGAAACGAGGTTTGGCACGTGAACTAATCTTAATAAGGCTTATCTTCGTATGTTTACATCGGCAATAAGAGAGCGTTTTTTTTTTGTTAAAATTAAGGCAATTATTTAAATTTAAAAAAAAATAACATTGGGTTATAAATAAGTGAGTATGATAAAAAAAACGTTTTACTGCTTTAAACGCCAATATCTCGACAATGTATTTTAGGAGAAAATTGTTTATTCAAAATGGTGGATCCAATATGGCGGATTAGATTTTTTAAAGTTCCTGGTTTGCTTGAAACTTGGTACTCGGGGGTTTTCGGGTTCGATTCACTTTTCGGCGAAGATTTCAATACATCGGCACTCTGTGGTACCGCCTTAAAACTAATAATTTTAGGAGAGTGGTTCCATTTTACTTTTTTTACATAGGAATGTGCCTAAAAATGACTAATTTATTGGTAGTTTTTCATTCAGAACGTTGATAGCAACACAACTGTCTATAATAATTATGTTAGTTTATATTTCTTAGGTACTTATGAATATATCTAGATCTAGACAGGTACTTACAATTTTTAATTGCTTCAATTTAGACTCATTAGGTACTTAAAATTGCGTACTTGAACAAATTATAAAAATTACCGTAATATAATATTAATATTAATAGTACTCCATATTCATCCTTCGTAATTACTGGCAATAGTCATAAAAATTTAATTTCATGATACTTAACAGTATAAATTCATTATCGATTATCGATTACACAGCCCCACAAAAAAAAAAGTCCGGATCTCTAGACCAGACATGTGTATCCTTATGTATTTTGTGCCGCTGAATCCGAATCCGAGGTCAGAAAAAGCCCTACACCCCAGGAATTGGCCCCAGAGGCCGAAAATGGCCGCTGAAAGGTGTGAAACGGGAATTCCGGCATGACGGATGCTCAGGGCAGGTTGAGATTGCATTCTCAAGGCAAAGTCGAATTAGTGGGTAACCGAGCTTAGATCCGACAGGCATCGCGGCCCCTGAGGCCGGAAAATGGGCCCCTGGGGGCCGAAAAATCGAGATTTTCACGTCGGGATCGCAGCACTTCGATTTTCTTGTAACTTCAAACTGCAGCTACGTAAAGAGGCTGGAACCTCTTCCAGGCCCATTGAAATTCACACCCAGGGTCCGAAAAACGGGCCCTCAGGGCGGGAAAATCAAGATTTCCACGTCGTCATCACGGCACTCAAATTTCTATGGACTCTTAAAAAACTCACGGAAACACTGGCAATGTAGCAATGTAGTCAATGCCGTGATGACGACGTGGAAATCTTGATTTTCCTGCCCTGAGGGCCCATTTTCCGGACCCTGGGCGTGAATTTCAATGGGCCTGGAAGAGGTTCCAGCCTCTTTACGTAGCTGCAGTTTGAAGTTTCAAGAAAATCCAAGTACTGCGATCCCGACGTGAAAATCTCGATTTTTCGGGCCCCAAGGGCCCATTTTCCGGCCTCAGGGGCCGCGATGCCTGTCGGATCTAACCACCGTTAGCCACTAATTCGACTTTGCCTTGAAAATGCAATCTCAACCTGCCCTGAGCATCCGTCATGCCGGAATTCCCGTTTCACACCTTTCAGCGGCCATTTTCGGCCTCTGGGGCCAATTCCTGGGGTGTAGGGCTTTTTCTGACCTCGGATTCGGATTCAGCGGGCAAAAATACAGAAGGATACACATGTCTGGTCTAGAGATCCAGACTTTTTTTTTTGTGGGGCTGTGTTATCGATTATCCATATGACTAGGTTTAATTGTTTTTATTTTTTCATTTTTGAAAATAAAGAAATAGTATATTGATTTACTAAGAGGAAAAGTGAAGCCTTTTTTTACTAATCTGTAGAATTTACGGACGACGCGAAGCGGAGTCCGGAAACTACAGACGAGTAAAAAAAAAGCACTTTTCCTCTGAGTGAAACATACTATTTTTTCTTCAAACATCCTATATATATTTTTTTAAATATTAATTTTTGAATTTAATTTATTCAGTAATAAAGTATGTTTTTTTTATTAAAATAGGCCAATAAAACCCTTTCGAAATAAACTTAAACCTTCCTTAGCTCATTTTAATTTTTTTTTTTCGTACACTTTTCGCGATTTCGATGGTAACTTGTATAAACCATATATTCTTCTTCAATCATTTTTAATCAATCACAAGGTTTTTGCACAGAATCTCGAGTCAACCACCTGTTTATATAATAAATAAACAAGTTTGAAGTATGGCTGCCATCGAAGTCAAAGAGTGCTACCGCCAGTGGTGGTTTTGCTAACTAACTTTTTTTTACGGCGTACAACAATGAACACATTTTTTTACTGTAAAAAAACACTTTTAACTAGTGTGTTCAGTTATAAAATATGAACATTTTAGTACGCTTGAAAAAAAAAATATTTAAGGGTTTATTAATTGCTTTTTTATTTGATTGTATCTAAAAGCACCACTTTTTGGTAATAAATCAGTACAATCGCTTGGCAATCTCCATAATCGCCCTAAAAAGACTATTTTTCGTCCTTGTATCATAAAATGCTATTGTGATTTCGTCTACTTTTACAACCGCTTGATTTAGTCTTTTGGTTTTATATAGTATTTCTGTATAACCCCATTGTTCTCGCTTGACAACCGTCCGTCTGTCAGTCTGTGTATCGGACAGACTCTGTCCGTAGAAATCATCTAGCCGCTAAATTAAAAATGATATTTAAATGATTGTTGTCCAAACCCAGTAGAATTTTTTTTAACCTCACCGTTGAGACTTTTTATATGTGTTATTTATATAAAAAGTCCATTCAAACAACTTCTTACCTAAGAAAATTTTCGGTAGCGGGGCGTTTTTTTTTGGGACCAACCCTTAACTTAAGGGCGTCCGACAACGGTATTGCCCAAAATTTTTTGTCGGACAAGGTTACTACTTGATTTTAAATATTTTTATTAAACAATCCTGAAAAAATCAGAGGTGCTAAATGTTATGACCTCATAACTAACCTAACATAGTTATGACGTCATAACATTTAGTACATCACAGCTGATTTTTTCAGGATTTTTTAATAAAAATATTTAAAATCAAGTGGTAATCTTTTCCGCAAAAAAAACGACCCGCTACCGAGAATTTTCTTATTGAAGAAGTTGTTTGGGTGGACATAAAAAACACATATACAAAGTCTCAACGGTGAGGTAATAAAAAAAATTAACTGGGCGTGGGCTCCCGGCCTATAATGTACATTTTTGTATCATGATCCCCACGTAAAGAATAGCTGAAGACCTACTTACAAATACGACATAAGAATGTAAACGCAGTACGCTGACGTTTCTTACGACGATTTTACGTTTACGTATTACGTCGTATTTGTATAATAAAGCTTTAAAGAAAATAAACAACCATGCAAGGTTGCAAGGTTGCATTTTCGATCTGTGTACGTACAGAATGCTGTGCGTAAAATTTTGAAAGATAATAATTCAACTACATGTAAGGGAGCGTTCAAGCATTACGTAACGCAAAATTTGGCCATTTTTGACCCCCAACCCCCCTCCCCCACATGTAACGCGGCGTAACATTTTCGAGACCCCCTCCCCCCTCCTAGCGCGTTACGTAATACTTGAATGCTCCCTAATGTAAAATACTAGTATATTTTGAACCGAAAATACTAGTATAGTTTTGATGTATTTAAAAATGTTCATTTAAATATAAAATTGTTTATTGAACGAAAAAGTTTCGTTAAAAAGTTGAAGTGACTGAAAAATCCAGGTTCTTTTCTACAAGTCGACAACCATATTGGCCATATTTACATATTTTCAAGTTTTTATCCGAAACGACGGCAATTCTTTCGACGAAAAAGTTTTCATTCCATTTACTTTTAAAACGGTACGTGCTATATTTACTGGGTTTAGATTTAAATTCAAAGACCTTTAATTTAACAAAATAATAGCATTAAAACAAAATAAAAACACAATTGGAATTTACGAAAAAAAGTTTTTTTTATTTTTGCTGTATAGGTAAGAGTAGTCCTAAATAAATGAGCAAAATTCACTCTTTTATTTTACTTTCCCCAAGAAGAGTCTTGCGTCAATAAAAAAAATGAAAAATGTTTATTCCTTTTTTTGATGTCTCCGGGAAACTTTGTAACAACAGCAACTCTTGAAGGCTTAGAGCTAAAGACCTCAAATTTGAAAGAAAGTAAAAATGATTATTTTTCTTAAACGCACTTGGCAGCCGACTGCAAATGGTCCTATCCTTACCTATTATAGGTTCTCAATGAAAAAATTAGCTTACTAATTAATATAGTCATGAACTTTTAAACTAACCATCTAAACAATCAGTTTCTGCGACCTGAGAGAAGTATATGACTCATATGAGACAATTTTTAACACGTGAAATAATGACTCTTTTATAAATTTAGGTATATGATACGAATCGTATGTATTTTGTACTCAGTCATTGTAGTATGATTTGACAGTATTTATTAATAATTTCCAATACTTCTACACGGAAAAAAAAATTATAGCTAGGAGCGCTATAACACACATACCAAGCAAATTATAATCGCTTATTATATAAATACAAGGCTTTCTCTTACAATTATGGCAGTCAGTGTAAAAATTTATATGAAATACTTTAATTGTTTAGTGAATAATAAAATATAACAAATAGTATGGCATTTATAGCTTAAATAGATTTAATTATTGTCCGTGCTAATAATTTTTATAATATAATAAAATTTCTGTAAATTTATAATAGTGCCTGTAATAAATATAATCGTGTCTGTAATATATATAATCGTTTCCAATTTATTTTTAACATTATTAGTTATTGTGTCCCTTATAATCTATAGCTTAAATCACTATAATTTGCCACTGTTACCAAATATCTTATAATTTCTTTCCGTGTATCGTAAATTTTTTTATAGTGTTCTAGTGAATCAATATTTTGCTAATGTAAGCTATCTTTTACTACTCTGTTTTTAATTAAGAAAATTAATTAAAATTTTAAATTATTTCCTATTTCTTTAGGATATACAGAGTAACTAAGGATTTTATAAGATTCCCATTAGGTTTTTCAGAAATTTAAATTGGTAAATTATAAAAGATTCAATTTTTATGTTTTTTATATTTTTAACTATTTAAATTCTTATAGAAAATCATATTATAAATGACAGATTATAAATTAGGGGAACGTGGAGGCATGGCGCGCCCCTAAGGGAAAGCTTGATAAAATATAATAAAGTGGCAGTGGCGTACCATGTAGTACACAAAGAACTTTTACCTCAAGAAGGAGCATGATGAAATCTACCGTATGCTTTGTTTGAAGCGTGAACCAACTACGATGAGGGGCTGGGGGGGAGTGACAATTGTTTACACTTAGTACGCCTAAAGAGAGAGAAAGAATGTGTAAACTCACAGTCTAATGTCGTAAAATGACAGACAGGGGTACAGTCTTGCCGATTGGAAACATATACTTTGGATATTTTATTGTAAATTTTAAGAAACATTAGTTCTGTATGAGTTTTATATGAACTAGTAGTTTAATTTTAATAGATTTAAATATACTATATTATTAAACATAATTACAGTAAACACAATAAAGTTTTTTACATTTTTTATTTTGAGTATAATGATTTGAATTCATGATAAGGTGGAAACTACGCAACATCGCTACTAGGTAGCCTGAAAGTCGACTAGCGACATCTACATTTTACACCGCAAAGCTGATCGCGTTTCTGTTAGTAAATAAACAAACAAAAAGATGACACATTCATAAACATTGGTCTGAAATTACTTCTTTAGGTAAAAGTTCTTTGGTTGTACATTTTTTGTTGCTGTTAATACAAAAATACTGTTCTTAATCGTTCTAAATAAAATAAAGTAGAGAATGTTTAAGCTTTAGAAGAAAAAAGAATAAGTCATATCCATTAAGTAGTTTCGAAATATGTGAATTTAAAAAATGGCAAAATTTTAGGTGGATCAAAGATCAAATGAACAAAATTTGCGTTAAAGTAAAGAAGCAACCACTGTAAACGTGTTAACTCGGGTGAGTGAATTAAGGGGTTGAAGAGCGAATATATTAGATCCACGCACCCGTATGTCAAAAAAGCTACGCTCCAATGTTGGTTGCAATCTCAACTAAACGGTGGACGGTTTTTTATAGTCGTATTACGTTATAGCGCGGCCTGTTTGTTTTTTAAAATAACTTTTTATACTTTACATAGGCACGGAATTACCTGGTGCACGGTATTCCCCCACTTTGCCCTATTAACTATATAGCGATTATTAGTTTTTATTTAAAAAGCAATTTTTAATATTTAATTAAAATTATTGTTTTTTTTATGCTAGTTTAGTGGTTTAGTTGGTTAAGTTAGGGAACGTTCAAGTATTACGCAACGCAAATTTGATCATTTGACGTGTCCTACTTTAATACAGAAATAATGTTAGCTTGAACTTTCAACAAAAATAATTAATAAATGTAAAAATTCATAGCAAACATTTTTTGATTTAAAGTAAAAAGACATGTGGCATTTTATTAGGGCATGGCGGCCGAAGTGTTAAAATAGACTTTAACGCATGCTTATTTGATAGCGCTTGAAATAAAAATTTGAAGGTATAAATATCTCATTTTTAAAACAATTTGACTTGTCACTTTTTGATCCTACATGCCTCGTATTATACATATTTCGGTCCATTGCAGTCTAATCTGAGTGAATTTTCATTTAATTTCCTGTAAATTTTTCTCATTTCCACATCTATGTATATCTGTATGATAACACAAGCCCACAAAAAATTTTTTTTTGTGAGTGTAGGATTCCAATCTGATATTCCTATGTATTTTTTCCCGCTGAAACCGAATCCGTAACCCGTTTAACCCCTACACGTCAGGATTTTGACATAACCTCAAGAAACACCAGAAAAACTACTGAAACCGATAAAATCATCTACTCCATACAACTTTCACCCCTTTATCCAAATTCGTAATTTCGTAACCCCATAATCCCCTCACCTCAAAATACCAATACTCCATAACCTCAAAACCCCGTAACCTCATTAAGTAGAAAAATCTGGTTCGGGAAAACAGAACAATTACGTGAAATTTTCTTGTAGAATACAGTTATGAATAAGTAACTGTATAAACCTAAAATCCCATCACAAATCCTAACCCCTTCACTCCGTAACCCCATATATTATAACCTCTTAACCCCATCATCCGATTCTGTGGAGAAATCCGGTTCTCAAAATCATAAGAGTTTTGTGAGTGAAGTTATGAGTCAAGGTCTACTTCATTATTTTTTTAACCGGACTTCTCCACAGAATAGGATAACGGGATTAAGGGGATATAGTATATGGGGTTACGAAGTAAAGGGATTTTGAGGTTACGGTGTTGGGGGATTTTGGGGTTATAGAGTTACTTACCTATGACTATGTTCCACAAAAAAAAAACTAAAGAATGTTTGCTGTTTTCCCAAACTAGATTTTTCTACTTAATGAGGTTACGGGGTTTGGAGGTTATGCGGCTATGGTATTGTGAGGTTAGGGGATTATGGGTTTCTGGGGTTTTAGAATTAGCAATTTGGGGACAGTGGTATGGAATAGATGATTTTAGAGGTTTCAGTAGTTTTTCGGGTGTTTTTTGAGGTTATGTCAAAATCCTGACGTGTAGGGGTTAAACGGGTTGCGGATTCAGTTTCAGCGGGAAAAAATACATAGGAATATCATATTGGAATCCAAGACTCAGAATTTTTTTTTGTGGGCCTGTGTAATCAAAAGTCAATATGTAAAACAAATGTTTTATACCAATTTCATACCAATTATATTGGTTTATTATAAAATGAATAATATGAAACTAAATTAGAAATTAAATTAAATATGTGTACGACACATTGTATAGTTGATAATAATAATATATGTAATATATATCATATTGTGATATATTCAATCAATAATTGTTTAAAAAGGGTCGAAATTTATTGTGTTCGCAAACCAACATATTGCAACAGATGGAAATATTTTCATTATTACGTTCTTTTAAAATTTAATTTTTGCCAAGTAAATGCACAAGTAGAATTAATAATATTTTTAGCTGTGTTTATATTTAAACAGAATATATAATTTAACTTTGAGTAAAAAAATTGTTTTCGCTATGTTATTCGCTGTTTACATATTATGCTCTTCACAGTTGCACACACAGCTTGCAATTTTCTAAAATCGCCTAGACAAAAAAATCTTCGATAAAATAGTTATTTATAATACAAGGGCGAAAAGTTAAATTTTTTGATTGAGTAGGTTTTTAGAAGCAGAGGGCCGGCCGATAGGGCCGGCCCGAGGGTAATAAGCCTACGAAATCGAAACTTAACTTTTTGCCCGTGTATTATACAATATTTTTTATTCGATTGTTACTAATTATAATAAATTATTACTGTCTTAT
Source organism: Brachypterus glaber (assembly GCA_958510825.1). Taxonomy (NCBI): domain Eukaryota; kingdom Metazoa; phylum Arthropoda; class Insecta; order Coleoptera; family Kateretidae; genus Brachypterus; species Brachypterus glaber. Next base: position 8,773,166 of record OY294048.1, on the reverse strand, counting down.
TACTTATCTAGTTATCCATGACAAATTGCTGTCCAGTCAAATCGCACCAAAAACAATTGAATCGTTTATTTTGCTTGCGGTTTCATTTTTAAATTTAAAAAGCTATAGCTTGGTGATTAATTTCTGTTAACATGTGTCTCTTGTGAAAATAATACTTGTGAAACCGTTCTATAAATATTATAAATATTGAAAGTGATTTTACAATTTAAATTTTGTGTTTTTAATTTATTTTAGTGGGTGAATACAGATTAATCAGTTGACATATATTTTGAGGTTATGTTATGGAATTTTTTTTATTTTGTATGAAATGATTATAATAACTGTATCTGGTCAAAAAGAACATATAGTTTAAGACCAAAAGGTCATATTTCTTTATAAATATTACAGTAAAGGTAAAGCATGTTCTTTTAAAAAGCTTAAAAATAACAAGTTTTAGTTAGCGGGCAAAAAAAACTTTTTGGCCCTAGGGCCACAAAGTTCAACTTTTCGCCCGTAAAACATGAACAAAAAGTGTCGCTTTTAGAATCAATCGAATAAAAATGTGTTTTATGAAATAGTATATAACGACCGAGTACGCGAACCTAGTTTTTAGTGCACGAGAGTGCGTTTTCTTTACGAAGCGCAGGCGAGTAAAACAAGCACTCGATGTGCACTGAAATGGTTAGCGTCACATAAAAAAAACTTAAAACTGGTTTGTCAATTTGAGGTTATGTGTTTGACTTTTACTAATTTTCTGATATGTAAAATCAGCTGATCCTCACTTCCCATCCGTTATCATAGGCAACGGATGGGCAATGCTAACCAAGTCGTAGGAAAACATGTTTTCTTATGCATAAGAAACTTTAAAAATGTCCGTTTGTCTATCCGTTTTTTTTTAACACGAATTCAAGAACGATTAACTCGAATCATGTTCTTTGAGAGAAAGTTCACCATTGTGTTTGAAAATAATAAAGAAAAACAACTTATTTTTAAAAAATCGAAGAGGATCAATCGTACCAATTTTGAAAACAATAAAGTTATAACTTATATACTAGTATACTGCACTAAACTTTAAGAATAATAACATATCGTCTTGTAAATTTCAGGACGTCGTATCTCAATGGAGATTTATCCCGTTAGATTAGACAGAGACAAAAGTTCTACCCAAAAAGGATAGAAGACATACATACACTCACCCACCCATGTGGCAGAACTCCTACGCAGGAGTTTTTAACTCATATCCCTGCCCTGAGTTTTAAATTTAACTTGCGTTTAATAAGTAATTGTAAAAATGCCATAATATATACCACTCACTGCAAAGAGTATATAAAGGAATGCGAAGCATTACATATCTTTACGGCTTGTTATTTATTTGCAGTCTAAAATGAGTAAGAGTTTTCTTTAAAATAAAAGCTATCAAGGTAAAAACTCGTTTCCAAATACATAGTATTTTACCTTTCAGAGGTAGTATATCTTTAACTAAATTGTTGCCTTTCTACGTAAAACCCTTTCCAATATTTTCCGTGCAGCTGGGCCAAAAATAATGGGCAGAGCATGTTTACAGAAAGCTATCAATACTACCCTAGATACTCTTATCTTTTAGGATACTCTTTTACCTTGGTGTAAAACCAGATCAAAATGGGTCATTACGTGGCACAGCGTACGCTTAAAGTGTAAGCAAGGATTTTACTTTCCCTCATAACAGAAAAATAGTTGGAAAATCTTATGTTGGTAAAATAATTTTTCCTCTCTTTCTCTGATTTTTACTTTTATATTTTTAAATTCTAAAATTAAAGGCATTTTGGTCCAAACCAAACACATTCTTGGCCGTAGTTAATAGATTTTTTTACATTATCAAGACCTTTTTTGTCGTGCGGTTGGCACTAACATCCCTACTCTAAATTTTTCTACTTCCTGACATCCCTACTCTAAAACATCTCTAAAATAACCCTACTCTGTAACATCCCTACTCCCTCATATGGAACTATTCTATGGGGAAACAGTCAAAATCTTTATCTTAAAAAACGAAGCATTAGACCCATAGGCGGTCTAAAGTATAGTGACCATTGTCAACCTATTTTTAAAAAATTAGGTATTCTACCTCTCCCATCTATTTATATATTATATTTTTGATAGTCTTTGATAGTCCATAAAAATATGAAAAATTTTGACAATCTTTCTTATTCTACCAGATCTGCAAAAAATCCTTACTTAATAAAAATTTTAGATTTAGGTATTCCACATCCCTAAATAATAGTGTAAACATAAAATTGTAAAACAAATTGAGTTCATGGACATGCCACGAAGTATGTTATGGCAAATTAAATGCATAGTGCGGAGTAGGATTATTCAGGAGTTGGGTTTTCACAGAGTAGGGATGTTATGGAGTAGGGACGCTAGGTAGTAGGGAAATTGAGAGTACGGATTTTAGTCTACCGTGCGGTTTTTTTTGTAACCTCTACTGATGAGACATATGGCGGAAATAAGTAACTATACACTATTTCCTTTTCATCTAATGGCAATATCAGATAAGTGTTTGTTAAGAAAAGGGAAAAAATATCGTCAGAGATGCATCTACAGTAAAAATAATAAATATCCATTAAAAATCATTTGACTATGAATTTGAAATGTTGAGTGCATTTCCGTCAGATGTTCTCTTACAACTGAAGATTACAAGCTTCATAAGGGATCAAATTCTATTGACTCAATTTTTCAGGAGAAGCAAAAATTTGATTTATTTTTTGCGGGACCGAAATTTTAACAAACTATATTTAAAATTTTATAGGAGTTTGATATTGTCATATATGTACAATTCAAGAAAAAATTAACAAATGTGAAAATTAGGCACTTATGCATATATGTAGTTATGGTAGAGACCTAATTTTAAAAATTGGAGCTATTTTTATAAAAATTAAAACTAGGAGGGTTTTGGGGTCGTTGATACTGAATTTGATATTAAAATTCAAAAATTCAACATGGCAGATGCAATTTGCGAACGCTGTTTTAAAATTTTTATTTTCGATAGCTTTCTCTTTCTTTCTGCGACTCAAAAGAACTAGGGTCACTCGATCGGTAGTTGCTTTGTCTAGTTTGTGTGTAAATGTTTTTTGGTGGTTGGTTGGTTTGGGGTTTTAATAAAAAAAACTTCCAGAAACCCAAACGGCTATCCACCAAAACACTAGACAAGTAACAACTGATCGAGTGACCCTAAAAAGGACAGAGCTCAGAGAAAAAAAATCAACTAACGACATTTTTTTTCCGAAGGCCGAATTCGTTGCAACCACCAACCACGCTCAAGTATAATCGCTCCCTTTGAAGTTTCGATTAAATTCAAAACGAGTGTGTCACAGATCCGTGACCAGAGCCCTTTTGCAACGACAGCCGTGTCACGGATCAGTGCCATGCGCAACAAATAGGTTAATACTCCTATAAAAATAACACACAGAGAAAAATGTTATCCAGATATCTATTAAAATATTTCATTTAATTTTATTGATAGGCCTGATATTAAACAAAGACAGAGCAGTCCAAAGTTTTTTAAGTAACCTAATAGGCCCCCTTTTTAAAAACTTTCAGCTGCAATATTACCGTTATTTTGACATAGGGAGGAGTAGGGCACATTGAAATATGGAACAATATTGGCACTATCTCAATGTGCCCCACATTTCAATGGCCACAAAGATTACGCTGTTGCCAATACAGCCATCTAGTGATCATAGAAGGTGGGAAATTGGCATTGTCCTAATGGGGTACATTGGGAAAATTTTGCCCCACTCACCCCTATTTAGGCCAAGTATAGCATTATTATTAAAGATTGTTTGTTATTTATCATTGTTAAAGATTATTATAAAAAATTATATTTTAGTAAAATATTTTACAGAAAGTTTAATTTTTTTTATGGCTGTACTGTGAGTTACCCTTATGAAACATTTACTCCTGAAGTGTAGACATTATCGCATTATAAATTGCAGAAGCACACTAAAGTCGATCACGATTTGAAATTTATCAAACTGATGTGTAAAAAACGCATTTAGAAGCACCAGTATCCTTTTATATCAAAGGTTGATTGAGCAGAATTGATATATCGAGGGTTTTTGTATCATATCGGGTATCAATCCTATTCAGATATTTTTGTAGCAACTTCGATGAAAGGGACAGCTAAGGGGACAGCTATTTTAATAGATTTCCTTTATTTGTTCAAGGGATATAGCGACTTTAATACTGAATAATATCCCGTTTTGTTTTTTTAGTCGATCCAAACGGCCGGAATCATGGCGACCTCCGTTTTTTGAGTTTTTTTCAAAAAAAATTATGGCAGTAAATTACACTTTAAAAATCTAAAGAAATTTTATTTGTATTCTTTGAATATGAATAAACATACCTACAAAATTTTACAATGATATCTTTTTTCTTTCTATATAAAAATAAAGGTTAAAAAAAATATTTTTGTAATTAGGTAATTGTAAGGTAGAAAGACCCCTTAAAAGAAAAATTAATTGAAATTAATTTTACTTATAACTGAAATTTTACTAGTGTCAAAATTTGACATCTAATTAAACATGTAAAAATCAATATATATCAAAATTTATTATATTCATTTATGCAAAAAATACTATAAATAATAAGTGAGATATAGCTAAAAATTATAGTTTTTGTCCATTTTAGTTTTTCGTGTGATATTTAACATTTATTTTAATAAAAAAATACTAATAATAATAATAGTGCCTGAGATATTATTAATATAAAAAAATGACGCCATGGTGCACCGGATAAATGCTTTTCGAAACTTAGAATTACCTTATTTTTAAATTTACCGCCGGGTAATACCCGGTATGTACGTATACTTCTCTGTACTAATATTTTTTTTTCTTTTTCTAGGTAAGAAATACAAACAATAAACCCAAAAAGAATTGGAAATTCGGTAAGTAAATACTTGTGTTGTAATATACTTAAGATGTAATTTTGCTCTAGAAGTTCTTTAGAAAAACTTTTGCTGGATCAAACAATTAAAAAGACAAACAAATAATTGGCTAAAGAACAACAAACATTTTGGTACTTTTATTTCCAGAATATTAACCGCATAAAAATAAAGTCGTGACTTGGATAAAATAAACTTTTAGCATTCGAACGTTCTTCTTTAAAAATAATAAAAGTGTATTTTTACAATTTTGGCGAAGGGCATCAGTTACCACGGCGTTCCTGAACTATCTTTCAGATGAAATACACTTGAATCCAGAAAAAAAAACGCAAGATTGAAAATTGTATAAATTAAATATCTGTTTACAAACAACGCGGTTGTAAATGTTAACAACATTTGTTAAAATTATTTATAATAGTTATAAAATAATCAATAAAATTGACATTTTGGCATATTTAAAACCTGCATTTTTTGTGGAGTTAGCTGTACATAGCTCTGCAGAAAAACTGACAATAGATCATGGTAGCAGAAGATCTACAGATTATAGAACCATTCGCTTGGTTTGGATGAAGTAGCTCTACAGAAAAACTGACAATGGATCATGATAGCAGAAGGTCTACAGATTATAGGACCATTGGCTTGGTTTGGATGAAGTAGCTCTACAGAAAAACTGAGAATGGATCATGGTAGCAGAAGGTCTACAGATTATAGAACCATTCGCAGCTAAATCCAGGAAACTAGTTTTCAGTAAATACTTTTGCAGAGTCCAAGGTCAAGGTCAAGTGACAATAAACTGCAAATTTTGTTAGACGATTGTGATAATATTTTTGAGTTGGTTCCGAATATTTTTAGTGTAAATCTACATTATTCCTTGTCACATAGTGATAACTTTAATTTTTGTATTTAAGATTTTTAAGGGTAAAAATCGTTGCAATGTATAAGTACATCCCTGCTTTTGACAAACTTAAAATATAACGATAACACTATCTAATAAAAAAAAATCCGTCAAACGCGTCCAGATTCTAGAACAAAAAAGAAACGGAAATAAAGCTCAAGAATTGAAAAAGAAAGCGATTTAATATAAAGATATTCTGAAACAGGTCAAAAAAATACTATCGAAATCGTCAAACAAAATGTGTAATTTATTTTCACTGTTGACAACATTATTTACAGTATTTTATGGATTTAGCCGTGAATGGTTCTATAATATGTAGACTTTTTGCTAACATAGGCAGATTTTTCTGTAGAGCTACTTCATCATTTAGGAACGCCGTGTTCCATAAAACGTTCCTCCCATTATTTCAAATGCTTGTTTTAACAAGCATTTTTTTTTAAATGATGACTTTTAATTAAAATATCTTCTAATAAGTTTTACCTAGGCCAAAAACTCATATGGTTTCAATAATATTATTACAATTATCTTAAAATAAACACAAACGAGTACAATAATAATTAAAATTTCTGAAAATGGGCATGAATAAATAGTAGTGAAAATAAGACTTCGTATTTGATAGTAAAATCTTCGCAGACATCAATAGTTATATAGAACTTAAGCAATGTTTGGGCTTTTAAGGATTTTCGTGGGTGTTATTTAGTTTAAAAATAAAAATTCGAGAGCCTCCAGAACCATCCGACATCTTGAAAAATAGAGCCATTTCGCCTTTTTTTTCAAATATTGTTAATTTTAAATTTATTGTTTCAAAGGCAATAACCAAAAATTTAATTTAAAACTGTTTTCAAATTTACCAGTAAACATCGTGTTAAGTTTTTCGTGTACGATTTTAAAGAGTAAGAACCTCGCTCTAACTGAAGCCTGGATAAAAGCTTTCAGGTACTATGATAATTTTTGTACAAGCACTTGAAAAACGGAAAAAACATTTTTCTCGAAAACGGAAAAATATAGCGATTTACTTTAAAGATATCAGGTATCAGGTAAAAAAATACTATCGGAATCGTTCAACAAAATATGCAATTTATTGTCACAATTATTCTGCAGAAGATTATTCACCATTATTTACCAAAAACAAGGTTTCTGGATTTAGCTGTAAATGGTTCTGTAATGTGTAGACCTTCTGCTACCATGATCCATAATCAGATTTTTCTGTAGAGCTACTTCATCTCATTAATCCTTCAGGAATGCCGTGCAATCACGTTTAACTAAACCGCTAAGATGGCGGACGTTACCCGAGGATGTTTAAAATTTTTGGTACCAGATAAAAGTTGACAATTTTAAAAAGTATAAACTATTCAAGCTGTATGACTGTAAAGAGTACCTATATTAAATAACATGCATGTGAACGTTGCGGAAATCAGTTTGTACTTTTGTGAATAACAATATATTGTTTCGAATGTCGAAGAAGCAGTCCTCACACTAAGTATGCCAATTACTTGTACATAGACTTAATTGAATACTATGGCTTTTTACAGTACCCGTTTAAGTATGCTCTAACAATGTGCTAGATTTACATTTTGATGGGAGATAATTAGTAATTAGTGTAACGTTATATGACATGCGAGAGTATGAGCGTGTGTCTGCGGGCCCATTGTATGAAGATGAGTTATGCTGCTGCCTTGAGACCATCTTATTTTCCCAGTAGCGTAGCCCCGGCACCCTTACACAAATTAAAATAATATCCTAATATTTGGATTAAGTAATCCAAATGAATATCATTTAAGTCAAGTAAATGTTAAGTTTATACAGTAACGAATTTTTTTAAATGAATAGAATTGATAACTCTGATAATAAGTAAGGCGGGTGAGCCATTTATTGCCATGTTAAGACATTTGTTTTACTGCATTCAAATTTATTTGTAATCACCTGAAATTTTACTATGTTAACATAGCTTTATTATAATGGGTAAAAATAAACCAATGGAGATTTCTCCCGTTAGATTAGACAGGGACAAAAGTTCTACCCAAAAAGGATAGAATACATACATACACTCCCACTTCCACCCAACCAAACAAATTCTGTATTTGTTCTTTGTTGAACAAATACAATATTTACTTGGCCGGGCGAAAAGTGTAACTATATTAAAGAAATTACTGGCGCCATCTGAATTTTAGTAGAATTATCTTATTCTACAGTTTCACATTAGCTATGTTCGTTCGTGCCACTCACTGCTACACTTTCCGGCCAACCAAATAAATACTGTATTTGTTGTATGAAAAACAAATACAGTATTTATTTGGTTGGCTGGAAAGTGTAGCACAAATGAGATAGAGATAGGGTAGACGTCTTTTGTTTCATAATTCTACTTGTAGAGAGCTCCATTTCAGGACTTTCAAAAAATTAACAAACAAATAAGAAAATATTGTGGCTGTTTTTAGTTACAGTTTGGACACCTTAATAACAATTTGTGGTTTTTAGTAAGCCCACGCACTTCATGTACGTATCGATTACAATCTCATATCGGCCTGGCGATGCTCTTCAAATAAAAAGCAGAAACACTCAGAACTCTGATTTTTTCGTTTGGACTTTTCTTGTTGTATTTTATTTTTGTAATTTTTGTGTTGTCAACTACTTCATCACGTCATCATCGCTAGTTAGTTTGAGATGTTTAAGAGACAGGTTTAGTACCTAGGGCTCATTTATCTTATTTATCTTAATAGGAATTAGTTTGAATAGACACTAATGGGGGAGTGAGTCTCAGCTCACTGATACTGGAGTTGCATCTGTCATAAATTGGTGAAAAAAGGGGGGAGGAGAAGGAGGAGGAGGATGGGGATTTGTTTATTGTTTTTCAAAGTCTTTAGTTCGCTGAATCGTAATTAGTCATCTAGTATGCCCCTAAATGCTGGCTTGTAATGATAATTTTTATTCACCTCTGTAATTTGACGATAGCTCCGCATGATGCCTAGGTAGGGGAAACATGTCGAATTAAATTAAATTAAATTGTATCCAGTAAGTGCTAAAAAATTATTTTATTTATTAAATAAACATATAAAAATTCGTCAATATATTATATTATCGCAAAATTTTAAATTGACGAATGTTTTTACTTACTCTGAATTGAATGACTGAATTAATTAAAGAATATTCTCTCTCTTACTTGCAATGCTTGCCGTATCCCGTATTTTTCTCAGTGTAAGAATTTGTAATTAAAAAAAATATATAAAAAAGTATGTTTAGAGCCATTTTAAGAGCAAAAATTTTGGTAAAGTATTTTTTTTCTGTAAAATTTTATTATTTTGCGGGTTTGGCCCAAAATTTGACACACTCGTTTTACGTTTTTCTAGATATGCCACTGTCTAAGTCTCTTCCATTCGTTTAGGTGAAGGACTCTAGAACTGCCCTATTTATCAGCTTGTATTCATTATATACCTCTTCTATTCAATCAACGTTATGTATCGAGGGATATTGGATAAGGGCATATTAATAGCAGTGTTGTTTCATTTTATTGAAAAATTGATTAAAACATCATTAAAGCATTAAAACAATATCGTATCCTCTTAGAATTTCGCATTAGATAAAATCCGATTAAAAAAAATCAAATTACAGGTTTTGTGCTAAATAGCTTGCCATCCCGTTAACAGAAAGGTTTATTTTTGGACAAAATTTCAAACCAAATGATATTTAATTTTAATGTTTTAAATATAAACGTATTTTTTTCTTTTTGTTATAACAAAGTTCTGTTTTTTTAAGTATAATAATAAATATGGGTACTTCTATGAAAGTCGGGTAATTTTTCAGATGAATTTAAGTCACATGGTTTTTATTTTTAATTCTGGTCTTTCATAACATTTTTAATGGAAACCGGGTTGGTTATAATATATTTTTTCTATTTTGCGACTAATATAAGCTTATATTCACATGCATTTTGCGTGTTCTTATAGGCTCATAAGAGGTCTCTACTTTTTTTTTGGGTTTTCAACAGAAGTTTTCCGTGCAAATGTCAACGACGCTTTAAAGTTTAATTTTCTACAAAATTTTGTGTTTAGGTTATTTTTTACCAGTGAAAAAGAGGAGATATGATTATAAAATATATCAAAATATAATTTGTTCTTAGAATTTTAAACATAGCGAAAACTGTAATGCCAACCCGAAATAAAAATCCATAAATCAGTCATTGATTTAAATGAAAGTTTTTTAAAATTCTAGAACAAAATAGAAAAAATTGTATAAAAAAGCACTCATTTCACTGCTTTTTTATTAGTTTTAATCTTCAATATAAATTTTAAAACCAAAACGGCAACGAGTTTTACAAAAAAAATTCCAATTATAGTTAAACATAAAAAGTATAAATAAAATAAACTATAAATATAATTCACCAGATTAATTGTTTATAGCGTAAATAAAATAGCATAGTCAATTAATTGATATTCATTTCCAAGTTCTTGTTTTTTAAAAAACACTTTAAATATTGTTTTTATCAAAATAAATAATAAATTTTATTTGCAAAGTATTTGCAGTTAGTTTATTTTAGTTTATGTTTTATTTTCTCCACCTTTTTATTTAGCTAATATTTTACTTTACTAGAATATAGGTACGAGGGCGTGATGATCAGTGATCGGCGAATTTCCAGTGTTTTATCGAAAGCAACACCCTGTATTTATCACTTAAAAATATATCTTTAACGTTCAAAATGTTGTAGTAATTGTAATGGTGCTATGTTGTTATCTTGCTGCAACATTTTGTCGACCGTTATTAATTATTGCATTGTTATCAGAAGATGCGCATTCATTACGGTATAAACAGGTAGTTAGACTCTACGCAGCTTCATCAATATAAGAAGTTTTTTTTTTAATATTTATTTAATAACTTTTTGCCTCAAATCAATTGTCCTGACTATTTCACAAATAATATATAGGCCAATCAAAACCTGCCATTTTTAGTTTCTTGACCAATCAGATCAAAATTAATCTGATAATTTTTGCACAAGTATACTTTTATACAACTATCACTTGGTTACTGTGGAAACAAGAAACTGACATCTTAATAAAGGTTATATTTTTGCAAAATGTGTTTTTAATTTATGAAGCTTACCTTTAGTTGATTTATTTTTAATGATAAGTAATATAAATGCTTATTTTATTACCAAAACATAATAGGTATAAACCCTAATTAATTTCAGATAATATATTTTAGACACTTTCCATCTTAAAAGCTTTAAATCATTGATATTCATAAATTTTAATTTATTTAATTGAATCTTGGTATTAAAAACAGGCCACTCAAAACTGATTTAAACACTTATTTATTAAAACTATATTTACAGTAAAGAAGTAAATAATTTACTTTAGATAAGAAAAACGAAAAATCGCTTAAAGACAGTTGCAATTCTGTATAGAATACTAATTTTAAATAGAATACCTCGTGTTTGACAATTTTTAAACTTTAGTATTCTATCCAGGTGTCTACTTTGGAATGCGAAGCATTGAACAACAATGCGGCTTGTTATATTAACGAGATCGAAATGAAACTGACAGATAAATAGTAACAATACTAAACATATTGGTATATTGTTTCGTATATGATTGTCGTTCAACGAACCTATAAGTATATACATACTCAGCCCAGAAAAAGACCTTTTTTTGCCAATACCCATTTTATCCATGAACTGCACTCAGACAACTTGTAGGGGTCCTCACGGGCCAATGCAAGCTAAGGAAGCACCTGGCAACAATGCGGATTCTAGAGAGTCCGCTATGCCCAGAGTGAGGAGAGGATGAAACATCCTCTTATTACTTAGCCGAGTGTGTCAGATACGACAGGATCAGGTTGCAAGTCTATGAAACTCAAAGACTCAACCAAGAAGAACTAAGAGATCTTCCCTGGGCCAATATCCTGACCTTTATTGAAAGGATGGGCAGGTTCAAGGAGAACTCAAACTAGTAAATGGCTGGGATTGCCTGGGGTGACAAAAAGGGCCAGAAATGGCCTAGTTGTCCGGCTTTGGCCAACCCAAAAATTTACTACTACTACTACTACCCATGGAAATGTTTATCTAGTTTGTTATAGTTCTCCGAATGAAAGAAAGTCTCCGACGTAAAGGGGATGAATCATTCGCGCTCTGTTCTGTCCGTCAAGAGCGTTATAAGGCGTGCGTGACTACATCGGGCCTCCCACTTGCACACACATTCCAACCATATTTCCCGTAGCCACAGATCCGTGCGTCAAACTATATTAAACAATCTAAGCTGCAGTAAAGTACTGCCACCTACCGACTAAAACTGAATCTGCAGGATTAGTAATAATTATGCCTGAATCGACCTTTAGCTTTTGTCGATTATTGTCAAATATTTAACTTTCGACGAGAAAAAGATGACTTTATATAACTTTTTAAAAGTATGCACTTTTCCACATTATGCCAGATGGAAAACTTTTGCGAGTAAAAGAAGAAGTAATTTTATTTTTATATTACGTTTTCGTCGTTCTATATGTACGTGAATCAAAAGGGTTAAAAACTGATATTTTGTGTATGAAATTTTTACTGTAAAAAGACTTGTGTAAAAGTTTTTTTTTACTTTTTTTCCAATAAACAAGCTTCTTTTCTTGCGAAAGTAGCTACATATGCTCGAGAAATAATAGATATTGTATGCAGTTTCCCGTTTAGGATTCATAAACTCTATGTTTAAAAGTGAATATATGTAAAAGTGAATGACTACGGTGGAATTTTTTACAGTAATTTCTCATGCACTCAAACAGAATAAGTGCGGATTATAATGTATACTTAAATCGGCTTAAAACTATTATTTAATTACGAGGGGCTTTTAATATACATCTATAGAAGCCGCTCACGCAAAACCAGAAGTTATTTTTTCACGTTAATTAAAAAATTTAAAGACAATGCACAACATATTTATTTTAATAATTAATTTTCAACAATTACACAGTAGGGTGGGTCAAAAAAAAAACGACTATTTTTTTTTACTTTATAATCTGAAAAATCGGTTACTAGACACCTCTAGAAATTTCTCACCAAATATGAGCTCTTAATTTTGATAAAAAGGTTCTCCGCTTTACAATTTTCCATTTTTTCCTCAGTATTAGAAACCGAGTATAAAGTACAAAAAAAAATACTCGTTTTTTTTGACCCACCACCCTATTACACAGGCACACAAAAAAAACAGAAAGGTCTGTTTATGGGGCGAAGACAAACATTTCTACACGTTTTTGGGGTAGCTGAACCCGAATCTGGGGTTAGTTTGACTCGTTCAGGTCGTATTTCGTTTCTAACCTCAAAAAAGTGATTTTTTATGAAAAAGTCTACATATACTTTCGAAAAATGTAAAAAAAATCGATTTTTTGAAATTTATAAACCAGAATGATCCCTTAAGACACATTTAGTTTTTTTTTTCCAACAAGTGAACATTAAACTACCAATTTTCAGTTTTCACTGCTACACGGAAAAAAAAATTATAGCTAGGAGCGCTATAACACACATACCAAGCAAATTATAATCGCTTATTATATAAATACAAGGCTTTCTCTTACAATTATGGCAGTCAATGTAAAAATTTATATGAAATACTTTAATTGTTTAGTGAATAATAAAATATAACAAATAGTATGGCATTTATAGCTTAAATAGATTTAATTATTGTCCGTGCTAATAATTTTTATAATATAATAACATTTCTGTAAATTTATAATAGTGCCTGTAATAAATATAATCATGTCTGTAATATATATAATCGTTTCCAATTTATTTTTAACATTATTAGTTATTGTGTCCCTTATAATCTATAGCTTAAATCACTATAATTTGCCACTGTTACCAAATATCTTATAATGTATAGCGCAGAGCCCACTGATTTCTTTCCGTGTAGTTCAACAATTCCGTGAGAATCTGGAAATTAGATTATTATCATTTGAATATACTAATTTATTATAAAAAACGGTAGTTTTGGTAATTTCAAATATAAAATTATCTTGGTTCAAGAAACGGGCTTAATGCCTTTAGCCACGGTCACTGATTAAATTTCATTGAGAACCGTCAAAAATGTCGCGTTATTTCCGTTTCCAAGTTCCATTTCATAAACTTTTAATAGAAGACTTTTACAAAATCTATTAATATCTCTATTAAAAGTAATAAATAAATATAGGGAAATAGGACTTTTGTTTTAATCAATAATTTACTTTTACAAAAGTATACAAGTATATCTTAGCAATAAAATCGGAATATAATTTTTACCATAATATAATCTGCAATTTGCAATTGTTACACTATTCACAGCGCAAGCCCTAGAATAGTATTATACGGTAGTTTCCGGTAGTTTCGAAATTCCCAAAATCGCCAAAAAACGTCTAGACAAAAGAAATTTGGATACAAATGTGTTTCATTAAAAAATAAGAAACTTTAAAAATATCCGTTTGTCTGTCCTTTTGCCTGTCTGTCCGTACAATGTCCCTTTTTTGTGAACACGATAACTCAAGAACGAATTATCGACTCGAAATGTTCAGGTTCTATGAGGGGAAGATCCCTCTTGTCTTTGAAAGTAATCCCCCAAAAAACAAAAAAGTTATGGGCGGGTTAAACTTTTTTTAAAAATGAAAAAACTATAATTTATTATTTTTTTTCGTTTTTCGCAAAAGAAAAATAAAAGAATTGAATTTTTTTTTTGAACATTTTTTTAGCGTGTTGTATACGAAGCTTTAATTAATTTTATGTACCTAGGTATAGTAGTTATGACTATTTTTTCGAAAATTGCCCGGAGGCCCGGGCCCGACAACTTTGTACCCTGGACCTGGAGCAAGGCTGTATTTGCAAAACCTGTTTAGAATTCTGAACTACACTGAAAAAAAGGATCCTTTGCGGTAACGGCATATGAAATTAGGCCAAATGCTTCGCACTCTTGAATACGTCCAAAAGCGCCTTCTCTTAACATGAAATATAATTCACTTGTCAGAATCTTTCTGATTCTTTAACTTCAAATTCTTTGATCTTGTGTGAAATGCAAGTGGTCTTGTGTCAAAAGAAAAATTCTTGGGCCAAAGTATTTAAAATTATTTAATTTTTAACAATCTTAAAACAAGGTAAATGGTTTTTGCCTTAAATGCTCCAGGTCCAAGAGAATTTTAAAAATATTTCAAAAGCGACACTTTTCTTGAAGATACACATCTTTTAAGCTAAACGAATAACTGCCAAGAGTGTTGACTACTTTGAGCCAAGAACGTAATTTTTTTCAGTGTACCCTATAGCTGCTATATTTTGTTTTACTGCATGCAATCCTTCAAAAATTTACGTTAAATTATTTATGTGATGGTGACAAATTACATTCAATTTTATTTGCTTTTCTTCACGTTTCATGCAATTTTAATACATCTTTTCTCGGTTAGTATGAAGCAAGAATTTATTACTGTTTTCCTGTGAATAATAAATTGACAATATAAGTTTTAAAATATGAATCAATATTATACATCGCAATCCAAAAATTACCTTATTACATCGGCACTTAGTGCTACTAAGAGTGCCGATGTATTGAAATCTTCGCCGAAAAGTCAAAATCTTTGACCACGTTTTTTCACATTTCTCGACGTTTTAGACCAACGAAATCAGTAAAAAAAATTTTTGCGTCAGTCTGTCTGTCTGTCTGTCTGTCTGTCTATCTGTCTGGGTGTAAACTCTCTAACTCCATTTCTACATGAGATATCGACTTGCGGTTTTTTGCATATTGTTTCTTATCGTATTACGAAGAGCTGATTAGATTTTGGGGGTAAACGATTGGGGGTAAGGGGGTAAAAATAGGGTAAAACTCCTATTTTTAGCGTTTTAAATTGGTTAAAAAATGTTATAAACAACGTTTTCCTAAAACGCATTGTTTTCGAGATATTGGCGTTTAAAGCAGTAAAAGGTTTTTTTAGCATATCTCACATATTTATAACCCGATTTCAAAAAATTATATTTTAAATAAAAGCTCTTTTTAAGCCCTAGAAAATATGTTATATACAGTTTTTTGCTAGAATATAATGTTTTAAAGATACAGAATTTAAAATCAAACAAAACACCTAGTTTGAAATTGGCAAACTAGATGGCTCTAGTGTACAAATTTTAAGCTTCCATTCATTTGTTTTTAAAATCAATCAAAAATTGTAATTAATAAGTTCAACTTGCATCCAAGTAAAAGCATATTTTTATTATTAATTTTAATTATATATTAAGTGTACAAGAAAAGCTAAAGTTTAATATAAATATTATACAAGTTAGTTTGTGCAGTGAGGAGTGGTAGTAAAATTGTAATTATGTTATGTTACCCTGCTCTAATAGAATTTTATTAGTTTTCGCAATAGTGGCGATGTTTTGACAGGGTGCTTGCAACGTTTCATCTAGTTTCAGTATTTGTAAAAATTATATTTCAAAATTTGGTACATAGAATGTAGAACCTTAACTTATGACATATGAAACATTTTGCTGCTTCCATGCTTTTAGTGTGACATTTTCTTTTGGAATCTGCACACTTTTAAAAACATTCAAAGTTTAATTGTACGATATATTTATGTAAACAAGCCGTGAAGTTATGTAATGTTACCCATTCCATTATATACTATTCACAGTAAATGGTATATTGCATTTTCCCAAATACTAAAAAAAATCAAGAAATAGATTTTTTTTTAATTTTCTTTATTTTTTGAAAAACGAAAAAATTTTCAAAAAAAAAAACAAAAACTTTAACCCCCATATTTTTTTTTGTTTTTTAGGGGATTACGTTTAAAATTGGTAGAATTGATCCTTATAATAAAAGGAAATTTTCCTGAAAAATTACGTTAATCGGAACTTTTTTCGCTTTTTTTTTAAGTTTAACCCTCATAACTTTTTTGTTTTGGGGGGGATTACTTTCAAAAACAATGGGGATCTTCCCCTCATAGAACTTAATTTTTTCTGAAAATTTCAAGTCAGTCGGATTATTCGTTCTTGAGTTATCGTGTTCACAAAAATTGTGACATCGGAAGGACAGGCGGACATTAAAAAAAAAATATTTTTTCATGAAACTAATTTGTGTCCAAGATTTTTTGTCTAGGACGATTTTTGAAAATTTTGGAAAATTCGAAACTACCGTATAAAACTATTCTAGCGCAGGCGCTGTGATTAGTATAATAATAGATTAAGAAGTGCCACGAGCAGTTAATACCAACGTACCATCTAGTGAATTTAAATAAAATTTACGGCCTTTTCAAAATAATTTGCATCATGTTCTCATGAACAACATACGCGGATATATCATAATTATACTCTTCACAGCACTCAGTGCTTGAAGAGTATTATACAATGGTTTTTATTCACAACCGTGATTAGTAGGCCCATTAATCAGGGGTTTGTAAAAATAAACCGTTTAAACTTCAAAAAGTCGTGGATAAAGTATGGTGTTCTACTCGTGTATAATAGCTATTAATCATTCGGGTGATAAGTCAACTCGCCTATCGGCTCGTGTCCCAAAATTCACCCTCATTGATTAATAGCAAATATTATACACTCATTGAATAATATATTGTTTTTTCACCACCAGCCTAAAAGCACATCTTTATTACTGTTCTTTTCATTTGTAGAAATATTATTTCTCTACCTATGACGTCAGAGGTTCTAAAAATAATGAAATTGCACCATGGTTAATAATGAATTTTTATTCAGCTGTTTTGGCATCTGACGTTTCACTTAATTATTAAATCACATTGCTATTTACAAGTGTCTTTAGGCACCAAATTTATTTATTGCATGATAAATCAAAAAATATTAACTAAATTAGTACCTATAAAACATGTTTTACAAAAAAACACTTTGAAAAGTGAAAATCATTGGTCCATCATATTCAACCATAGATTATACAACCCATATATTACCATCATAGATTACTAAAGGTACAACCCCCATATTATTGATTTTTGAGGCAATAGATTCTTCCTCACAGTTTTCGCCTGTCCCCTTATTTCTGGGGGAGTACCAGAATCATCACTTTGCATTTCACTTTCCATTTTTATATATTTTATTACACTTAACACGGAAACACTTTAACTTAATAATTTTAGCAGATCACCAGAAAAATTCTGCCAGAAATGTCAAGTTATTCATTTGTTTTTTAATGGCCGCGAACGGCCAGCGTGATATTTTAAATTTATAAGCTTTTTCATTAAATTTTAGTAAAATAAATAAAAGTCTAAATAAATAAATAGCTAATTAATTGTACTGGTAGTGAAAAAAATACTATATTTTCCACGTGAGTGAAGATTTAACATTTTAGACCGCGTCTTGCGGGCTTCGCGCTAACGCGCTCATACCGCAATTTGACGCAGGTCAAAAGTGTTAAACTTCTCTCACTTGGTAAATAATATACTATTATTAACGACGGTCAATAATGAAAAATTTTGGAGCCAACTACTAACTTTTTTCAACTTATTTGTCAAACTGACAGCTATGTCAAAATAATTTTTAAACTTTATTTTAAACTGATATTTGGAGTTACTAGCTTTAGGTAGTAGAAAAAATTACACTTTCTTTTAGATATTATAGGGCCACTTGCACCAACTTTTGGTCTGGGATTATCTCAGCTAAACCGAGTTTAAGTTAAAAATACTGAGTTCTGATTGGTCGGCCGTCAATTTAATCCAAGTTTAAAGTTAAACCATCATTGGTGCAAGTGGCCCTTATTATATTATTATTAAAGATGATTATTTGTTGTTTATTATTTTTAAAGACTGTTTGTGAAAAAATGATAATATAACAAAATATTTAAAAGAAAGTGTCATTTTTTATTCGGCTGTAACGACAGTTACTATAGAATTACCCTAGAAAGAAAAAAATATATAATTTTGATTTTTTTTAGGTATGTTTATTTATATTTATAGAATACAATTTTTTTTAGATTTTTAAAGTGCCATTATTTTGCCATAAAATTCTTTTGAAAAGAAACATCAAAAAACGGTAGTCGCCATGATTCCGGTCGTTTGGATAGACTAAAAAAAAACAGGATATTATTCAGTATTGAAGTCTCTATAGCCCTATCTAGCAGATTTTTTTTTGGCCAAAAATAACAAAATGGTGGACGTTTTTCAAAAATTTTTTTTAAACGCATTGACAGAAACTTTTAAACGCCTTAATAGAAACATCAAATTTGGTATGGGTGCCCTTTAAAACAGGATACTCGACGACAATGTAAAAATTACACTTACTACTAGCCCACACAAGTCCTGGACTTAGGGGATGCTTAATTAAGTAGAATAGTACGAGGTTAAAACAAAATAAAATATATAAAAATAAACACTTCAGTGTCATATTTTGTTAGCTTTTAAACATGTCGAGCTGGAAACTTGAAATTTGGTAGGGGTAAACATTCTGACAGAAACAAAATAAAGTGCGCGCACGAAATCAAAAAAATCATATTTTTAGGTAGAGAGAAAACACAATAAATTCTTCACTGTGAAGAGTATACTACAAAATTCGAAGCATTACATATCTTCACGGCTTGTTTTATATTAAAATATGCGTTGTGATAAATTACATATTCAGAATTTTAATTAGACATATTTTGTAATTGTTCTAAAATGAATACATGACTTTTAAATTGCATTTTAATGCTTAAAAGCCATTACTGATTTTCGAATTAAAAATTTTAATCACTTAATAAATAATTTAAATTTGTTGAAATACACGGTAAAAACATGTTAAACCCAGAAAAATTATATGATGGTATTTAGCAACGTTTGCAAATAATTTAACATTGCTATACAGAAGTAAGCAAATGGATTTATCCATTCAAAAAAAAAAATAAGGATAAAAAAGTTTGGGCAAAAAAGTGACATCGCCCCCCCAATTCGCACGTCCCTGGTTAAAATTACTAAATAAAAACTACATGAAATAATAGCCTTTATCCAATACATACAGATAATGAGACAATTACCAGTTTTATTTTAAATAGATAAACTCAATAATAACCCCCGCGTGGCTTTTACTTTATTGAGTGGATAATTATTTATTTTACCCACTCAACTGTCACTTGTCAAATTATTTTTTTGTAAATGTCATTAAAAATTTTAATAAAAATATGAATTTCTAAGCTATTTATTGGATAAAACCTTGTATGGCACTCATGGGTAAACCGATATCGCCATCTCGAAAATTAATCTGCTTGGCTGACGCCTCGCAGGTTAATTTTCTCATGGGCAATATCTTACTTTACCCACTAGTACCATAAATAACTATTATCAATACTAAAGCCTGTGCAAAAATTCGTTACTATGGTTAATAGGGTTCCAGAGATATTAAATGAAAACTACTTTTTAGATGTTCCCTTTGGATGGTCGTAGCTCCCTTAGGGCTTATTTCCGGACCAAGATTCATATGAACTGTTTTTCATATTTTTTAACGTAGAATCATCCCTTAAATGTCTCGAACTTATTTCAGAATAACCCTGTATAAAGAATTTTAATTTGTATTCTAAGAAATTTTCTTCGGTTCAATTAGACTAGACAATACCGTATATGGGCGAACAGTATATGTTGAAGAGTTTACACAAAAACTGCTTATGTATCCTAATAAAATCGGTTACCTTCTTTTAATAAAATAGGTGAGCCCTTTTTTTCTTCTTTTTTTATGATTACTTCAACTGTTGTCTTGTATTTTTGTATTTTATTGTGTTTCTTTTTTTTATTAAATATATAATATAATATATAATGACTTATTATTATTATCTGTTTTCAAGACCAAGTTTTTAGTATACAGGGTGATCCATAACTGGCATGCCAAAATTTAAGAGGTGATTCTAGATCCAAAAATATAAAAAAAGTTGGTCCGGAAATGAGCCCTAAGGGATCTAGGGCCCTTTAAAATTGTAATAAAAATAAGGTTTTTAATTAATAACTCGGGTACCGTTTAAGCTAGAGCGGCGAGCTTTTGCATGTATACTAGTATTAATAAGGGCAATAAGTTTATGTTAATTTATTTTTTTAATTTATCCAGAGGCGTGCCCAGACGGACAAAATATATGAGGCTTAAAACATTTTTGCCCCAAACTTTTCTATGTGTATGTTTTTTATAAAAAATATAGATTTCTAGAGTAAAAATACATATAAAATATCATATAGTGTAACACTGTAGGAGCAACCGTTATCAAAAAAATTAAGAGGAAGTAACATTTTGTGCCACCAAAAACGTTACTTTTTAAAAGGCTATTACTCCTTTAATATTAAATTTAGGTGTTTTGGTGTATAATACTTTTTTGCTCAGTTTTAAATGAAGAATCACCCTGCAGCATTAAAATTTTATTGGTGCTTTTTTTTGTTCCCCATTCAATACGTCATCTTCGAAGGGCCGTAGCTCCCTTAGGGCTCATTTCCGGACCAACCTTTATAGAAACTTTTTTTCATATTTTTGGATGTAGAATCACCTCTTAAATTTCGGTACGCGAGTTCTGAAACAGGCTGTATGTGTGAATTTATTAAGAATAGAGATTATTTAAATTTTTAATTTTTAAATTTCATAATTCTTTATGGTTATTTAGTTAGGTTTACTGTTTAAAGTCTTTCTGGGACATATTAAGGCCTATCCAGAGGCTCGCATAACAAACATAGTACATAACAATGAGATGCCGTGATTGGCTTACAAGATACATGACGACACATTAAGCAAATCACGGCATCGCATTCTTATGAGAGTCTCTGGATTTAGGTATTTTACACGATATTTGGGTATTAAATATTTTGACCGATATTATTACAATAATTTATTCGTTTTTTCATGATCGTAGCATAAATTTAGCACTAATTAGAAGCTAGCGCAAGTCGCCTGTCCCCACTCTGCAACGACAAAACGCCAGTGTATGACTAAAGATGGCTTAAAACTTGCAAATCCCCGGGCTATATTTATAATACAAGGATGAAAAACACGGTTGCTAACCTCGCTCTCCGAGCTCGGTTGTAAATCTTCGTAATCGCCCAGAAATTATTTTCGTCTGTGTATCATATACTATTTATAATTCAATTGCAATATCCTAATTTTCATTTTTGACAAAAAAAGAAGTGATCTATTTTTGCAGTAAAAAATGAGTTCATTGTTGTACGTCGTAAAAAAAAGTTAGCAAAACCACCACTGGCGGCAGCACTCTTTGACTTTGATGACAACCATACTTTAAACTTGTTTGTTTATTATGTAAACAGGTGGCTGACTCGAGATTCTGTGCAAAAACCTTGTGTGAAATTAAAAATAATTGAAGAAGAATATATGGTTTATACACCTACAAATCTCTCCGAAATTGCAAATGCTACATTAGACAAGTTACCATCGAAATCGCGAAAAGTGTACGATTAAGCCTACGAAAAAAATTTTAAATGAGCTAAGGAAGGTTTAAGTTTCTTTCGAAAGGGTTTTATTGGCTTATTTTAATAAAAAAACATTCTTTATTACTGAATAAATTAAATTCAAAAATCAGTATTTAAAAAAATATATATATGATGCTTGAAGAAAAAATAGTATGTTTCACTCAGAGGAAAAGTGCTTTTTTACTCGTCTGTAGTTTCCGGACTCCGCTTCGCGTTGTCCGTAAATTCTACAGACTAGTAAAAAAAAGCTTCACTTTTCCTCTTAGTAAAACAATATACTATTTTTTTTGTATCTACACGGAAAGAAATTAGTGGGCTCTGCGCTATACATTATAAGATATTTGGTAACAGTGGCAAATTATAGTGATTTAAGCTATAGATTATAAGGGGCACAATAACTAATAATGTTAAAAATAAATTGGAAACGATTATATATATTACAGACACGATTATATTTATTACAGGCACTATTATAAATTTACAGAAATTTTATTATATTATAAAAATTATTAGCACGGACAATAATTAAATCTATTTAAGCTATAAATGCCATACTATTTGTTATATTTTATTATTCACTAAACAATTAAAGTATTTCATATAAATTTTTACACTGACTGCCATAATTGTAAGAGAAAGCCTTGTATTTATATAATAAGCGATTATAATTTGCTTGGTATGTGTGTTATAGCGCTCCTAGCTATAATTTTTTTTTCCGTGTAGGTATTTATTATGCAAAAAGTAGCGCTTTTAGATACGATCGCATAAAATAGCAACATAGTTTGACGCATGGATCTGTGGCTACAGGAAATATGTTTGGAATGTGTGTGCAAGTGGGAGGCCCAATGTAGGCACGCACGCCTTATAACGCTCTTGACGGAAAGAAGAGAGCGCGAATGATTCCTCCCCCTTTCGTCGGAGACTTTCTTTCAAGTAGAGAACTATAATTAATTTTGCTAAACTCTTCAATGCAATTTGTATTAAAATTAAAAATGTTTTATCCTCTCTGCACAATGGATAATAAGTAATTTAACGTTTGCTACAAGATCGAATTAGATTACATACATGCAATAGATTATAACCAAAAAGGTACTGTATACAACCATAGTGCATTTATATATTTTTTAAATAGTCCATAAAATGTTAGGTTGTTCCTACGAAGTTTTCATGCTTAATACCATTTTTACAAGCTTTTATTAAGTGGTTTAAATTCGCCTAAACTATAGTTATTTTCTTAACTAGTGTTTTTAGTGGTTAAAATCACTTAATACACGAGTTGAGAATTTAATTTTATCTAACGCCTTTTATTTTTAAATAAAAATCTATAATTTTGCGAAAAATTATGTCAAAAATAATAAGATTAAGTTTTCTTAATACTAAAATAATAGGTAGCCATGGCCTAAGTATGCCTATTAAAAATAAACAATTGCTAGTTTTACATTTCTTACAAACGTCAAAATGGACGCGGTGATGACAGAATTTTTAATAAAAACAGTATTTTATTCAAAAACTAAAGAATAATTTGGGGTTTTCTTTAATTGTTATGGTTAAGTTAACGTGCTTCTATTTAGAGAATAGTTATAATACTTAATTAATAGGGTATGTAACTAATTTTGGATGAGATCAAAAGCTGAACGTAAAAGAGTGGGTGAAAAAAGTTTAGTCACTAGTGGAAAAAAACTCACTTTTGACATTTAAAATAGTGCTCAAAACAAGTGTTTCTGTGAAGGTGTTGGATAAATAATATTTTTTAACGATTTCATTAAACAATCATTTCAGTACGTCTAACCACGTGTTTCTGGAAGTAAATAAATTGTAGGCAAGAAGAAGAAGAAGAAGAAGAAGAAGAAGAAGAAGAAGAAGAAGAAGAAAAAGAAGAAGACCTATCGTTTGCATAATACAATTCAGTTAAGACCTATTCAGAAGTTTGCATAACAACATAAAACATAAGAATGCGATGCCGTGATTGGATTACAAGATACATGACGGCACCTCAAGCCAATCACGGCATCGCATTCTTATGTATTACGTTCTTATGCGAGACTGTGGATATGTGGATATGTGTATGAAAAAAAAATATTATAAGAATTCCTCTTTTTTTATGAAACACTTCAAAGGAATTTTAATTTGGCTAAAAGAACATGTTTAGGAGTTTCAGGTCAAATTAATTACCACAGTGTACTGTAACCAAAAACAAGTGTTGTAGTTCATTTGTAAATATTTTTTCCAAATAATCCTCAATATGTTAGAATGTCTTGAACGTGACTCGCAGTTAGAGTCTGCTTGTGTGGCTCGTCATCGCAGTACTGTGACACTAAACACACACGTTTTGCATTTCAAACAATGCAACCACCCTAGTTGGTTCCGAACGAGCAATCTGCCCGCTATGGCTGATTACCTGCACATCCAGCGCCACTTTGTTCTTCTATTATTACGGCAAATCGCTATTTTCTACTTATGCGGCTTTAAAATAATAAACTGAACAGGACCTGTATAAAAATAAGGTTTCCTTTATTAGTTCTTTTCAGCATATATTTTAAATTTAAACTTCGCGCTTTCCGTACCACGCCACATTTAACTGAGGTTTTTTTCTGTAGAGCAAAAAACCTTAATCCGCCATACTTTATTTCATTTCTTGCTATGCTGTAGCCGTTGGTGTGTCGAGCGAATTTGTTTTTAAAATAGATATCGTCAGAAGCCTGGTACAGGTAATATAAAATCTTACATTATTTTCGTGATTAACTTACTTAATAATTATATTTCTACAGTGTACAAGTTTTTCACCTTGCCATCCGGACCCTGAAATAAAAAGCAATTTACTGTCTGTGACTGGTTTAATTTCCCAACTACCCCGATAATCAGCCCGAACACGAGGGTTTGGTACAAAACCAAAAACAATTTTGATATAGGACGTTTCATTTCTATTAAAAGAGGAGCTGTACTGCTAAGACAAGTTGTCCTATCTGCAAAAATTCACTTTTTGAGATAAGTACACCACTGTATTGCTTTGCAGTAGCCCCAGGTGCCTACTAAAAAGAAATGTCCTATCTAAAACCCAAATCCTAAAAATAAGCCTAAGATGTTTATCCTAATTAGAAAATTTTCAATGTTTTCTAAATAAAATTGTCCCAACTAGTCTTTACTAGACGAATAAGTCAGGACTAGGACTAACTTTACAGATCTTAGTAATTTGATTGGACTTTTTAGATCATTTTGTCCTAACTTTCTCATATAGAACAAATGCATTTAGTAAGACACTTTATTTTTCTGACAAAGAAAATATTTTTTTTTTCAAAGGATCACGTATTTTTATTTAAAATAAAGCAGAACCCAACGCCACATGTTTTCAATGGGAGGCACAGCGTAGTGGGTAGCGCATGTACTTAGCAAGCCTACTAGCGTGAGTTCGATTCTCACTGGCGCCGATTTGCCTTTTTCAGTTAATTAATAATTGAAATTTGGCGAAGGCGATAAGTGAAACGGACACTTCCAATAAACTGGTTCGAAAGTCAGTATAAGCCGGTGGTTACCTCTGCTACTAGCCCACACAAGTGCTGGACTTAGGGGATGAATAATAATAATAATAATAATAATAATCATTTATTAATTCCAATCGATCATATACATGATATAAGACACGTCAAATAAAAAAATAAATAAATACATTATGTACTTACTTATACAAATTACAATGCGTAAATGTGAAATATAAAAAAAAAATGCAACAAAAGAAATAATTATTAAATACGTTACAATTTACTGTTTATCGGATTAAAACTATGTAACAAAAACTCTTCCACTGAATAAAACGCGTTTGCTAAAAGTAATGTTTTTATAGAATTTATATACGAGGGGTATCGTAAATTTTTTATTGAAATAGGTAACTTATTGTAAAGAATAGCACCGTAGTAGTAAGGATTATTTTTACATAGTTCCAATCTTTGTTTTTCATACTCTATGTTTTTTCCATTCCTAGTATTATGGTCATGAATATTAATAAACAAATTAAAACTATCTATATTAGACCTAACGAACTTTAGCATTTCCAAAATATACAGAGATGGGAAAGTTAACAGTTTTTCATTTATAAAAGTTTCTTTACAGGTATCTCTATATTTCAAACCAAACATACAACGTATTGCTCTTTTTTGCATTATAAAAACCCTATCTGCTGTAGTTGCATTTCCCCATAAAATGATTGCGTATCTGACTATAGAAAGAAAATTTGACATGTAATACGTACGTACAATATCTTTACTGCAAATTTGTTGAAGTCTTTTTAGTGCAAAACAGTTACTAGAACATTTTTTACAGACGTAATCTACATGTTCTTTCCAGTTAAGGGACATATCAACATAAACACCCAGCAATTTTGTTGACGTAACTTGTTTAATACTCTTGCCATTTAACTGTATCAAAGGACTTTCCTTGTAGTAGGCTTCATAAGGATAAAATTGCATTGAAACTGTTTTTTCTTGATTTAATACTAAACCATTTTTTGCAAAATATATAGAAGCATTCTGTAAATTCCCTGATATTTTTTCTCTGAGCAAATCTTGAATAAGACTAGATGCAATTAATGTTATATCATCTGCAAACGCGCAATAAAAAATATCTAAAATAAATCAATATCATTACAATATAATAAAAACAGAAGGGGGCCTAAAACGCTCCCTTGTGGAACACCTATATCAATATCTAGTTGCTCAGAGAAAACACCAAAAAAGTCAACGAACTGCTTTCTATTTTGCAAATAGGATTTTAACAAATCATAACATTTCCCACGTAAACCATATGACTCAAGTTTCCGCAATAATACCTCATGGTCCACGCAATCAACAGCCTTTGATAAGTCAATGAAAAGAGCCATAAACAAGTTTTGCTTAATTATAATTTAATAAAAACCTTAAAATACTCTTCTGGTTACAAAACAGTAAAGAGTATAATAACATTTAATGTAATTACATAGTTTAAATTTTAATAATCTACAAATATTTAACAATTAATTTATGTGTATAATATTTTACCGCATATTTTCAATGTACTACATAATATACCCACATATCATGTATTTTTATTACAGGTTAATAACTAAAATTATAAATAATTCATTTAAGTATCCGTAAATAATTATGAAAGAAATTATTTTGATGGCATACAGGACAATAGCGTTAAAGGCAAAGGTATACTTATTTAGCAGCACTGAATGTAATAACATTCTAACATTACTTTTTAACAACACAAAATTATTATTTTATTTTGTTCATTATTTTTAACCGACTTCCAAAAAGGAGGAGGTTATCAACTCGACGTGTGACTTTGTTTTTTTTTATGTTTGTTCCCGCATAAGTTTGGAACGGATAAACGGAATTTGATGAAACTTTTTGCAACTTAAAGAGGGCATTCATAAGGTGGTCCCATTTCAATTTGATGCTCGGATAATGCCGGGTAAGCCGGATAATTAAGATAAAGTTAATAATTTTAACGCAATTTCACTTAGAAATGGCTTAATTTGGTTCTACTACCAACCAAATTTTTAGATAAATATCCGATAACTCGGATAAGCCGGATAACTTGATTACGGGGTCACTCAAATATTACGGCACACTAAAAAAAAATTAATTGCCGCTAAACTTGATTCTCTGGACCTGTAATATTAAAATACAAAGAGAAAATGATAAATTTTGTGATTTTACCATAAGGCGTTATTTGATTATTACTTAACGCTTAAAGTTTAACAAGATTTTCTTTAGTATTTCGTTTAAAATAAAGTTGTTTCGACTCTTGGGCGCTGAAATAAAAATATTACTTTTATTTATCTTTAAGATAATGACGTCAAGTTGTCTCGTTCAAAAGTTAAAAGGGGGGGGGTGACTTTTGGTCCGCACTGTATATATATAAACAATGCATTTAAAGGCACATTTTTTTCTATAAATGTAACAGTAAAGGTAAAGCATTTTATTTAAAAAAGCTTAAAAACAACAAGTTTTAGTTAGCAAGCCAAAATAATTTTTTGGCACTAGGGGCACAAAGTCTAACTTTTCACCGGCAAAATATGAACAAAAAGTGTCGCTTTTAGAATCGAATGAAATCTAAATTTTTAATCAAGCACACTACTCCAGAGCTGCGGAGGGTATAAAAACACAATGACCGGTCCTCGCTCTTACGTGGCAAATTTTCTAGGAAGCCAACTGAGTAAGATATCGTCGCATAACAATGTGATAAATTTCTGCTTAATTAATTTTATGACTTTTGAAATTCATATTATGTACAATTTGTATGATTCTATGAAATCCTGCAGGTACAGGGTGATTGAAACTTAAGTACTTATATCTTGCATAAAGTGGTGTCAAGTTGAGAATGCGAATGTGACGTCCCAGCGGTCCATATCAAGTACTCCCCTATACCGGCTGGAGTGTGACTCGACCAGTGGCATACTAATTTTAATTAAAATCAATTGTAAATCACAGAAAAAAATATATAAAATAACAAACCACGGCGCCTATGGGATGTTGACTGAACACCTTTTAAGTTACGACGCGCCGTTCACGGCTAGCCTTAAACAAAGTTAAATGGAAAGTCAAACCACCCCGGATTTTTTGATTTTAGGTTGTTTTTGGGACATTTCCAAACAGTTTTTGTCAAAAATTGAAATCGATCACGTAGCCGTTTTTAAATAAAGTAATTCTTCTTCTTCTTCAAGTTTTTCCTGACATCACAATACGGAGTTTTTTCTATGACACACTCTATAGCATAGGTACTACCCATGATACTCAATATAATTACGACCATTCACACCCCTACTTTGTTAATGTCAAAAATAAGACGACCGTAAACTCCGTATTGTGACGTCAGGAAAAACTTGAAGGAGAAGAAGAATGACTTTATTTAAAAACGGCTTCGTGAGCGATTTCAATTTTTGTCAAAAACTGTTTAGAAATGTCCCAAAAACAACCTAAAATCAAAAAATCCGGGGTGGTTTGACTTTCCATTTAACTTTCTTTAAGTCTACCCGTGCGTTTGCTTGATATTCTTGTTGAATTCCTTTAAAGAGTGAGCGTAATTTCCCATGGACGTACGTTGTATTCTTACTTCAACCAACGTTTTACTCGCTCGCTTCGTGATACGCCGTAGTAATAAAAGAGATAGATAATATCAAGTTTTTCCGTGATAATTCGTACCATTCGCATTCTTAAATTGGCACTACTTTAAATGAAAATAATGTTTAATTCCCTACAAAAACACAAGTGATCATATTATCGTAGGACTATTAGTTTCCGAGATATAGGCATTTTGATATATTTTTACATTTTTAATTAGATGTCAAATTTTGACACTAGTAAAATTCCAATCATAGGTAAAATTTATTTCAATTAATTTTTCTTTAAATAAATTTCTGATAATGGTGCGGACAGAAAAACAATCCGATAAGGCTACAAAAAAACAAAAGGAAATGGTCCAAAACTACAGGAAAAGTGAAGTCAACTTAATATCTTATTTTATAAACTTCATCATGTTTCTACCGGTCTAGAAAAGGTACACGTTTCACACATATGGGAGGATCGGTGTAGTGGTCTACCGCGTCTGTACATGGCAAGTCTACTAGCCAACAGCGTGAGTTCTATTCTTACTGGCGCCGATTTGCCTTTTTCAGTTAATTAATAATTGAAATTTGGCGAAGGCGTAAGTGAAGCGGACACTCCCTATAAAAACTGGTTCGAAAGTTAGTATAAGCCGGTGGTTCCATTTACTACTAGCCCACACGAGTCCTGGACTTAGGGGATCCTTGATTAAGTAGAATAATACGAGGTTAAACAAACATGTAATGTAAAACATTTTTTTTTGTTTTTTTTTTGAAACCTTGTATGCTTCTTTTTCAAACAAACTTTATAAGTTCATAAAATAATTCGTTAGTAGTTAGTCAAGTTAATACTTAGGAAAAGTGTTTAAGTATGTTTAAAATTTATGGAACACCTCATTATCATTTAAATCTGTTTTCATTTAAGAAGGAGGTTGCCAGCTAGGCTTAAAGATAAATCCTGGCGACTCCTGAAAAGCGCGTATACGAGGAGTTACATTAATGTACAAAAGTTTAAAGTCCATTGTTAGTAAAACTGAATATTGAAGTATACTTGTGCAGAAAATTACTTTCAATACACACAGAAAAATATTGTCTTAAATCAAGAATATGGTGATTTGTATATAACGAAGAGAATATATTCTTCTTTTATGCATTATGCACAGGGCCGTAGCTATGGGGGGGTGGGGGGAGGGCCTTTTTTTTGTCATGAACTCTTTTTGTCTAGGAAAAAAGTTGTGTTTTTAGGCTAAAAAAAGTTGCAATTTTTGACCTCCTCCCCCCCCACCAAATTTCCTTCGCTACGGCCCTGATTATGCATAATGCATACCATATTCTTATCCTTTCATATTTGAGAATATATTCGCCTTTCAAGCATACCGTATTCTTTTCTTTCATATTTGAAGTAAAATTTTGCGTTAAAGGAGAATATATTCTTTTCGTTATATCCAAATCACACATTCTTGATTTAAGAGAATATTTTTTTCTGTGTACATTTTTAAACTAAAAGGTTTTGCATGCTAAACACCACCGGGACGATGGCCCCCAGTCAGCAACGTATTCATTACATGTTGTTACAGTAATACTTAACTTTGTTATAGTTCCGGTAACCGTAACAATCAGCGAATGTTATAGTTTTGGTAACTGTAACAATCAGTGAATGTTTACTAAACTTTGGTGGGGTTCCATATATGCAAAAACGTTTTCATTCGATTGATTCTAAAAGCGTTTATGTTTTACGGGCGAAAAGTTGAATTTTGTTGCCTAGGGCCAAAAGGTTTTTTTCGCCCGCTAACTGAAACTTGTTATTTTTAACGTTTTTAAAAGATGTTTTACTGTAATATTTATAAAGAAATATGACTTTTTGATCACTTTTGGTCTTGAACTAACTGAACTTTTTGACCAGATACAGTTATTATAATCATTTCATACAAAATAAAAATTACTTCTACAACATAACCTCAAAATATATGTTAACCGATTAATCTGTACTCATACACTAAAATAAATTACAAACACAAAATTTCAATTGTAAAATCAATTTCAATATTTATAATATTCATAGAACGGTTTCAGAAGTATTATTTTTTCATAACAGACACATTTTAACAGAAATTAATCAAAACACCAACTATAGCCTTTTTAATTTGAAAATGAAACCGCACGGAATTGTTTTTTTATCGATGTGATTGGATAGAAATTTGTCATGGATAATTAGATAAGTAATAAGACAGTAAAAAGAAATATTTTTTGCAATTGAAAATTAAGTATATTTTAATTAGTAACAATCGAATAAAAAATATTGTATAATACACGGGCAAAAAGTTAATTTTCGATTTCGTAGGTGTTTATTACCCTCGGGCCGGCCCTATCGGCCGGCCCTCAGATTCTAAAAACCTACTCAATCGAAAAATGTAACTTTTCGCCCTTGTATTATAAATAACTATTATTGTGCACTATAGTATACTTTTACTTGCATGGAATATTTTACGAATCGGTCTATGGTTTGTTTTTTTTTTTATAGTGTATTGTTTAATTCTGTTTTCAAACTTTCGGTTGCTACTGTATATATTCTGGAGAGCGCTTTAAGTTCATTATCTTGGCATGGCTGAAAAAATACACTGTCAAGTAAGGTGCTTCCTTGAGACGCTATACACCTAATTGGCTTGAGACACCTTTTGTTTCTGAGCGCCTACAATATCATTATAAACAATAAACCATTTTATATTTATTTATGAGCACGAATTTATCTAACATGTACGTACACACACAGTGCACGGTGATTCATAAGTGTTTTGTACACTGAAAAAAAGGACCCTTTGCGGTAATGGCATATGAAATTAGGCCAAATGCTTCGCACTCTTGAATACGTACAAAAGCGCCTTCTCTTATCATGAAAATATAATTCACTTGCCAAGATCTTTCTGATTCTTTAACTTAAAATTCTTTGATTTTGTGTGAAATGCAAATGGTCTTGTCTCAAAAGAAAAATTCTTGGGCCAAAGTATTTAAAATTATTTAATTTTTAACAATCTTAAAACAAGATAAATGGTTTTTGCCTCAAATGCGCCAGGTCCAAGAGAATTTTAAAAATATTTCAAAAGCGACACTTTTCTTGGGACAAGATAAATACTTTTGTTTTTAAGCTAAAAGAATAACTGCCAAGAGTGTTGACTACTCTGAGCCAAGAACGTCATTTTTTTCAGTGTACACACACAGTGCTCGGTGATTCATAAGTGTTTTGTAGGTTTCTGGAAAATATCTTCTTATTATACTATTCACAGCGCGTAACGCTAGAATAGTATTATACGGTAGTTTCGAATTTCCCAAAATCGCCAAAAAACTTACTAGATAAAAAAATCTTAGATTCATGAAAAAATAAGAAACCTTGAAATTGTCCCTCTGTCTGTCCGTCCCTCAATAAGAACAAATAATTCGACTTGAAATTTTCAGGAAAAATCAAGTTCTGTGAGGGGAAGATCCCTATTGTTTTTAGGGCTCATTTCCGCACCAACCTTTATAGGAACTTTTTTTCAAACCTCTTAAATTTCTCGAACTTATTTCTAAATAACCCTTTAAATTTTTTAATTAAAAGAAAGGGAGAAATTACTAATTTTTTTGTAAAAAGCGATTTTCCTACATTTTTATTTATATCATTTAAAATTAGTTTAAAAGTTTAATATACCTTATGTTCATGAAACTAATCATTAAAAAATTCTGACGAAAATTCTTCTTTTTAAGACTTTTGTTTAACAACCTATATACGCATTATCTGAACCCATAGAGCTAACTTCAGGAGTTCAACAAGGTGGCCATCTCTCCACGTTAATTTTTGATTTATTTATTGATGACATTGGTCCGTATTTAAAGACATCTAAATGCGAATACTTAATATTCGCGGATGATCTTAAGTTTTTTTACTATTATTCAATCTGAAAATGATTGTGTCAGGGTTCAAAATGCATTGGACAAGGTTCACACTTGGTGCCTTGTCAACGGCATGAAATTAAATGTCAATAAATGTAAGTCGATCCAGTTTTATAGAAATCAGAGTCCCATTTTACACACTTACAATATTGACAATGTTAATTTAGAGAATGTTAATTCTATAAAGGATTTAGGGGTAGTTTACGATAGTAAAATGTGCTTTAATGAACATGTACTAAAACAAGTTAATAAATCTTTAAAAATGTTGGGGTTTTTAAAAAGAAATTTAAGAGATTTTAAAAGTATTAGTTGCATTAAGCAATTATATTTTTCTATTGTGAGATCTAATCTTGAATTTAGTTCTGTGATTTGGTCTCCCAATTATAATTTTTATATTGATTTAGTTGAAAATGTGCAAAACCGTTTTTTGAGATTTTTAGCTTACAAGGCCAACATTCTGGTGTCGGGAAACTCCTCTAAATCCAAAAGAGTTTATTTTAATATCGAGTCTCTTAAAAACAGACGTATCATTTTAGATCAAACCTTCCTTTTTAAAATAGTAAACGGGCTAGTAGACTGTCCTGAAGCCCTAGCATTACTAAATTTTTTGATACCCTCCAACAATAGGACCTCTCGTATTTTCTACAATACTCCACATAGAACCAATTATGGTAATAATTCTCCTATTAGTAAGATATGCAGGCTTGCTAATATGTTAGACTTGGATTTTTTCACTAATTTGACTAATTTTAAAAAGCAACTTAGTTCTCGGGACCTGAATAGGTTAGTTTTAGATATGTATAACTTGTGATTTATATTGTGATATGTATTGATATTTTTTATATTTATTATTGTTAAAATGGAATTTCCGTAAATAAACTACTACTATTTAATTTAACCTCAACCGATTAAAACAAAAAATAAAAATATGTGGTCGATTAAAAAAAATTACAAACTTTAAAATTATTTCACACGATGTTTCCATTCGAAAAAAATCTCTTTGTCCCCTTGTCACCACTACAGTGGTGCTTAAAAATATAACAAACAACAATTTGGTTTTAATCCATGGATTCGATACATAATATGTTATGTAAGTGGTCTCAATTTCAGATTAATATTTTAAGTTCGAAAGTAAAGGAAAGCGGACTTTTGACTTCCTCTGGGAAAGTTTTGTTTTGTTGGCATTCGTTTTAATATCTACTTGTATTCAAATATAGTTCGGTTTTTAATGCGGAATGCTTTCGTCAAAAAACCTACTAATAGAGGATGTGCAAAACATAAAGTGATTTTTTTACAAGTCAGGTTCTTCAATAAATATTTGCATTTTGTTTGTAAGGAAGTCAATGAAAAAGGAAGTGACTCCACCAAAAACTTTACGGATAATTGCATAATTAATATACATAATCAAAAATGAGACATGCTTATATAAAATATAATGTGCGCATCTAATCAAATTCCTATAAAAACACATCCGCATTAACCCTATATTGCACCTTTTTTCCATTTGGGAATACTGGGCATTATGACCCCTGAATTCTTTAACAATCAAAAAGTCCAAACCTAGTTTTCACTTGGGAACACTGGTGTTCGAGTTGGATTTATTTGTTTTTTTAAAAAAAGTTTCTTTTTCCCTAAAACGAAAATTAAACTGAAAAAATTTTTTTTTTTTAAAAAATTGTTTTTACCCCATTTTACCCCCTTACCCCAATCCGATTTTTACCAAAAATCCCAGCGTAGAACTTTGGATAATAAGCTATGGTCCAAATTTGAAGTATTTAACTCGACGCGTTCGTGAGTTATCGTGGTGACAAATTTCCCGGACACAGACCGACAGACAGATTTTGTTTTTACTGAAATATGTTTGGATATAAAACGTGAGGAAACGTAAAAAAAGGAATAAATTGTTTTTGACATTTTTTTACTAACGCAAGACTTTCCTTGGGAAAGTAAATTAATAATTTATGAATTATGCGAGTCAAAGACGTATTATATTTTTTTTTGTTGCAAAATAAAATTATGCGCAATATACGGCAGACTAACATCTCTACTCTAAATTTCTCTACTCCCTAACATCCCTACTCCATAACATCCCTACTCCACAACAACTCTACTCCGTAACAACTCTACTCCACACTATATGCACTTTATTAGCCACTTAATAATAAATGAGCAGTTCAAAGAACAAAGAATCTTCTTCTTCTAGATTATTTTATTTTTTTCCTAGAAAACGTTTATCTTTAAATGTAAATCTAGAACAATCATAAATGAATTATTCTAAAAGCAACAATGACCGCGTACTCTTAACATGCACTAATATGTAAGTAATTAATAAACTGAATTTATTTTTGACAGTGACTTAGCATGACAAATATTCTTTTGAGTTAAGACAAGTGGCTAATCGAGTGTCTATAGTGTGGAGTAGAGTTGTTACGGAGTAGCGATGTTATGGAGTAGAGATGTTACGGAGTAGAGTTGTTGTGGAGTAGGTATGTTATGGAGTAGGGATGTTAGGGAGTAGAGAAATTTAGAGTAGAGATGTTAGTCTGCCCAATATACGGTTACTACTTTTCTATCGAGTAATGTATTTAGTTAAAATAGTTTATATTTGGTTAAATTTTATAATACATTAACTAATTTATTTAAAAACTATTTTATGTAATGATATATTATTATAATATCATTGACTGATACACGCTCGATATTTAATTATTTCACTTCATGAATATTTTATTGGTAATTATTTGATGAATATCATTACAACCTATAGGCTAATATAATAAGTTGAAAATTCAACAAATTGCATACCGCAAAAGCTATTTTTTTTCTCATTACGTGTGAATTTTTTTGAAAATTGTTGGCTCTACTGTGTTACAAAAAGAGTACCTTTTTATGTGTCTTTAATTAAAGAATCATATTTTATTGATAAAATATCAAAAAATCTACAGATGAAAAAGTTTGGGGCAAAAAAATGACATTCCCCCCATTTTTCACTCCCTGGTTAAAATTATCAAATAAAAATAACTTGAAAGGATAGCCTTTATCAATGTTAAGGCATGTGCAAAAAATCGTTGATGTAGTTCAAGTAGGGACACTAGATCTAGGTCTTAAGTTAGCAAGGCGACAGACAACGGGAAACGTCAGAAAACATCTGAACATCGGTTGCCATAGAGAGTTTCTTCACGAATTTTACTGCCCATCCTAAACTTAGAAATTAATCAAATCGAGCCGTTTTGAAGTTCATTTTTTGCTAAATTGCATCGTCGAAAATGTCAATAGTTAACCTAATTTTTTGACGTAAACTTATCATTTGTGTTTTAAAATAGTGTTTAATCGCAGCAAAACAGTGTTAATCATTAATAAACTTACGTTTCTAAAGAGTGTTACGCATAATAACGTGTAACGAAGAAAATTCAATCGCTACAAAATATGTTTTTCATCTTATTTTAAACAGATGAGATAATGGACCATTTTTGCTTAATATGAGTTATTTCTGGACAGCCAGGCTGGAATTTCTTCTTTATTTTCACGAATTAATAAGGTAAATACAATATTGCATGATTTTATCTATATTCTGAAATAAAATTTTATCATATCATCGATTTTATCAGTAGTATGTGTTATTAATGATTAACACTGTTTTGCTGCGATTAAACACTATTTTAAAACACAAATGATAAGTTTACGTCAAAAAATTAGGTTATCTATTGACATTTTTGACGATGCAATTTAGCAAAAAATTAACTTCAAAACGGCTCGATTTGATTAATTTCTAAGTTTAGGATGGGCAGTAAAATCCGTGAAGAAACTCTCTATGGCAACCGATGTTCAGATGTTTTCTGACGTTTCCCGTTGTCTGTCGCCTTGCTAACTTAAGACCTAGATCTAGTGTCCCTAAGTTCAAGGGGTTCCAGAAATATTAAATAAAAACTACTTTTTAGATGTACCCTTAGGGCTAATTTTCGGACCAATCTTTAAAATAACTTTTTAACCCCTTAAAATTTTGTACATTATTTCTGAATCACCCTGTATAGTAGTTACCACCTCTTAAAATTCTGAAACCTAATTCTGATTAAAATTAAACGGAAAAGTTTAAATAAAAGTGGTATTAACCGTTTCTAAATACTTTTTGAACCAACTAGTTAAGTCCAGTTTTGCCAAATCAAAGAAAAGTTTTTCACTGATTTCGAAGGCATTATAAGCTTTCAAGTTAAATGTAAACTTTCGCCATAAAACGGCCCTGCTTGATAGAATTAAGTGATATTTATAAAGCATTTAAAAAGTGGCGTGTACGTCACTTGCTTCTATTATATTTTTCAACAACGGCACAAACACATTTATATGGACAGTGTCCTTAGGACACGCCAATTCAAACTGCGAATGCTTTATTATCGGAAAGTTGATTTTTTTTTGTAAACCTAGATAAAAAAATGTAAAATCTATTAGTGAAAGTACCTAGGAAAAAAGTAGAGTAAAAGTAGGGGTTTTAAGAGATATTTTTTTTGACGTTTTAGAAAACTTGGTAACCAAATCTATACCTAGAAAGCATAGGTTCAGGGCTAGAATGTAGCGGCCGGAAGTTCGTCAGAAAAAAGCCCGCGAAAATATTTTTGATTAAATTTAATTTTTTTTTTGGTTTTTAATTCAATTATTAGGATTTTGAAAAATCATGTCTTTTGTTATTTAAAAATCTATATGTATAATATCGCAAAGGCAAAATATCGCAAAACGTAACTCTTTATAAAATTCGTATGTTTTTATGTTTTTTTTTATTGACTAATTGACTCGCGAACTATTAGTCTAAGAGCTGGTGACCATTTTTATTTCATTATTTGCTCCTAGCTGTATTTTATATATGACTTAAGATACATTCAAATTAAGCAAATCGCCAGATCCTGGATCGGGTTCCTTTGGATGCTA
Organism: Brachypterus glaber; assembly: GCA_958510825.1. Classification (NCBI taxonomy): domain Eukaryota; kingdom Metazoa; phylum Arthropoda; class Insecta; order Coleoptera; family Kateretidae; genus Brachypterus; species Brachypterus glaber. The sequence continues at coordinate 8,735,099 of OY294048.1, read as the reverse complement.
GAAGCCTCGAAAAGGTGGTGAAATGGGGTCCCCGAAAAATATATTTTTAACTTACCGAGTCAAACAAATTACATTTATTACATTTAGATTAGTCTATTTTCACAGTTTTACACAATTATTCACTAGGTTAAGGGGTAAAAAAAGACTTTAAAAACTTTATCTGACATATGTCAACACTAATCAAAATTACATTTCATAAATTCTCATTTCTTTAAAAAATTAGGTATCACATATTTTAAAGGCACTTTTTAAAGACTGTTCTCATCCCTTGGCCCCAGAATTATTGTGTATAACTATGGAAATAGCTTAATCTGAATGTATTAAATGAAATGTATATGAGTCGGCAAGTAAAAAATAGATTTTTTGGTAGCTCATTGTCATAGCTTTTGGACCTTCTATCACCCAAAGGAACCGGATTCGGAGTCTAGCAATTTGAAAATAGCCTAATTTGAATGTATTCTAAGACATATATAAAATATAGCCGGGAGCAAATAATGAAATAAAAATGGTCATTTGGTCAGCTCTCCGACTATAATGGATTCGTGACCTAAATTTTGCAACCTTAACACCGCGAACTTTTACCCGCAAACTTTTGGCTGCAAACTTTTTTGTAACCGAATCGAACATAATAAAAAACACGGGACCCTTTTCAAGCGAAGGTACACAAAGTCTTATAAGCTAAAGGAGCTTCGGCAATAATTACAACATTTAAATTACATTTATCCGGGATATATACCCTATCTAAAACAACAAAATTTATACGGTAAGCAATTTTCTTAAAAGGAAAATAATCGGATGCAGTTACATAACACGCTGTAAAGATGCTTTACATTTCGCAGTATATACTCTTCGCAGCGATTAGCATACACAGATCCATCCATAATGATTTATTTGGACTGTGTTCCATTAAAAGTAATAAAATTGGTTGAGTTGTGGGATATAGGCCAAAAAGGAACCTATATTAGGTGTTACAAGGAAGCAAGTAAAGACCGCTCTCGATGAGTGGGCTTATACCAAGCTAAAGGAGCAATGGAGGGCGGTCGACGGTTGCCGGCAAGCTAGGGACTTCCTGGCTGGCCCAAGAAAATCAAAGACCGACTGGTTGCTGGAAAAAGCAAGAACTGCACTCAGACAACTCGTAGGGGTCCTCACGGGCCACTGCAAGCTAAGGAAGCACCTGGCAACAATGCGGATTCTAGAGAGTCCGCTATGCCCAGAGTGCGGAGAGGATGAAACATCCTCTCATTACTTAGCCGAGTGTGTCAGATACGACAGGATCAGGTTGCAAGTCTTTGAAACTCAGACTTAACCAAGAGGAACTAAGAGATCTCCCCTGGGCCAATATCCTGACCTTTATTGAAAGGACGGGCAGGTTCAAGGAGGACTCAAATTAGTAAATGGCTGGGATTGCCTGGGGTGAAATGGCCTAGTTGTCCGGCTTTGGCCAACCCAAAAATTTACTACTACTACTAGACCAAAAAGAAAACAACGCCAAAAACTTTGTTAACTAAACCGTTTCGTTTATTCTTTGTAAACATCCTCAGGGTTGACTAAAATAGGAAAATTACGTAATGAGTACACTTAAAAATAAATGTAAATAGTACACATCTCACATATATAAATACATATATACACGAAACTTTCCCAAATAAAATTAATAGATGTACTTACTTAAAGCATAAAAGGCATTTTAGTCATAGACTTTTTGAATGGTAACATATAATCAAATATAGACCAGATAAGAACAGAAAGAAAAATATAAACAAATATTTAAAAAACGCCACGCACTACGGTAAAATCAGTTTTGACTGACACAGTACTCTCCTGCTACAGATTAATTCAAACATACACTGTTAAAAATAAAATACAGCGGTGAAGTACATCAAAATAAAATACACTGTAAAGTTATTGCATCACCTTTTAACATAAAGTGATGTAGAGACAATGTGTAATTACAAATTTTAGATTAATTCACTTATTTGTATCCCATTATTTAGAGATTTAGAAAACCGATTTTCAATTGAAAATCGCCATTTTTGATCCTTAGCAATGCCGGCATAGATTTTCAGAATTTACACTTAAAAAAAAAACGTAAAACGTAAAAAAATCAAATTAAAAAAAAAAGTGCCAGGGAGATTTTTTTAATTTTCAACCTAAAAGTGCCTAGGGGCATGTCTAATTTGGTTTGTCAAAAAAAATAAAACGCTAAAAACCTATACTGACACTTATCCAGCTGTATCGCTAAAAAGAGTATATTAGAAGCGCTGAAGATTAGGAGAAATTGACAAGAGAGTCAGCAGTATTTCACTTTCATATCGCACAATCAATCCAATTTAAAATGGATTTTCAATACCATTGCCTATATTAAATCACATATAATGTTGTATACCTATTAAGGGACTATGTTTGTAAAAGTGGCGAAAAATTTCTTACACACAGAGAAAAATATTCTTAATTTAAGTACACTGAATAAAGAAAAAAATATACCATACTTGATTTTTTGTTATTTACAAATTTTTATTTAGGTGCGACTAGAAAATTATGAAAATAAGAGAGAGTGATCAAACTTCTCTAATGGTCCTAATAGGGCTCCTAAAATTCGTAAATTACTAATAAATCGTAAAAACTCGTTAAAAAATGTCTGCAATTTTCGTATGTGAAACATTTAAAGGACTTGAAATCTAATTTTTCTCCTTTTAAGCATACAAAATTATGTGCCAAATTTCAAAATAATCAAAAGATTCTAACCCTAATAAACATGTACATTTTTCAGTCAGGCGAAGGTTTGTAAGTGGGAACAGTGTTACAGCGCTGTCGAGTGGATCCGTCCCACCCCGATCCGGATGATCCGGACTGCGCGCTGTAACACTGTTGCCACATATAATGCCTTCGTCCAATTTAAAGATTGAAAGAATTGTATCCAGGAATTTTTAACAGCATATCAAATTGGCTATATCGTCCACTAAAGGCTCTAGTTGTCTAACTCCAAATTTTTCAAAAATGAGATTTTTATCAAATTTGCTTCATTATCTGATTACCAACATACTTCAAAAAAAAAAAGTTGCATTAAACCAATATCAGCCTTAAAAAATGCAAAAATGTAAATATTTTAAGTCGCTAAGTGTCTAACTCCATCATATGATTGTGAGAAAACAATTAAATGAGAACTGTCACTAATGTCAAACTATTTCTCGACAACAGGGGATCCCGTTTATACCCTATGTTTAAGTTTCTATTTCAGAAAAAAAACTAAAATAATTATAACTTAAATCTTTTTTATAATAATAAAGACTTAACTAAATCCAAAAAACATAAAAAAAATATGCAGCAAACTGTTAAAGATTCGTTACATTTATGATACATACATAATTATGTATAATAATATACATTAGAATTTAGTTAGATAATATTTGATTGTTTAATAATATTAGATTTTAATAATATTGACCACAAAAATGTAAATAAGGTATTTAAGTTTTGAATGTTGCTTAATAATTATTATATTTTTATTATAACATAACGTTACAAAATAAAATATATTTTTTTCTCATGGGATTTAATTATTTTTATGAAGGTTTTATAATGTATAAATTTTATAATATTAATATTATGTAGGTATATATATTATGCCTACCTAGTAGTAATATTATATATTAAATATAAAAATTTAAATTTTTTGTAATAATATTACGCGATATAATACGATAGGTATCCTCTTTTATCTTCTATTCTAAATTGCTATAATTAAGTTTTAAATCGTTTTTTACGTCTCCTGAAAAATATGACGTTTTGGAGTTAGACCGTTAGAGCCTTTAGATGACGATATGACCTATATGTAGCTACAGTTTAGGTGTGTATTTTTTACACTTTTTCACTTTTAATACCATGTATAAAAACTATACATGTATAGTATACATACGCTAAATAAATTTCATTTAAATAAATTAGAACACTGAGGGCTCGTTACCGTAGTAAATACCAAACGTTTTTGCTCATATGGAACCCCACGAAAGTTAACATTAACTATTTGTTACAATTACCAGAACTATAACAACGTTAAGTATTACTGTAACAACGAGTGAATGCTAACTAAACTTTTGTGGGGTTCCATATAAGCAAAAACTTTTAGTATTTACTACAGCAACGAGCTCTTAGTGAATGTACTTTTTCTACAACTGCTTTAGAATGTAAGCAAACACACACACTTTTCAAACACAGAATGAATCCATTCTAGCTCTAGATACGGTATGAATATTCCGTATCAAGTGTTAGAATGATCACATGTAGTGCCATCTCTTGTTTATTAAAGTAAAGAAAACTGTAGCAAAATTAGCAAATATGTATATATTTTACCATGAAATATTGAATAATTTAATGTAATTTAAAGTTCTGAGTTTATTAGCTTTTCTTAATATTTGATCAGTTTTTTATCAATTTAGTTCAAAAAATTAAAACTGCTCCATCTATTGTTAAATATTTAAACCTTATATATGTCACAACAATCTGACATAACTTTCAAATTTTGCATTATAATTTGTAAATATGTGCTAAAATTAAATACAAATCTTTTTTTAGTACTGATTTGATAAAATTATTAAATAACATTAATTGATTTATTTAAAAATATGTGTTTTGTTGCATTTACAATTTCGAGTCACAAAACACATTGTTTTTAACCTTGTCCGCAGTTTAAAGCCATACAGTGTTTCATATTTGCAGTCGAAGAAAAAGTATAGTTAGTTTACAACACGTATGGAATAGTTATTCCGCGCTCGCGGGACCGCCATACTCGCGTGCCGGCTCGTATGACAAACTTTCCGCTCGCGCGGAATATTGCCTATATTATGATCACATGTAGTGCCATCTCTTGTTTATTAAAGTAAAGAAAACTGTAGCAAAATTAGCAAATATGTATATATTTTACCATGAAATATTGAATAATTTAATGCAATTTAAAGTTTTGAGTTTATTAGCTTTTCTTAATATTTGATCAGTTTTTTATCAATTTAGTTCAAAAAATTAAAACTGCTCCATCTATTGTTAAATATTTAAACCTTATATATGTCACAACAATCTGACATAACTTTCAAATTTTGCATTATAATTTGTAAATATGTGCTAAAATTAAATACAAATCTTTTTTTAGTACTGATTTGATAAAATTATTAAATAACATTAATTGCTTTATTTAAAAATATGTGTTTTGTTGAATTTACAATTTCGAGTCACAAAAAACATTGTTTTCAACCTTGTCCGCAGTTTAAAGCCATACAGTGTTTCATATTTGCAGTCGAAGAAAAAGTATAGTCTACAACACGTATGGAATAGTTATTCCGCGCTCGCGGGACCGCCATACTCGCGTGCCGGCTCGTATGACAAACTTTCCGCTCGCGCGGAATATTGCCTATTCCATACAAGTTATAGAATATACTATTCTGTGTTGTACTAAAAACCAAATGTCGACACTTTGTTATCCAGGCACTTTATATCAGAGTAGAATGCCATATTAGGTTGACAATATTAAGATTTATGGTAAAGATTAACTGCGCTAGCTAAACTTTGGGTCCTAAAATACGTCAGCTCGGAAACGTGGCCACAACTAATATTATCCGACTTGATGAAAAATTTCAGCATTACGTAAATTTTACTTAGTTAAAATATTAACTTTATTAGACGGAGGAAAACAATTTTGATCGTCCTTTGCCATTCCGCCGTTTTCATCACAGCATTTTTTTTTTCTTTATGTATTACCTTTCTGTTTCTTTATTTTTTTAATTTTTGGTCGGATAATAAAGCTATATGTATTTAAACACAGAGAAAAAATTTATAATTACCGTACCGGCACTAAAATTGGTGTATTGTGGCACAACCATATATCGTCCACTAAAGGCTCTAGTTGTCTAACTCCAAATTTTTCAAAAATGAGATTTTTATCAAATTTGCTTCATTATCTGATTACCAACATACTTCAAAAAAAAAAGTTGCATTAAACCAATATCAGCCTCAAAAAATGCAAAAATGTAAATATTTTAAGTCGCTAAGTGTCTAACTCCATCATATGATTGTGAGAAAACAATTAAATGAGAACTGTCACTAATGTCAAACTATTTCTCGACAACAGGGGATCCCGTTTCAAATATTTGTTAATTTACTGTTTAATGATAATTATAATTATTGCCAATAATAACGTATATATATTATGCCTACCTAGTAGTAATATTATATATTAAATATAAAAATATAAATTTTTTGTAATAATATTACGCGATATAATATCTTCCCTTGGAGTTAGACCATTAGTGAATTTAGATTCTGTGGTTAAAATTTAATTTTTAAATAATTTATATAAAATAGATAACAATGAAAAGTTTTAAATACATTAACACATTTCAAACATTTTTACCTGTGAACAAGCTAGTTTTAAAGTTCTAAATTGCTATAATTAAGTTTTAAATCGTTTTTTACGTCTCCTGAAAAATATGACGTTTTGGAGTTAGACCGTTAGAGCCTTTAGATGACGATATAATAATAACTTTTTATATATATAAAAAAATATATTTTTTCTTCAAACGCACTCAAGCGTACCTAAATGTTCATATTTTATAACTGAACACACTAGATAGAAGTGATTTATTTTTTTACAGTAAAAGAATGAGTGATTGTTGTAAGCCATAAAAAACAGTTATTTATCAAAACCGCCACTGGCGGCATCACCCTTTGATTTTGACGACAGCCATACTTCACATTTGTTTGTTTATTATATAAACAGGTCGATGACTTGAGATTCTGTGTCAAAACGTTTTGTGAAATTGATTAAAAATAATTGAAGAATATATGTACACCTACAAATCTCTCCGAAATTGCAAATGCTACATTAGACAAGTTACCATCAAAATCTCGAAAAGTGTACGATTCAGCTTACGAAAAAAAATTAAAATGGTCTAAGAAAGGTTTAAGTTTATTCCGAAAGTGTTTTATTGGCCTATTTTAATAAAAAAGCATACTTTATTACTGAATAAATTATGTAAATGCAAAAACTAATATAAAAAATAATATTTAAAGAAAAAGTAATATGTTTTACTGAGAGGAAAAGTATTTTTTTTTACTTGTCTGTAGTTTCCGGACTCCACTTCGCGTCGTTCGTAAACCATACAGACTAGTAAAAAAAAGCTTCACTTTTCCTCTTATAGTTTGTTTTCTCAACATGTTGTACATTATATATTTTTCATTACCATATAATATCGTTTTAGGAAAAGATTTTAGTTTGTCAAAGAAAACCACGTAACACACATAACATACGGTGCCGTGATTGGCTTGATGTGCCGTCCTGTGTCTTGTGCGCAGGGTTGTAACCTTACGTTAGGCTAGCAAAGAGCCCGTGGGTAGCGCCTTTAAGGCGTAATACGTAAAACATTTACAAAATAAAATTATTTAAAATTTTGCAATACAATGTAAAAAACTATTTGAAATGATTACTGACAAACGAATTTTATTTATTTATTTATTGTCATACTGAGACCTGTTATTAGATATTTTATATCACAGACAGTTTATAATACAAAAAATTGACAACCTTTAATATTTATGTTGTTTCAAACCTAAACGCTAATTAATTGATAAAATTAGCGTTGACGCAAGGTTTTAAATATTTAAATTTTTATTTTTTTTCCATTTAAAAAAGTAAGGTGGGAAAAAAGTTATCGATAAATAAAACTAAAAACTTTCGTATTCTTAAAAGATAAAAATCGAATGTCGGTTTTTTCTTTGAAAAACACCGATATATATATATACATATGTATAGTTAATATGTATAGTCAATATTGTTGTGTGTAACAAATTGGTCGTAAAATGTTTTGATTTAGTGACCTTTATAAAAAAATTTCTCAAAATTATTCCGTAAGCCCATGTTTCTGTGATTATTTTCAACGTTGATGAGTCATAACTGAATTTACGCCGACTACTGGTAATTATAATAGATATTTGTATTTATACAAAAAACAGTTAATAACGTAAATAAATATCAGTCATGATCTAGCAAGCATTTTCTACTACAGTTACAAAATAAGTTAATTAGATCACTTTATTAATGTTTAATATCTACTAAACAGTGTTTTGCTTCGAGATTTATAAATATCAAAGACGGCTTTGTCCGCTAAGTGGCGAATATTGGTCGAAATTGAAATTTTGTTTTTAAACCCCCCAAATTTGGTTTCGACCGGACGAATCCTTTGAAGTATATTTCACGTATTTTTCTCTATCGATATAAATACAGATTACCTTATATTTTAATTTTAAATATTGACCGACGAAAAAATTTTTATATTTAAAAAATGTGAAATTAAAATTATATAAATTTGTGAAATAAAAAGGGTGTTAAAAATGTTCTTTTAAAAACAATATTAAAGTTTGATTTTAAATAAGTATTTAAAAAAATAATAAACAGGAAAAAACTAAATTTCAAGCGGTACGTAAAGCTTTTCCAACCCACCTCCGTAAAGCATCGTAACGCAGAGGCTTATAATTTTTGACATTGACATACAGGGTGTATTTGAAATAGCGTAGGAAATTTTAACAAGTGATTCTACATGATAAAATATGACAAAAAGTTCCTATAAACATATGTCTAAAAATGCGTCATAAGGGAGCTACGCCCCTTTGAAATTGGCTAAAAAAATCGGTTTTTATTTAATAACTCAGGAACTCTTTGAGATATGTTAACGAGGTTTTGCACGTGAATTAATCCTAATAAGGCCCATCTATGTATGTCATTTCCACGTACTTATTTAAACTAGGGGTGTGCGAAACGGGGGGGCCTTATCAGTTTTTTGTCCCAAACTTTTTTCTGTGTAACTTTTTTGCAATTTTATTTTTGAAATATGATTCCTCAGGTCAAAATACATAAAAAAGGTACTCTTGTTGTATTACTGTAGGATTAACCGCTTTCGAGAAAAGTTCATTTGAAGGTGAAATTTTACGGTTCGAGGACGAAAAAATTAAATACTAAAATGTCGAAAACCAATAATGCAATGTTATTCTACATCAAAAACTAAGAAAAAAAGTTTCCATACATGTAGGTCGAAAAAACGCTTTTAAAGCTACCATAGCCCTTTAAAAATGGGGCATATTTAGGAGACCATAGCTCCATTAGGATTGATTTTTGGAAGTACCTGTATATGAGGTTTTTTTCTTAGTTTTTAATGTACATTCGCCCTGCATTATTAAAATTTTGATTTTCAACATTTTAGTATTTAATTTTTCGTCCTCGAACCGTGAAATCTTCAAATGAACTTTTCTCGAAAACGGTTAATCCTACAGTATTACAACAAGAGTACCTTTTTTATGTATTTTGACCTGAGGAATCATATTTCAAAAATAAAATTGCAAAAAAGTTACACAGAAAAAAGTTTGGGACAAAAAACTGATAAGCCCCCCCCCCCCCCCGTTTCGCACACCCCTGGTTGAAATAAGTACATGAAAATAACACACAAAAACAGGCCTGGATAGAATTAGTTGACGTGCAAAACCTCGTTGATATATCTTAAAAGGTTCCTGAGTTATTAAATAAAAACCGATTTTTTTAGCCACTTTCAAAGGGGCATAGCTCCCTTATGACGCATTTTTAGACATATGTTTATAGGAACTTTTTGTCATATTTTATGATGTAGAATCATCTGTTTCCGACGCTATTTCAAATACACCGTGTATGTACATATTAACATATGTACCCGCCTAGAAAGAGTGACTGCTTCAACTTGTTTATTAATAATTATGTCTACATCAAGAATTACAAATACGTATCTATTTGAAAGCTAGTAATGTATTTCCAATAGTCTCTAGTCCACTGAAGGAAAATAAATTCCATCTATCCAAAAAGAAATGGGACTAACTAATGAAACTGGCGATGAGAAATGCAGCTCATTTGACGATAACGTTTGCTGCTATTTATTTAGAGCACTAATATATGACATATTTGTTGGTGAATTATAAATGAGCGGCAGAAATGGAAAGGGCACGTGAAAGCATGCAAGCGTAGCGCTTGACTATTCGGAGCACGTTGCCTTTGACTTCAAGAATTATGCGAACGTTGCACAGTGGGGCAAAATTGGGTTTTACCCGGCAAAATTCTAAAAATATATTGTCTTAATATATTTAAAGACCAGTGGGAAAATATTAAGACCGGCAGTGATGTAGGGGTTAAAAGTAAAAAAAAAACGGAAGGCGGAAGATAAGATCTTCCTGATGCGAAAACTTGTAACAACATTAAATGGTCGTCAAACTAAATGGCATATATGACTTCTTTTTTGTTTTATTCCAGTAAACTGTTAAGTACATATTAAATATTCCATGAATCTATTCCTCCAATCGTACTTAACCTCATGACACACTTGATAATACTCTTCTCATCGAAAAATTTTCATATGCCCCACTGTGTTTATAGCGAAATAAAATGTCACTTAAATGGACTTGACCGAAAGTCACCGCAGGGCTTGATTCCTATAAAAAAACAACAACTTACCAGCCGCAACCCAGCCCAAGCGAATTCCTTTTTATTTCAGCAGTTTAATTTTACTTTCCGTGCTTGAGCAGATGTCCTAAATATAAGTATTCTTCTACTTTTATTAGACCACTGTTACTCAAAAAAAATCCTTTTTTCTACTACCTAATTAAGTGCTAGCTTACATATAATTTGCCGTTGTCAAGGCTTGTTTACTTTGGCAACCAATAAAATCAGTGAACTCATTAATTATTGACCATTGTTAAGCATTGTTTATTGACGACTTTTTTCAATTTATTTGTCAAACTAACAGCTATGGCAAAATAATTTTTAAACTTTATTTTTAATTGATATTTGGGGTTACTAGCTTTAGGTAGTAGAAAAAATAGTATATGCACCACGTATGTGAACTGTCTTAAGAGCTCTCGACTGATTTTTTGCCTCGACTCCGTCTCAGCAAAAAAACTTCAGTCTCGAACACTAAAGACTTAGTTCGCATACTAGGTGCATAATATACTATTAAGTGTTTGCTAATATTTCTGTCATTTTAAGGGCCATTTTAAGTCTCTTTCAGAATCTACTCAAGCTCGTTTAGATCCAAGCTGAGAATGGCAAGGTCGTCTGTAAATTTTAGATGACTTAAATACTTCCTATCTATATTTATACACTTCTGATTCCAAATATTTTCAAGTGCCAGCATAAAAAATTTAGAAGACATTGCATCTGTTTGTCTGATAGGCAAGGGGGTTTAAGACGAAGTCAGAATTTTGTCCAGCACAACCGGATTTTGGTCCACTGTGCGATAATAGCGAAAAAAGTATATTTGAGTGCTTAAATGCATTATATAGTGTGCACTTGCTTTATTCCTAACCCCAACATGGAAGAATCTAACAGGTTTTCTTTTAAGGCTGCAAATGGGAAAGACAATGAGGCGTAGATCGGAACGGTATTTATATCCAATACCAAGTCGTAATAATTGAAAACAAGCAGTGAAGATATATAATGCTTTGTATTTTACAGTATACTTTTCACAGTGGATAGTATATTGTGTTTTATCTTGAATTATCTTTCCAGAACATAATTGGTTTTATCTCGTGCGCATACTTTATTATACATACTGTTTATGTTTATGAATGGATTTTTTTGACATCGGCACTTAGTGCTACTAAGAGTGCCGATGTATTGAAATCTTCGCCGAAAAGTCAAAATCTATGACCATGTTTTTTTTCATATTTCTCGACGTTTTAGACCTTTCTGAGTCGAAATCAGTGAAAAATAAAAATTGCGTCCGTCTGTCTCTGTCTGTCTGTCTGTCTGTCTGTCTGTCTGTCTGTCTGGGTGTAAACTCCATTTCTAAAAAAGATATCGACAAGCGACAAGCGACACAGCTACTTAGCCAACAATTTCAAAAAATTACCTGTTTGCTTCTTTATTGAGTGAAACAAAACAAGAAAGTGCATGGTTTTTGTGCCTACCTTATTACGTTCTTTCCCTGCAATAATCAATGCTACCCAGCTTGAGACAGCGAGCAAAAGTTTTTATAGTGGAAGAGCACGAAACACGAACTGCGTTTTTGTGTACGCCATTACCAACTGGATAAAAATACATTATATGGTATAGAAGAAGATGCAAGGTGCTTGCAAAACAACTTTACACTACGATATTTCAAGAAATCTTTGACATAGAGACTTGAAATTTGGAACAAACTTTGTTTACTACTACTAAAATCTTTGTTCCAAATTTCAAGCGTTTTTGAAATATCGTAGTGTAAACTTGTTTTACAAGCGACTTGCATCTTTTTCTCTTCTATAGTTAGGCATCTTTTCGATATAACAGATATACTGGCAGTGCCATCTATGACGCAGAGGATGAACTAAAAAGTTTAAGAGGGGTGGAAATATTAGGAACATGGCAATAATTGGCTCACACACCTTATTTTTTACTAAAAATTGAGATTTCGGGACTTTTCACTCCATTTTTTTTATAAAAGGTCTGGTATCCGGTTCTTGAGTTACACACAAAAACCGTGACAAACCGACGGACGGGCGGGTAATTTTTGTCGAATTTCAAATTTCGAATTTCAAATTCGGAAGTATGAAAACCATTGCATAATACTCTTCCAGAACTAGGTGCTGTGAAGAGTATAACAGGAACTTTTATGTTATGGAGCGCTTAACCATTCCAGGCAGAACGATATAGAAAACAAATATTTTGTAAATCATATATGATTATAATGGCACGTATAAGTATGTGATGCCAAGTCAGTGGCTATACTTTTAAAGGTATAACCCATAAGAACACACGTGCCACTTAAGAAAACAAGTACACACGTGCGGTGTCGATCTACCCCCAAATAATTATTAGGTTTCATTGTGGAAAATAATAATCAAATTAAGTTTCAATGTTTTTTTTTATTGTTTGGGGGTCTGCTAAATAAAATAATAGTAACGGGTATACACACGGGTGTCTGCTAAAAAATATCAAAAAATTACTCTTGAGTACGTATGCACTTACAGTTTGATGGGGATCCAGCAGACCCCCCACGTATGTGCTGTAGAGATAATAGAACTAAAGATGCCTTTAAATGTAGTACACAAAACTTTTAAACGGAATTTAGTTATATTTTGTTAGGATTTAATATTATGTATATAAACAACATAGTTTTAAGTGAGTAATCTACCCCACGAGCTACCCTATTATAACCAGTTGAAATACCCCATTGCAAAACAAGCAAAATAAAATAGGTAATTTACAGAAATATGCGGAAATACAAACAAAGAAAACATGCAAGACTTTACTGTCTAGAACGTTCTATTAATACGGAAACAATAGTTATTATTATTTATCAATTGTTTAAATAGTTACTATGATATAAGTACAGGGTGGCCCAAAACGAGTGTCACTGACTAAAATTAAAACTAAAACTAGGGGGCATGACCTTTATAAATCAAATAAATTATTTTTTCTTTCGAGTAATTTTTCGATTATTTGGGACTCGAAGGTGGTTGGGTAGAAGGCCTAAGGTCCAAAGGCCTTCTACTCAACCACCCTCTATTTCCGCCCCTTACCGGCTATAACTGTGGTTCGGAACCGTCCAAGTTTATTTCTGCGGGGTGGCGACCAGTCCGGACTGGCTAATTCTTTAGCCAGTCGAGTTACTTTCAGGGGAGGCCGAGGATGGTGTTTGCGCAGGAAGAAAAAAAAAATGCCACCTACATCGAAAGTTCAAAGACAAATGTTGATACGAGTCCCAGATACTCAAAAAATGACTCGAAAGAAAAATTTATTTTATTTATTTATTTATAAAGGTATACAGTTGCTCCCAAGAATGGTGGCCATGCCCCCTAAATTGATACGCCACCTACCTAAAAATTTACATAGAAAAAAATTGATTTTAGGCAGTGACACTCTTTTTGGGCCACCCTGTATTAATAAGACGAAAATCATTAAAAACGAGATTAAAGAAAAGGCACAGCGTTTATCGTCATTTTGTTTTAGTTTAAAGGCATATCCACAGCCTCGCATAACACGCATAGTACATAGCATAAGAATGCGATTCCGTGATTGGCTTACAAGATACATGACAGCACATCAAGCCAATCACGGCATCGCATTCTTATGCACTATGCGTGTTATGCGAGGCTGTGGATATGCCCTTAGTCGACTAAAAGTAGGCTATTAAAACATGTCACTTTTAGCGAGGCTTTCAATGAACAAATTTAAAAAACTAAATTCTTGTATACCAACAGAAATGTATAAAATCAGTTTTTTCATATAAAAAATATTATGACAGTTCTATATATATGTGTACACGATATGAAATGTTCAAACATAGATTTACACAAGCATACACTTGGTGTTCCGTGTACGTTTTGCAATAAATAAAACTGTCGATATCCATTTAATATTGTGAATTTATCTCCGCGAAAGAAATAGTGCTTGTCTCTATGATACAGCCGCCACTCTGCGTATACACACATTAGACTGGTTATAAATTATAAATTTCAGGTTATTATACTTCGACACAAAAGGACCATGGGTCCAAAAATGGCATGTTTTTCACTTTTCACCTTCTGTTGTTATTTTTATTTATATATTTTGCAAAAGCTATGATACTAGCTATCGGCAAATATTTTAAAATAAACCTACAACCGGGGTGTAACCGATCAACAGGGGTAAAACCAATCATCACGTATATTTTGGCTAATGTTTTTAGTACTGGTAATATACAGCAGTCAGCGCGCGGCGAAATTACTGCAGGAAATATCAGTCTTTACGAGAACGGGCATGATAAGGTTTATTTTGTCGGTCCGTCGAGATACGTAGGATATTTTAGAGGTGTAAAAAAGTAGTTTTTGGAAACTTGTGGATCAACCTTTCAAAAAGTATATTAAAAAACTACTGTCGTTATTTTGACAGTTTTGACAGTTATAAATGCTCGAAACTTCAAGCTTTAACATATATTTTTTTATTTATTTTTATTTTTTTTGATTTTCATTTTTCTATAAAAACCGAAAAAAAAAACGAAAAAAACAGCAAATTTTGACCGGTTTCACTCCCGTTGACGGTACGTTAGCAGGATATGACCAAAAGCACACGGCAAATATTAAAGACTTGTTGATTGCGGAAAAAAAATTATGAAATGGACCGCCCAGAATCCTGATTTAAATTATATTTAGACTCTGGAAAAAAAACATTAAAATTTAACCAATCAGAAACTTACTGCGTTTCTTATGTTTTTCACGTTTACGTTGGTATTGTAGACAGACTTTTAAGGGCCAGCCTAACACACGTTACATTGCGTATAACATAAACAATGTATTAGGTGTACAATCTGATTGATAGTACTCCGACATTGAAATATAACTTTTAAAACTCTAGCATATTATACAATTGTTTCGTTTGGACTTTAGGTCTGTGAACTATATTGTTAAGCAGGAACAAATAAATGATAGTAAAAAACAGTCTTGAAATACAGGATCAGGTTATCAACATTTAGATAACTATTTAAACAAGCCATGCTAAAAAACCGACTACTCTAATGAACAGAAAAAAAAAACCAAGCGAAACGTGGAAAATTATACAGATTAACCAATAATTTAGTATACACTTCAAAGTTGAATTTTTAATCTCTTAAGCGAACTAATGAATTCGGTATGAATTGTTCTGCGTTTAGGACGAGAGTAAGGGCACATCCACAGGCTCGCAAAACAAGCATAATACATAAGAATACGATGCTGTGATTGGCTTGATGTGCCGTCATGTATCTTGTAAGCCAATCACAGTATCGCATTCTTATGTATTATGCTTGTTATGCGAGCCTCTGGATGTGCCATAACGTATTATATTTCAGTTGAGTAAAAAGTGTGCAGGGGTGTGCAGGAGATTCTAGTTTTAAGTGTATACTAAATGGATTATCTAGAAATTAGGCATCACCGCATAATTTATGGAAATCGTAATTTGATGCCTAAATTAAAGAATAGAGTTATTCGATTTTCTATAAATTTGGAGACTCTTATTCGTCATTTACTTACTACTTAGTTTAAGTAGTGTATTATAAAAATAGTAAAACTAGCTTAGAAAGTGAGTTATTTCGTAAAAAGTAAACAGTCTATAAAAAATGAGCAAGGAAATGATACTTTTTTAGCCAGTTAGGTACACTATTTTTCCTACGCCCCTTCCCCAAAAATATATTAATAAATTAATAACAACAAATATATATGTAATTATTTGAAGAATATTTAAGTAAGCATTTTTTATATGAGAAAATTTATTATAAGAAATCACTGCTTTCAACCAGGACTACATTTCCTGAATTCCAGTTATTAAGTGTCATTTCATATGAAAAAAAAAAACTCTACAAAGTTTTTCTTGTCCATGATGAAACAAAAAATCATAATTAAAAAAAATTAAGAGTAATTCAAAAGCTAGTAATTACTTACATTTTTTAGGCAATGGTATGTGTCTGGTACTCACCTAGAAAAAAAAAAGAAAAGCTATTAGATTGAGAAATTCAAAATCGATTAAAAATTATGTTGGCTGTAGTAAAAAATACTGAAAAATTATATATAGTATGCATTTTGGGATTTAAGTTTCCTCAAAAGTATATAGATATTTTATTTAAAGTGGTAATACTTAAAAAAAAAAAAACAAACAAAATGCTTTAAAACTTTAAATTATTAAATTATTATTCTACGTTTATGATTTAAAACAATAGTTAGCACAATATCCTTACTAAGGGATCCTTAGCATTAAGGGTAATTGTCCAGTATTAAAAATTCGTAAATATAAACCTGAAAATAAATCAGTACTTTATTCAACATAAAAAACTATGGACCACCCTAATAATGATTGATAGCCCTTCAACCTTTGAAATATCGCATCCAAACAGCAAAAAACACATTATATTATGCAATTGTATGTCTTTGTAGATCGGCAAACCATAACAATGCGACAAGGGATTGCGAACTGTCCACGATGGACAGACTCACGTTTTCTGTGGGCAATTCTTTCCAACCGGCTTAAGATTTCGAGTATACAAGGTGATTTTTTTAACCTGAAACTTTCAAATATCTCGAACACTATGCATTTTAGAAAAAAAAAGTGGGACAAAAGTTGTTCTAATACTAATGGGGTAACAAAATGGGATATATATATATATTTTTACGGATAGTTACGTTTTCAAGGTAATTTTAAGGTTAACTTTGTTTTTTAAAATAGATTTCAGAAACATTTAAATATATATTTTACTGCTATTTAATTCTCCTCAAAAAATAAGAATCTTTTATAAAAAACTTTTTTTGATCGGACTTTTAGTTGCAGAGATAACATGCAACAAAATTAAAAAAGTTGAATCTCCGACAGACTCGACTAGTCAATTCCTAAGTATTTTGAGCCGCTGAATCCGAATCTGAGGTCGTAATTTGAAAGTTAGCTCCCATTTTCAAATTCCGACCTCAGATTCGGATTCAGCAGCTCAAAATACATAGGAATAGACGTCAAGTTCGTCAGAGATCCAACTTTTTAAATTTTATGTGGCTGTGTTATCTCTGCAAAAGTCCGATCAAAAAAAGTTTTTTATATTTTTTATTTTTTTGAGGAGAATTAAATAACAGTAACAAAATATGTTTCTATTTAAAAAAACAAAGTTGACCTTAAAATGGACTTGAAAACGTAAATATCCGTAAAAAATAAATACACCCATTAAAATAAACAACTTTTTTACATTTTTTTTTTTTTTCTAAAATGCATTATATTCGAGATATTTGAACGTTTCAGGTTAAAAAAATTACCCTGTATATGCTTCTTAATTCTTTATGTACATTTGTTTTTTTTATGTTTATGTCTGAAAATGTCGAGTACAAAACATATCAAATGGTGCTCATTTTTTTTCGCTTTTGGGCGATTCCAGAGTAACTTACCTAACGATTTTACTCATAATTTTGACTTTTTCACAGTCTTTTAAGTGACATTAACAAAAAAGAGGCCGCAACCAACATAACAAATTTTAACTTTTTAAAGATATACACACCCCGTGTGCACACGGTAAAAACGCTGAAACCAGATATGTCTTCAAAATTTTCTCATTTGGTTTTAGGGTAGTAAATTAACTAAAATATGAAAATTATTTTGTCGTTTATTTGTCTTTTTATCGTTTGATTCCTTTTTTTTTTTGTCGTGCAGTTTATTTTAACCCTAGTTTATTACCTATGTCACCCTAAAACGCTTTGACATAGAATAATTTTGAATTCAGATTTTAAACAGGCGAAAAAAATCCTAAAAAGTAAACCTTTTTATTTTATTTTTCGGTAAATACTGAGTTTTTGGTGCTCACTGCTACAAAATAGAGTAGCTTTCACCTTTGGAATATTTTAAATGTATGTTAGTTTTCTTTTATCAAAAATCAATGTGGAACCAAGTTCTGGCATAAGATTTTGTTGTGCAATGTTTGGACTTTTTTTACTTTCCAGCCAAACACTTGTTCAGTCAATGGAAAAAAAATAAGGTTCTAATTATGTGGAAATGTGTGAAAAATTGATAATTTCGTCGGCTTACAAGTAAAAGGCACTAAGTCACTTTTTTGCAAAAATGGGATTTTTATGGCACTGTTATTAATTTTTGATGATCTATGTACAGGTAAACCGAACTAACTTCTAGGTGGCCTGCCAAGGGAATTACCCACTATACAAAACGCACCAATTTGATTTTGATTGAAATTTTATTTGGTAATAGGCACTAAGTCACTTAGTGCGTTTTACTTGTAGATTATTTCAAATGTTTCTGCACTAAGCGACTTAGTGTTTGTTTGTTTGCCGAAACGTGCATTTTTGTAGTGTTGTTTTTCGTTTTCTTTTTGTATTTTACAATCTTAAATTAAGTTAAAATGTGTAGTCCGGGTGCCAAAATATTTGCTTTGTTAAAAAACAATGAAGAGCAACCAGAGAAAAATAATTATTGTTTATTTGAGGTTATGTTATTATTTCTAAAAAAGAGTTAATTTATAAAAATATGATTGCTTGAATCATTTATATGATACAATGTCGCGTTATTTATTTTATTGTCAAAAGCATTCAAATTTTTCTACTAATTAATTATCATTATTGATTTTGGAAACGTTCTTTAAACAATCAAAAAGTCCAAACCCTTCTTTGAAAATTTATGTAAACATCTTGTTTTCTACCTTATAGTTATACATTACGTTTAATTATCATGATAATAAAAGGGTTTTAACTTTAAATACTTGTTTTTTATATTATTTTATTGACTTAGTGCTCTTTACTTGTAAGCCGACGTCGTAGGCCTATAAGTAAAAGGCACTAAGTCCATGTCTTTTTTCAAATTTAGTTGAATTAAACTACTTCAATTTTTCTTTATTAAGCTGCAAATGGGACATTATTATGACCAAACATGTCATTGCGATCTGCGGTAGTTTTTTTCCAAAAACAATTATTACAAAAATTAAAAAACAACAATGAAAGTTAAATTTGTCAATATCTCAAAACCATGTTTTTGGACTTAGTGCTCTTTACTTGTAAGCCGACGATTTATTCCTTCATTTGTTTTCAGATCGGCCAACTATAACAATGCTACAGGGGATTGTGAGCTGTCCACGATGGACCGTATCACGCTGGCTGGAGGCACCTTTTTCCAACCAGCCGAAGGTTTCGAGTATATGGAAAATAACTGCGTGGAAGAGCCGACCAAATTGTGCGAATTCAAGAAACTGGCTGGAAGAATTTTGAAAACAGTGGATTCCGTGTACCAGGATGTAGGATCTATCGACGAATGCAGAGAATTGTGCCTAAATTCGCCCTACAGATGTCACTCCTATGACTTCGGTGATACTGGTGAGATGGTGTGCAGACTTAGTCATCATTCTAGGGCTACTTTAGCTGATATTCAGGTAAATTTTACATAAAATTATATTTCGGAAGTTTAACAGTCTAAAACTTAAAATTTTATCGTCATTTCACGACTAGTAGTAGTAATGGTGGGGAGGTCAAGCCTGGCAACTAGACCATATGGTCCTTTTTGCCTACCCCTGTGTTACTAGTTTTTCTACTCTAACGAGGATTTTAGTTGTTGTACCCCGGGACCTACAGTTTAGCGAGGAATCCGAACCTCGTTTTGTCGGCTTTTTTGGCTAAGTGAGCGGCTTTGATTCCTAAGTTTATTGGCTGCCAGTGCACTTGGACCGGCGCCAAACTGCTTAAGGATCATTTTCGCTTGCAGCCTTAGTACAGATCCTCGTTGCTTGGAAGTCCTTAAAGTGAGCTCTGCCAACAGACCTGACAGCTACCTTGCTGCTCCCTCTCGGTGCGCCCGGGTAGTATCACAGGTCCGAGTGCTATGCGGCATTATCCACTGCAAACCTTTTTCTGTACTGTGTGCTTAGATCTTCGGCAGCACAAGCCGACGTGGTGGGGAAACGACGGTATTTTATTTCTGTGAAAAAGTTGTTCCACAACCGAGGATTGAACCCCGGCCTCTCGAATACTAGATCGAGGCGTTCACGACTGAGCTACCGCCGCCCCCATTTCACGACTAACTTTTGTCTCGTCTAGCGAGAGTCTTGATTCAAGACGACATTCTGCAGGTTGACCCTAAAATCACGCATAAAACCATCCCCCATTATTTAGCTTTTGTTATGATTTAAACGTAATTAGTTGCAATTTAATGTTTTGCAATGTTAATTTGACTAGATAGAAGAGATTTACATACAGACAGGTCCAGGCAACGGTGTAAAAGAAGGATAAGATGTTAAAATTAGTACAGTTTGTTTAATATTTACAAAAAATGGTATTTGGGGCTTTTGAGACTCGCAAAAAATGAAATTGATATTTAAAAAATTATATCCGTACCCCTTAATGGGGTAGAACCACCCCTTTTTTATATATTTTTTATGTAACCTGAAAAAAAAAATTGGTACCTGGGAATTTTCGTCTCGCTGAAAACGAATTTAATATTTAAAAAAATTCTGTCTCCCCCCTTAGAACCACCCCTACTTACCTACTTATATTTTTTCAATTAAAATGATAGAACCACACATACTTACATTTTTTTTATTAACCTGATAAGTTATCAATGTTATCAGTGATAACATTTGGTACATTGGGGTTTTGCAAGTCGCTTAAGACGAATTCAAAATTTTACAAAATCTGTGTGCCTTGCGCAATGAATTTTACATAACGCAATTTCATCCGCGAATTTCTTGTACACCGTTGCCTGAACCTGTCTGTATAACGTATTTGAATAACATTTATTATTATTATAATAAGTATTTAAATGTTAACAAGAATAATTCCATTTTATATTATTTTTTGACCCTACTGACCAACTTTTGAAACTGTTAAAGAGTTAATTTATTAAAATATATTTTTTCTCCTAAAGATACCAGATAAATTTGTAAAGTAAACCATGAAATAAGGGCGAATATTTAATAAAGATCGCCTAAGGACTAATATTTGTAGAATCTTCGTGACTGAAAATACTATGCTTCATACTGTTAAAATTCAAGATGTATATGCCTGGGGTAGATTTGTGATCAGTTATTTAGGTTTAATATTTTTAAGAATATTAATAGAATATTTTGTCATAAACACCCACTGGCTTATATTTGTACTACATTTCATCTGGCAATAAGTTCTTTTTTCTTTCTAAAATATCTCATTGGCTCACAATATTTTCTCTTATTTACTTACGCACATATCGACTTCTAAATTTCGAAACCCCGTATCTCAAAAAATCAATTTGCGGTTCCTTGTACTAATCAATTTTGTACTTGTAACATACAGCCTGCCCCAGAACTCGCGTACAAAAATTTGAGTCTATATTAAAAACCCTCTGGAAAATATGAAAAAAATTTCAAAAAAAATCCATCTTCAATACTAATTATAAAGGATGCTATTTAATCTGACCAATCCTGTTGCTGATGTTAAATTACCTACAAATTAGTTTTTCCCTACTTATTAGTAACTATGGTTGGACTTTTTGACGCGTGCATTGTTTGAGACTTTCAACTTTACAATCTTTTTAGGTTATTATATTTTGACAAAACCGACAGAGGCTATCAAATATTCCATTTTTATAGGGTTACTCCATCCGGCGGTGGTTTTTTGACATTAATAAATATTTATGTCACATTAATCACCATGTCAACCTACAGAATATGTACCTGCAATAATTAAATTTGCTTCCACAGCTACAAATTCAACTTTTAAAGGTAATTTAACATCAGCAACAGTATTGATCCACTTAAAGCGTTCTTATTTTTGAATTGAACGAAATTGGATTTCTTTTGAGATTTTTCATATTTTCCAGAGGGTTTCTAATATACCCTCAAACTTCTGTACGCGAGTTCTGGAACAGGCTGTATACAAACTCCAATTAACTATTCTAGTTAGTTTATAAGTTATGTTATATTCGAGTAATAAATTGGGGTTTGTATAAGTTATCAATCATCATGTACAGAGCTGATTAGTACAAGTAAGCGAAAATTGAATTTTTGAGATACGGAGTTTCGAAATTTATAAGTCGATATATACTTTTAAACGAATTGATATATCAACTTTAAATTTGGAACAGGCAAATCAGACAATATTTTCCAACTTTTAGTTAACTTGAGCTATCTTTTCGATTATATTTGATATTTGTATTTCATATAATAGTCAGGTCAGAGTTACAAGGTGTGCTGTTTATGTAATAGTTAAATGGTTTATCCATGCTGAGCCATTTTAAAAATATTAACCCGTTCAAGAGTTAAAAGGAATGGTTTACTTTTGGACCGCCCTGTATCTCATCTACAATAAATAATAATAACTATTCTTATATTATCCTTTTATTATAATTCTTATAATAAATAATTATTAATAATATAGTAAAACAAATCTCAAGTTTAAAGCTTTCACATACAACATACGGTTAATAATTTCTATCATATTTTATACATATTACGTATTCATAAAGAAAATTTATCACTAAATGGGGAACGATTACGAACGATTACCTCAATTCCAAAAAACAGGTAATCCTTAATTTATTAAATGATAACATCAAGAAAACTATTGATAAATACCTAAAATAATGAAAGATTTATTATATTGCCAATTGAACATAATCCTATACTGTAACCGTTAGATCCTAGGGATAATCGGTTAAAAATTTCGATTTTTTACGCAAAATAATTGCGTATCTAACATTTTTAAACAAACATAAGAGGAAATTATACATGATAGATCTATCAAAATACCGTTGATAAGACATATTAACAGATCTTTACTTGTATCTACTGCTAGATTATTATCCATTGTTCAAGATAATTCCAAATGAGTAATCTCTTGTCCCCTTAAGTAGGCAATTCAATATCTTCTTGTCCGATCGTAAGTACATAATGCTCAACTAGCAAAAGAGGCAGTAGCAATATAGAGACCCTCATAAACCTATTTTCCTTCTCATCCTTCTTTTTCTTCCCTTTCTTTTTCTTAATCTTCCTCTCCTCCGTCTCCTCCTCCTCCTCCTCCTCCTCCTCCTCCTCCTCCTCCTCCTCCTCCTCCTCCTCCTCCTCCTCCTCCTTCTTATTCTTCTTCTTCTTCTTCTTCTTCTTTTTCTTCTACGCCTCCGTCTACTTCTTCCTCTGATCCTCCCCCTACATCTTTTCTCCTTTCCTTGCCTTTTCATTTCCTCTCCTCTTATTATTCTTCCACTTACGATGTGGTATTTTTTTAACAAATACATGTATAAGTTTTTAATTACAGTATTTCTATTTTCGTGCACGTATTATTAGCTCACATTGTAAGGCTCACAATGTGAGCCCAGCTTAATCTGAGCTAAGAGCTAAAAGTTTCAGCTATAAATTATAATTTATGTTACTACAGTTAGTTAAATATTTTTAATTTACATTTTTAATACATTTTAAGGTGTAATCAATGCCTAAAAACGTTAATTTTATTAACTTAGATTGAAAGCAATAAAAATCTTTTTCCAAGAAAGAAAAATCTAAAGGATTTATTATTTGCATTTCTTAACCTTGCTATGAACAGCTTCCCAATAATATTAGCTGATTAATAATATAAGTACGTCTTTTTTCTATAGAAGGCAGTGTGCCAGTGTATTTGTTGCATATTAAACACAACATTAAGTAATGATAAATTTATTTGTTTGTCGGAAAACCTACTTCCAAATGATAGGAAGCTAAATTTTGGTTAACAGTTACGAACGATACCATCAAACGAACGGTAAAACTACAAATAGTGTGAAATAAATTCTACAAAAGCGTGATTTACACTTTTTTGGAAAGGTTAACATTTTTTAAAACTTAACCTACTTCATTTCAAACGAATTAAAATATGATAATAGAACCAGATAAATTACCAGTACATAATATGATTTACATCGGCACTTAGTGCTACTAACAGTGCCGATGTATTGAAATCTTCGTCGAAAAGTCAAAATCTGTGACCACGTTTTTTTTTCACATTTCTCGACGTTTTAGACCATTCTAAGTCGAAATCAGTAAAAAAAAATGTTGCGTCCGTCTGTTCGCCTGTCTGGGTGTAAACTCTATAACTCCATTTCTACATGAGATATCGACTTGCGGTTTTTTGCATATTGTTTCTTATCGTATTCCGAAGAGCTGATTAGATTTTGGGGGTAAACGATTGGGGGTAAGGGGGTAAAAATAGGGTAAAACTCCTATTTTTAGCGTTTTTTGTTTATAATTAAGGCAATTATTATTGTATTTGGTTAATTTAGCACTTATATAAAAGATAATTTTAAATTGGTTAAAAAATGTTATAAAAAACGTTTTCCTAAAACGCATTTTCGAGATATTGGCGTTTAAAGCAGTAAAATGTTTTTTTTTGATAACTCACAACTTTATTACCCGATTTCAAAAAATTATATTTTAAATAAAAGCTCTTTTTAAGCCCTATAAAAAATGTTATATACAGTCTTTTGCTAGAATATAATGTTTTAAAGATACAGAATTTAAAATCAAACAAAACACCTAGTTTGAAATTTGCAAACTAGATGGCTCTAGTGTACAATAGTGCCGATGCTTTGACATGGTGCTTGCAACGTTTTATCTAGTTTAGTTATGCATTGCTCAACCTAAAAAAATATTTGATGGAAAAATCGCTATTGAATGTTTATTATAGCGGAATAGTGTACGAAATTTTTTTGGTAGGGGGCTACTTCAAATATGGACCGAGTACTTATAGCACAAAAAAAGGTAGTTAGAATAATTTATGACTAGATAGACTAGATATAGTCATGTAAAGAAACTTTTATTACAAAATAGATTTTAACAGCTTCCTGTATATTTACTCTTAAAAGTAAAGTATATACTAAATCAAATTTTAATATGTTTAATGACTCAACTAAACATTAATGTTATACAAGAAATTAAAATTTACTAAAAACTCAACAGCTTAACACTACTTTGTATGAACGGTAAATAACTCGTGGGTGCAAAAATATATAAATAATTATAATATAAAAAAAATTAAGACCGCACTGTAAATGCAAATATGGCGATTTTACAGCAAATAAAGTAGGTCATATGTTGCCAGCAAAGAAAGTGGTAAATTTAAATCAGTACTGTAAATTCACAGTTATTTGTAAAAATGTGAATTTTTATTTTGGTAATTTTACTGTTATTATTATGGTAATTTTCGGAACTGTCTGTAAAAGTGCTGGGTTTTTGGACCACATGCATGAATTTTAATGCAAAATTATTGTACCGACAGGAAAAGAGCTGAGATTTTACTAAACCCAGTAATATTGAGGTTAATTTAATAAATATTGTAAATTCACATTCTGACATTGTAAATTTGCTTTAATTATTACATTTAAAACTACTGTAAGATTGACGGACAAATTTAGAGTGCGATTAAAAAAAAAACTTTAGAAGCAAAGGCTTACTACAAATGTATGTGTATGGGAGGCATAGCGTAGTGGCTAGCGCGTATGTATAGCAAGTCTACTATCGTGAGTTCGATACTCACTGGCGCCGATTTACCTTTTTCAGTTAATTAATAATTGAAATTTGGGGAAGGCGATAAGTGAAACGGACAATCCCTAGAAACTGGTTCGAAAGTCAGTATAAGCCGGTGGTTCCCTCTACTACTAGCCCACACAAGTCCTGGACTTAGGGGATGCTTCATTAAGTAGAATAGTACGAGGTTAAACAAATAAATAAATTTCAAGCAAATTAAAAATTTCAAATTAAATGAATTGTGATTGTTTTAATTATTGTTTTAAATTAGGCTACCCTTAAATATGTTTTTAATTTATTTGTTTTTATTCTGACTTGTGTAATATACATTGTATCATACTACACCAATAAATTATTCTTCACTAAGAGCTTGTTACCGTAGTAAATACTAAACGTTTTTGCTTATATGGAACCCCACGAAAGTTCAGTTAACATTAACTATTTATTACAATTATCAGAACTATAACAACGTTAAGTATTACTGTAACAACCAATGAATGTTAACTTCTGCTGCCTATCAAAACCACGTTAACAGCCCTATTCCATTAATTAAAAGATAACTTTTGTATTTTAAGTTAAAATGTCGAAAATTGGACTTATATACTATTAAAATGAAATACAAAGTACAAATTAAATACTGTGGACTAAGCTGATTCTCTTCAAAACTTGCACAAAATGTAAGAGTAAATACATCAAACCTAAGCTTTAAAAGTCCCGAGACAGGCAACCCTGTAATCTTGTAAGTTTAAATAAACCTTCTATTCAGGTCGTTTGCGAGTGCTTCTTCAAAGAGAGATTTGCTAGAAAATTATGGAGTTTACATGGACGTTTAGATCACTAACCAAATTTAAACATAAATAAAATATTTCGATAAGATTGGGAAACCGTCTTATTTATTCTAAGGGAAGAAAAAAAGGCGAATTTATTAAGTTTTATTTGACATTTACCTATCATGTTTGAGTTTTTAAGAAATGCACCAATCAAAAATCAGAAATTTTTAACTTTTCAATCGAAAAATTCACACTTGTAGATAAACTGTGTAAGGTTATTAGGAGAAGTGGATTGTCAAAAATCGTACGATATCTTACAAGAGGCAGGGCCCTGAAGGAGGGTCTTAAAAAATCTTACGTAAATTAGACTAGTAACTTTTTAAAATACACCAAAATATCATACACTTACTCTGCACTCAGAAAATTTCGTTGTATTTTTAATACTGAATTTAATTTGTTAATACATATTTTTTATTTATATCGCCACCATTGATATTTAATACTTTACTTGTGATATTAAATACTGCAATGTGTGTATTGTATACAAAATGTTGTCATACTAACATAGAGACCGTGCTGGTACATTTGGATCCCCACGCAACATGTGTTTATTAATACTGTAACATTTGGTAAATTATATCACAGTTATAGTTTGGTATACTTTAAGTTGCAGTTGTTGTGTTATTAATCTAGTTTAAAGTATGTTATAGTATTTAGTAAAATAACAATCGGTAAATAATACCAAAATTTTGACTAGTAATAATACAGAGAAAAGTAAAAAAAGGATCAATTATTTTATCACTGTATAAGTAAGTAAGTAAGTAAGTAAGTATCTTTATTGCATACGTATATACAAATGGAAGGAGCTCAACAGGGTTGATTTTCAGCTCCCCCTAAAAATTTCAAATACATGTAACAAAACAAAGAAGTTTAAATCTAACAAATTTAAACAAATATAAGAAAAGTATATAAAACTATGAATTATAATCAGACTTTTGTAAATTTAAAGTTATGTCTTTAATTGTTCTTCTAAATATATAGGAAGAACTATTTAAATACTCAAAAAACTCATTTAAAGAAGAAGGAGCCCTATACTCAAAACAACCTTTAAATTTACTCAGTCTATATCTTGGTAAATTATAGCTATCAGTTCTTAAATTTCTGTCGTGTAATTCGGAACGTAAATTAAGCAGATTAAACAGGTAGTCAGGGGTTTTAGATTTTGAAATATTAAAAACATTTTGAGCAAATAATATTTTTATACGATTTTCTATTCTTAGTTCATTGTGATTATTGATAAAGGGCGAAACGTGCTCCCCAAAGGGGACATTACAGACAAACCGAAAACAAGCAATTGTGTGTGGTTGCAATCTTTATATTATTACTAATCAAAATCTTGGTATTATTACCGGTTGTTAATTTTTATGAATACTGTAACATACTTTAAACTAGATCAGTAATACAACTTAATAACAACTCAAAGTATACCATACTATAAGTGTGATATGCTTTACCAAATGTTACAGTAATTTTAGCTATAACATGCTAGTATTGATAAACACATGTTGCGTGGGGATTCAAATGTACCAGCACGGTCTCTATGATAGTAAACAACATTTTGTATACAATACACACATTGCAGTATTTAATATCACAAGTAAAGTAATTAATACCAATGGTGGCGATATAAAGAACAAATATGTATTTACAAATAAAATTTAGTATTAAAATTACAATGACATTTTCTGAGTGTGTAAAAAATGGGGGTTAAATTAGAAATTAAAAAGATTACATTTTAGATTCATATGATTTAAACCGAATTTTTACTGTTTATATGAAATTTAACTGAAATACCCTTTAAATTTACGACTATGTTATTCTTAAAAAATGTGTTACGTAATTTGTGCAAGGCCCTATATACCCAGCAGTGTGTAACATTTTTCGCACTGCACAATTATTGCACTAGCAACTAACAAACGAGCTTATCTACTGTGCTGCCATGTTACTTTAGCGTTGACAAGGTAACATGGGCTTAATTCATGCTGTTGCCTTAGGGACCGGCCAAATAGGGCCTTTAAAATTTATAAATACTTACTGAGTGTGATCTACTTCCCACGTGACAAAAACAATAGCCTCAATAATAACGTAATAAATTTAAAGCTAGCGGACTAAAGTAGGTTGACATTTAAAATAGTTAAGTTAAGGGGACATGGCACTATGGAGACGACCTTTGGAACGGTAATATTCATGCAGTATAAAGTACGTTTGCTTTAAACTAGATGGAGTATATCCTGTTATAGGTACCATCGTTTTCATAATAAACGCTTACACCTAAAAATGTTACAGATTATATTGAACTTAATCAAGGTCTCCTTGACATTTATTTGTCAAATATTATTATGACATTACTTGTCAAAATAATTCACATTAGTTATGCCGCAGCTTACAAATTATCAGTTTTTTCTTTGTTCACATTAAATTTCTGATTACAACACTTAATTTAGTGGCTATTGCACGTACACTTATCCCGTCATTTATTCTTACTGTTAAATATATTTTTGATAATTTTAATTATATTTATTATTTAAAATAGTGAAGGCAATAATCACCTGGTGATGTCTAGCTTTATAATTAAAAAGAAATATTATTGTTATACATAATTAGTATTATTTTTAATGATTCAGGTAATAAATAAACAATATATTTAAAAACCTACACAACGTTTTAATATGAGAGTTTTTTTTGCTTACGGACAGAAAAAATGGTTAATATACAGTATGTCCCTGGTTAGAATTACAAAGAAGATTTTTTTATTTTTGATATCTTATAAGCAAAAAGGTTAACAAATTTTATTATAAATAATATTTATACAGTATGTCTCCAGATAGAGTTACAAAGTGGAATTTATTTTTTATTTTTGATTTGATCTTAAAAAAAGTCACTCTTGATAACTTGCCCTTTTCAAACTCCCGAAACACTAAGCATTTTTTGTATGACTCTTACGGTTCATGAGAAAATGTTTTTTTTTCTTTATATTTTTGAAGACACTATTTTGAAGAAAAAACATCCCATGAACCGTAAGAGTTGTACAAAAAGCGCTTAGTGTTTTGGGAGTTTAAAATCAAG
The DNA here is from genome assembly GCA_958510825.1 of Brachypterus glaber. Taxonomy (NCBI): domain Eukaryota; kingdom Metazoa; phylum Arthropoda; class Insecta; order Coleoptera; family Kateretidae; genus Brachypterus; species Brachypterus glaber. The sequence goes on along the minus strand of OY294048.1, from coordinate 8,705,215 downwards.
CAGGGCAAATTATAAAGAGTGACTTTTTTGAGATCAAATCAAAAATAAAAAATAAATTCCTCTTTGTAACTCTATCTGGAGACATACTTTATAAATATCATTTATAATAAAATTTGTAAACCTTTTTGCTTATAAGCATATATGCTTAAAGACAGTTATAGGACTTGCACTATATAATATAGACTGTACTTTAACCTTACTTAATTATTACGGAAAATGTCAGTGTCAATCTTAGTAAAGTACATATACCACAACTAATAATTTAAAATTTTGGGTTACCTCAGGGTTCTGTGATGTGAGCGTTTTCTATGAAAATGATGGTACATCTAACGAGGTTTTTTACAATAGATTTTCTGTGATGAGCTTGGAAAACCGCCGAATTACGACTTATTTATGTTTTTTACAAAGTATAATTCATGGATCATTGGACTGTTCTGAAATACTAAATTTAATTAATTTTTCTGTTCCACGTTTACCAATAAGATCTCAAACGACTTTTTATCTACCAAACATTCGAACAAATGCCTTTAGCCACTCTCCATTACATCAGATGTGTAAGTATGCAAATCAGTTTTGTGAAATATTCGATATATTCGGCTGTAACATCACTACCATAAAAAATCTTTTTTTTATAACTTAAATATCTATTTTCTTCTTTTTAAAATCTCATTTTTTATGTATTTTTAAGTAATATTTTTATATTCTTTTTTATTCCCTATTTGTAATTGGGCTATCCTGTAAATAGTGGTAAATAAATAAATAAATAAATAAATAAATTACGAAGAAGTTAACTATTGATGAACTAACCGCAAAAAACGCAAATGCCTACTTATTTTTTGCTTTCCCTGCCTACAGGAATATATGAGGCGTATAGTGCAAGAGTGGCCCATCTCACTTTATGGAAATATCGAGATAATGGCTATTTAACTTTCTCCGATTTTTTTAATCTTTAATCTAGGACACATTATTTTATTTAAAAATTGTCTGTTAGGCTTTTTAGACTGAACCAACATTAAGGTAATGTATGACAATTTGAAACAACGATTTATTTTCCAATTAAACAAATAATTGATGTCATTAATGTTGTTAAACACATATGAGGAGTTGCAATGCATAAAATTTTGAACGCCAATCTTGATTCAAATTTACTAGATTATATCGTCGGCTTACAAGTAAAGAGCACCAAGTCCAAAAACATGGTTTTGAGATATTGACAAATTTAACTTTCATTGTTGTTTTTTAATTTTTGTAATAATTGTTATTGGAAAAAAACTAACGCAAATTGCAATGACATGTTTGGACATAATAATGTCCCATTTGCAGTTAAATGTATATCTATAGAGTAGAAAACAAAATGATTACATAAATTTTCAAAAACTAGATTTTTAAAAAAAGGGTTTGGACTTTTTGACTGTTTAAAGAACGTTTCCAAAATTAATAATAATAATTAATTAGTATGAGTTATATGAAACTGCTTACTATGCCAGAACTAAGACAGTTTTAGCCGAGATATATACAAATAATTAAACAGGTGCAGATTTTTATAAATCTCAATTAAAAAAAACTAACCGATAGATTTTTATTTTAATTTTGCTCTTAAATCGTTGGTTATTACATAAATAATAAGAATATACAGACAAACTAAAGTTTGCCGCAAGTTCGGAAAAACCCCTCAGAAATACACCGAGACTTTGAACTTAGTGTGAAGGCTTCAAATTTAGTTTTGAAATATTATCTGATAATAAAAAAAACCAATGCAAATGAAAATTAAATTATTACCTACACATCGAAAGTACACTTAAAAAGCATTGTCATTTTACAGGTAAAGTTCTGTTTCTCTGTTCTGTCTCTATTCCATCAACTTTAACATAGCAAAATTTGTATGCGTTTGTCAGTACAATATATAATAACGCGATATTTTATCATATAAATGATTCAAGCAATCATATTTTTATAAATTAACTCTTTTTAGAATGTCGCTTAGTGCAGAAACATTTGAAATAATCTACAAGTAAAACGCACTAAGTGCACTAAGTGACTTAGTGCCTATTGCTAGATAAAATTTTAATCAAAATCAAATTGGTGCGTTTTGTATAGTGGGTAACTCCCTTGGCAGTTCACCTAGAAGTTAGTTCGGTTTACCTATACATAGATCATCAAAAATTAATTACAGTACCATTAAAATCCCATTTTTGCAAAAAAGTGACTTAGTGCCTTTTACTTGTAAGCCGACGATATAAATATTAGAGTACCGGTACATGGTTGTAGAAGTCAAGATACATTTTTCATTGCCAATTCTAAAAGTAACTTAACACAAAAATCTGCGTTTCAAAGAACACCAAATTATTATAATAATAACCTAAACAGTACTGAAACAGTTCTTTGGTCGCATTTAAACGTAACATAATAAGGCTTTTAACCACTAATAGATAACCATTTTAATTAGTTTATATTAATTTTAGTGTGGAAGAGTTTTGTTATTAACTTTCTATTTATCTAGGCTATTCATATTCTTTTTTGTAAATTAGTGACCCTATTGGGATTAAATTTCTGTTGGGAGTCCGTCTGTATAAATAAATAAATAAAAGTCGTCCTTGTAAATACCCGTATAAAGGATTTTCCAACGACTCTAAAATTTACATTTTTGTAAATTTGTATAAATATTTATGTTAAAATAAATATAGTGAGATTAAATTTAGATTAATTAATATGATATTATGACTCAAAATTATACTGCAATTTTCTGCACTTAACATGTACATAACAATATAACACTAGTCAGATAAGTAGTTTACTTGGTGTTTATTTCAATGGCTTCAAATTGTTCCCACTACCTAAATAGTTTTGAAATGGAGTATCCACTTTCATTACAAACGGTATGATTAGTTGGAACTCCACAATTAATCTTCTAAATACAAGCTGTAACTGAAGGGTACTTAATCTCACGATTTGCCGTTTTTCTGCTAAGTAATATATAAACTAAAAAATATAATTACTAAATAATAATAGTTATTTATGGTACTAGTGGGTAAAGTAAGATATTGCCCATGAGAAAATTAACCTGCGATGCGTCAGCCAAGCAGGTTAATTTTCGAGAGGGCAATATCGGTTTACCCATGAGTGCCATACAAGGTTTTATCCAATAAATAGCTTAGGAATTCATATTTTTATTAAACATTTTAATCACATTTACAAGAAAATAATTTGACAAGTGACAGATGAGTGGGCAAAATAAATAATTATCCACTCAATAAAGTAAAAGCCACGCGGGGGTTATTATTGAGTTTATCTATTTAAAATAAAGCTGGTAATTGTCATTATCTGTATGTATTGGATAAAAGTTTTTTTTTAGAACTTACCATTATTTATCATATTTTCAGACTGTGAAATCCATTTTATCCAATGCATACAGATAATGAGACATTTACCAGCTTTATTTTAAATAGATAAACTCAATAACAACCCCCGCGTGGCTTTTACTTTATTGAGTGGATAATATTTATTTTACCCATTCAACTGTCACTTGTCAAATTATTTTCTTGTAAATGTCATTAAAATTTTTATTGAGTGGATAATATTTATTTTACCCACTCAACTGTCACTTGTCAAATTATTTTCGTTTGGACTTTTTAAATTTTTAATAAAAAATATGAATTTCTAAACTATTTATTGGATAAAACCTTGTATGGCACTCATGGGTAAAGTAACATATTACCCCCTCAAAAATTAACCTGCTTGGCTGACGCCTCGCAGGTTAATTTTCTCATGGGCAATATCTTACTTTACCCACTAGTACCATAAATAACTATTTCTTCACCTATAGCAATAATAATTTTTTCTCGTAGGAGTAGGAGTAATTTTATAAACAATTCATTCCTGTCACTTTATATGTTTCAGTTCTTTGTGCAATTTTTACTAATTAAACCCAAGAAAATAGCTTTAAATAACTTTTTATTTATTAAATATAATTAATTAGAATTATTAATAATTAGCGATAATAATAATAATAATAATTACGAAAAAAAAAAAATAAAAAAAAAATTAATTTTTAAACTTCAGTTCAAAGTGTTTATTTGAGCAAATTTCATTGATCAAGGCTACTTGATTTTTATGAAAATTTTATGAAATATAATTTCTGTTAATAATTTATTTTTTTATTTGAATAAAAATAGTTAAATATTGCTATTAGTGAAAAAACTAATAATAAACTACGGTAGAGAAGACTATTATAGTCTCGCACTCTTAAATCCCTCGTTTGGACTTATGACCAATTCATATAAGCTACAGCCCCCCTACTCAGAGATATTTTCCACCAAGGATGAAATATATTATAATAGTTTCACCTATAACACACTTTAAAGATAGTGATTTCAGTTCCATCTATTAACTAGACACAACTAACAACCAGATGGGATCTAAACATTGAATTTTGGTACAGGAGCCAAAAACTAATGAGAAATTCTAAAATATGACTTAAAAATAACCTTTAATAATTTTAAAAATACTTATATCTAATTTGAGTGTAAATGAATAGACTTGCTGCACTGATAATTCGTTACAGTAATAAATACTGAACGTTTTTGCTTATTTGGAACCCCAGGCAACATTTATTATTAACATTTATTAACGTTGTTCTGTTATGTTTTACTGTAACAACTTAATAAATTAATAACAAATATTGCCTGGGGTTCCAAATAGGCAAAAACGTTCGCTGTTGCAGTGTAGTAATGTCGAAATTCTATCACTAATTTTGTGAAGTGGTAATAATAATAATAATAATAATAATTTATTCACCAATAAAGATACTTACAGTATATATGGTATGTCAAAATACGAAATATAAAAAATTACAAAATATGTAATAAAAGGTACACAATATATACTTAATAAATTTGAAATAAAAATATAATTATAAATAAAATAAAAATAAAAATGTTAACACGCATTCAAATAAACACACAATCTTAAAATTAACAATAAAATAAGTTCAGTTACTAGGGGGTGATAAATAATCCTGAATTTTATAAACAACTTTATCAATCAGATAGTTTTTTACAGAATTTTTAAATGAGTTGTAACTATTTATATTTCTGATGTTTTTTGGCAGTTTGTTATAAAAAGTTATACAAGAGTATCTCGGAGATTTCTCGTAAAAAGATTTTCTATGCCGCGGAGTCTGAAGATAATGATTTTGAGTGGCACCCGAATTTACATTTGAATTGTTTACAAAAAGATTAAAATTTTTTTTCACAAATAAAATACACTTAAAAATAAATAATCAATGAATAGTTAACAAACGCTTTTCTTTAAATATCTGTTTGCAGGAATCTCTAAAAGGCATGTTAAAAATCATTCTAATAACCCTTTTTTGAGCCACAAATACCCTGTCAATTTCTCTGCCATAGCCCCAGCTGATTATGTTATATGACATATGTGAATAAAAGAGTGAGTAGTACATGTTCAGTAAACCGGTTTCATTGAGATCAGATTTCATCTTTGATATACCAAAATATGCGCTGTTTAACTTTTTTACAACATGGTCAATATGTAAATCCCAAGGTATATAATTCGGTTATAGCCGAGCAGTTAATTATAACTTTTATTATAACTTACTCAGTTAGGTTGGCCATACTATCTTCTATCGTATTTAAAGTATACCCGAGCAGAGAATATACTTAACCACTTATCACTTTATTCGGGAGCGGGTATTCTAGGAGACGGCGCTTTGGAAACAGATAAAACGATTTCTTTTTAACTTAAGAATAATATATTAAATAAATGTGAATAAATTCTTTAAGAACATAAAAGATCAATTCTTTCTTCTATGCAAAGCCCTTAAATTCTAATTTCCATTATATATTAGTTCTCCATTAAATACTTCTAAATTAAAACATTCTATGTTTGAAATCCCAACTATTCGCATTCATTTTCAAATCCCAATTTATTGTCCACATTTTTCTTAGTGTATATTTTAACTGGTTAAGTCATTTAAATAAGTTACAAAATATTTTTCAAAGTTAAATAATATTCGTCAAAATTTCTATCAGTGTTGTAACGATATAAATCGTCACTTTGTAATATAGCAAGGGTTAATTAAACTATTCGTTTACTTACGTTATAATTTATGTTTATTTTGTATATAAATAGTTACGTACGTACAGAACTATTTTGTATCTGGGACTATTTTGTAGCAGGAACTGAATTCTAACCATATGAGTCTCTATTCCATAGTTCTACCTGAAAATAACATAAAGAAAACATAATTAGAATATGATTTTTAATAATAAAGAATCATATGACTTATTTCTCTATAGTGCATTTGTCTATGGACTTACCTGGTTTTTATATGTTTCAGAGTCTATTGAGGGTTGGATTTCACTGGCTTTCATCTGTAGCTTGTTTCTCCTGGAAAGTTTCGTATGCTTATTCCTTCGGGATAATCCAGAATTTGTTGAAAATAGTTTGCTGGAACTGCTCACTTAGATTCAGTATTTTGTTTATACTTAGTTCACAGGACACTTAGTATTCTGTTCGTATTTTTATTAGTTTTGCTGATAAACAATAAGTATTGTTTATATTTGTTTCTTAGAGTAATATTTTGAGGTTAGATATCACTAATACGGATTTATTAGGAAATATTCTTTTTGGTTATTATCTTTGATGTAGTTTTCGTTACCTTTATTAGGAATCCTATACGGTAAAACTGTAGTTGATAATGACTTGCATAGATGTCGCTAATAGTTCAGAAATAGTATTTTATTTACCTGAAGGGTTCATACCGGTTGATAAGGTCGATTTTCGCTCCTTCTTGAAGCAACTCGAATACAATGGTGGTGTCATTTTGACGAGTGTTTATTTTCTGTAATCATCGAAGTAATCCTTCATGTATTTTTATTTAAAGTTAGTGAAAATGAATATTTAAACAATGCGGAAGATATTGTAACGGTTATTTTCTACAATTACGCATTTATAACGTTTCGATGGACATCGAAGACTTAGTATGACATGTAAGTTAAGTTTTTCTGTTTCTTAGAATATTTCTAAGATATAATTATTGTTTTAGCACCATTAATTAAGCACCATTAAGCACCATTATTACTACATTACTAGACCATTAATTAATTACCATTAATTACTCACCATTTCTATACCATTAATATGGAATTACATTAATTTAAGTTGAAGTTTATTTTGGTATATTTGATATACAAGTTCTCCGCATGGATTGATGTTCTGTTGGAACATGGTTCTGTAATTTTCGGCATAGATAAATTCTATATGACCGTCTAGCAGACAATTTTACATTGGACATAATTTTCAAAAGTATATTTTATCCCGGACAACATTTTCAATCGTACATTTTATCCTGGAAGATGATTTTTCCAAAGTAGATGGGACAGCCTATATTTTTTTTTTCTTTCATTTGAGAAATGAATTCATCAGCATAGGGGAGACTTGTACAGATGGAGACGATGGAATTCATACCTCATGGATTTTGCAGAAACCAGCTAAGTACTCATTCTGAAAACTTTTGAAAGCAATATTTCATATTTTTAAATTCTTTTATTTCAATATTCTTATAACTGTAAACTTTATCAGATCTGATATAGTATTGATTAATACTATATGCCCTTCTGGCTTTTGTTCATTTTTAGGTACTTATTTTTTTTTAAACATTTAATCTCATTTATTAATTATTAAATATCATACTTTTGATTAAATGATTTCTAATTTAAGCATGACTTTTATACACTGCAAGAAATGATTGTTGTTTACATACATTTCTTGGTGCTTGCTGAACTTCATGTTTTCTTTATACATTTAAGTCGAATGATTTCTGAATTTAGTAATTTTTATTAAGATTTCTTTAATTATATCTTAATATAATTACACATATTTTATATATAAATTAATACATTACTTGATGTGCTTTCATTAAGTTTATTTATAATAAATTTCTCAAATGAATTATCTTATTTTATTTAAGGGTTATATTTTCTCAAACTGAAAAGCTTAAGTATTTACACTAGGTTGTTACTTACCTAAAGGAGTAAAAGCTAAAGTAACTGGCGCCCCTAACAACATTAATCAATTCTTTCTATTTTTCCCTTGCCCATACCCATTGCTCCGCTGTCAAAACTAGCCGTTGGCAGTGAACGTATTAATTACGGTACAGTGTTCATACTAACAGTATTTATAAGTGGCCAATTATTTTTATGTCTGATAAAACGAGTCTCAAAATTTTTCTAAGTTTAAAAACTATTTTTTAATTCAAGAATAAATCTCAAAATTAATTCTCACAGAAACTACATTTTCACTTTTGATTTTGACATAGTGACACCCTGAATAAAACTGAATAATTATGAATCTTTTCATGAGTTTATATACCCAATAAGAAGGTCACTAGTTAAATTTATTTGACAATGCTATTAGCGCAAAATATCTACAAAGATACCGCGCATATTTAATTACCCCGACAAAAGAGTTTTAGTCTCATCAATTTGCAAGCTAATTGCTATTTCTGACATCTGAAACGATCATTTTGACCATAAATTAAATTTGTATAAACAATTTAGATTACTAGACAACTTTTAAGTTATACTGACAAGAATTACCGAGGAGGGGTCCGATGTAATGTAGGTCAAACCGGACTTTACCGAAGCCGAATCTCGTGAAGCCAGATTGTATCATAGCGCAATATTAAAGAAATATTATTTTAAAATTTTAACTACATATAAAATATTCGGATCATAACAGCAGCAAGACATTCTTTGATAAGAGCCATTTTCTCTATTTTTTTAAATCAATGTTGAAAAGTATTTAAATTTTCAGCAAAAAAAAAACAATTTTAACATAAATTTAATTCCAGGATCCCTACTTGGAAGTACCCGAAGCTACAACATACGAACTGAGCTCCTGCTACAACGTCAGCATCGATTGCCGCTCCAGCAACATGGTGGCCCGAATTCAAACCAGCAAACTGTTCGACGGCAAAATATACGCCAAAGGCAGCCCCAACTCGTGCGTTAGAGATGTCAACAACAGTCTGGAATTTGAGCTGAACATGGATTATGACAATCTGGAATGCAACGTGAGGAAAAATGGTTTAGGAAGATACATTAACGATGTAGTAATTCAGCATCACGACAAAATAGTTACAAGTTCTGATCTAGGATTAGCCGTTACATGCCAATATGACTTGACAAATAAGAGCGTAACCAATGAAGTGGATTTAGGTGTTCACGGAGATATCCAACCAGGTAAACCACTTATGCTCTTTCTCTTTACTGGCAAAAATTCCTAGACGACCTGACATGGAAGATATTTTACTCTACACAGTAAAATATTTTTCCTACGATCCACAATGGGGCAAATTGAATTTCTAGAGGGACAAAATTCTAAAAACCACGTTAATAACTTAAAATAATCTGTGGATTTCAAGAAAAATTTTTAAAACAATCTAAAGCTTAAGGGGGTCAATTTTAGGCGATTAAATATTGTAAATTTCGATAAAAAATCTATATATTTTTAAATTTTAACCAAAAATTCGTAATCTACTACCCCAAAAACCCTTTGGTTTGAGTCGGTCAGAAATAACAGAAGTCATCCACCATATTGGCGCCGCCATTTTGAATTTTTTAATCTTATCCAAATATTTGTAATATTTGACCCCGAAAACCCCCCGAAGCCGATTTTGGGCCGATGTGAAAGTATAATTTTAAAATCTACATTTGGACGCTTATAATAAAAGCGTGTAAAAATAATATGCAACTCTATGAGGTCAATTTTAGTATTATTTTATAGTTGTAGATAAACTATCCGACACTGTCCAGCGTTAGCCTTAATAAGAGGGTCCATGCTAGACGAGTACTGGCTCGACATGGCCGGTATAAGCAGCATCACTCCCAGACATCTTCTTAGATATATTCAAAGAATTGGATGGCTGAGAGGTTAAATTAAATGCTGCGACCAAAGGGAGGTAGTACAATGGGCCCAGCTAAGTGGCCTAAGTGCGTGTAGATAGCTACCCTCCACCCTAATAACCATAACCATAATAACCATAAACTATCCGACAGTTAAAAATTTATAACCGGAAACAACAGAAATCAAACTGTAGATCAAGCAAAATAAAATATTTTGATAAATTTCAAAAAAAAACTATAAGTCAATAAAAAAGTTAAAATAATTTCGTTAAAAAAAAATAAAGCCAGCAAAGCTTGATCTTATAAATATATAGAACACAAAACTTAATATCCAAACGAAAAACAGATTTTTTTTTACTTGTAATATCCAAGGGATTTTCCAGTTATTTTATTAAACTTTAAACAGTTTATTTCCAGGTAATAATACTTTAATCCGTTTATTTAAAATTTGGTTTTGATATTTGTCTTTCTAGATTTGAAAAATTTCCCACTTTTTATGTTACAAGTTGACATTTTATGGCAAAAAATAATTTTCCAAATTTGAAATCTCTAACTTTTAAAATAAAGAAAAAAAAGGGGTGTCCCAACTATCCAGAAACCTATAGTTGGGCTTTTTACCTTTTCGTATTATGATAGCTACTTCTTCTAAATAATGTGTAAATTTTAAAATAATTTTTTACTATGTAATTTATTTATGGCTCATAAAGTCGAATAAATATAATTCGCACATGCTGTTAAATCCTATTAGAGACGTCTTGATGGATTTCTACGAAATGGTGACTAGTTTACAGTAGGAAAAAGTACACAGTAAATTTACTACAATACTTTTATTCTCAGCGCCCTGACAACTTTAACACTAACTTAGATTGAAACTTGCACAAAAGGCAACCGCAAATTTATTTAATGTAACATAGGTATTACATGTTATTTATTTTATGTTGTATGGGTGTTTCTCACAAATGGTGAAAATTTGTGTCCCTAGTTAATTACACCGGCACACAAAAAAATTAGGTAGAATGTGCATTTGACCGGACCTACCTACGGGTACGTATTTTGGTCCGCAGAATCCGAATTCGAGGTCAGTTTGACCCCTACACCCTCGAAATTTCGAGAAAACTTCGAAAAACCGTAAAAATTATGAAAATCGGCAGTTTTAATGATAAAAAAATTTTTTGGAACTAAACTAAGCGTGATTTTCATGTATTTCGATCCGCTGAATATGAATCGAAACTTTATTGAGACCACGAGCGGTTTTAAATGTAAAAAAATCACACAAACCCTCCAAAATTCCGAAAAAAGTAATTTTTTTTGTTTTTTTACTCTCGTTTTTGACTTTTGAAGACTTAATTGCTTGTTCCTGTAACCAGGGCACCTCCACGTGGTGACGGTGGGCAACAGAACCGTCTGGCAGAGTCCCTGGGTTAAAAGTCCACTACGAAGATCATTTGAGGATAAAAGAGTGCGATACAAACGAAGGAAAGTTTAGGATTCGTAAAAATCATTTCTTTCTATCTTTTTATGTCTTGTGTTTTTCACAGATTTCAAGTTATTTGATATATCTACGTTATAGAGTATTTATTTTAGGCATTAAATCATGTTCAATCAATTTTTTTTCTGTTATGAATGGTCATTTTTACAATTTTTTCGAATTTTTCCAGCTTTAGAGGGTGATTCGACTAAAAAAATTAAGATGCGAATTGAAGACATCAAAAGATATAAAATTTTATCTGAATTGGACCAGAAGAAGTTTTTTATCATAAAAACTATATTTTTTCGGAATTTTCGAGAGTTTTGTGTGATTTTTTCACATTTAAAATGGCTCGTGGTCTCAATAAAGTTTCGATTCATATTCAGCGGATCGAAATACATGAAAATCACGCTTAGTTTAGTTCCAAAACATTTTTTTATCATTAAAACTGCCAATTTTCATCATTTTTACGGTTTTTTGAAGTTTTCTCGAAATTTCGAGGGTGTAGGGTTAAAACTGACCTCGAATTCGGATTCAGCGGACCAAAATACGTACCCGTAGGTAGGTCCGGTCAAATGCACATTCTACTTAATTTTTTTTGTGTGCCGGTGTTATTTACAAGAAATAACATTTTTCTTTTCAATTATGGTTTCATGTGAAACGTTTTTTATGTTTATTATTGAATTATAACATAATATATTAAAACAGATAATGAATACTAGTACGCAGTATACTTCGTTATATTCTTTTATATACGCCAAGACTTAGTCCTCTGGCTTGTCCTCCAATCCCAAATCATAGTCATAAAATTTTCATGCAAAAGTAATCAAATTTTTTAATCATAATGTAATTTTTAAAATTCTCTAAACATAGAAGTTTGTAATTTACACAGAAATTTATTTTGCTTTATTTGGGTACTTCTTTCAAAATCGGGTAACTTTTCAGGTGAATTTGAGTCACATGGTTTTTATTTAATTCTGTTCTTTCATAACATTTTTAATGGAAAACGGGTTGGTTATAAGGCATTTAAAAGGAAGAGACACTTAAATGATCTTTCTTTGTCACGCGGTGAAAATTTTATTTTTTTTGGTAATTTTATTTCGCTCATATTTTCCAAAATATTAATCTGAGGGTATTATGTGCCTATATTTTTGGAATCAGCGCTTAGAGATCTATCGACATTATTTTTTGTCTTTTTACGATCAAGGTAGTGACGACGAGGGACTGATGAATTTCGTAAAAAAACAAAGAAAATCTTCTGATTGAAACAAAAAAACTGGCATTTTTAGTTCCTTTACTAATTATTCACACAAAAACGAAGTTAAATTAAAATTAATCAAAAACAATTACCAATAAATTACAACAGAATTACTCACCAAGGGACTGATACATTGACCGTCACCACCTCGTTTCTCAACACAAGCACGTCTCTAGCACTAAATTCGAAATGGCTGACTCGCAACAAATGGTATTTACTGCTAACTTTAAGTCGTTTATAGAGAATAGACTATTAACTATTGAGCACTGCAAAAAACCGCAAATTTTAAATTTTCGCATGTGCCAAGGGACTGACGCGTCAGTCAGAAAAACAACTGTATAAACCTAATAATTTTAAAAATTTAAGCGTTATATTGTTGATAAATTTAATGGTGACGACAAGGGACTGATATTTTACGTAAGTAAGGACGAATTTTAAAATAATCCTAATTTGATATATAACATTTATTATTAGGACGATAAAGTACTTGTATACTGTTATATAATAGTCATATTTAATTCTAGAATTCTAAATATATGTGCATAACATAAAGTTAACCGATTTTTATAGAAATATCCATTTATAATGGAGCTCTCTACAACTAGAAAAGTCCAAACAAAAGACGTCTACCCTATCTCTATCTCATTTGTGCTACACTTTCCAGCCAACCAAATAAATACTGTATTGGTTTTTCATACAACAAATACAGTATTTATTTGATTGGCCGGAAAGTGTAGCACTGAGCGGCACGAACGAACATAGCTAATGTGAATCTGTAGAATAAGATAATTCTACTAAAATTTAGATGGCGCCAGTAATTTCTTTAATAAAAAGAATATAGTTACACTTTTCGCCCGGCCAAGCAAATATTGTATTTGTTCAACAAAGAACAAATACAGAATTTGTTTGGTTGGGTGGAAGTGGGAGTGTATGTATTCTATCCTTTTTGGGTAGAACTTTTGTCCCTGTCTAATCTAACGGGAGAAATCGCCATTACTAGAAATTTCGAGTTTAATGTTGTCCATCATTTTTTCATTAATAAGTTTGTAAAAAGCAGGGGGTAAAAGAAAATGTTTGCAATTCTCTTTATTTTTTCGTCCATCGAATTCACGATTAAAATTTAATAAAATTCAATGGTTTATAAATTTCATACGTTTTATTATCGTAAAATTAATAGCTAATTTTATTGTTTTACCGAAGACACATACCGTAAAATATTATCGCACATCGTTTCATTCTTTTGAATCGTATCAATTCAAGCATAACTGCATAACCTAGTTTCAATAAAATTGAAAAACAGATCTTCATTCTGAAATTAATTGATTTATGGATAACGTAAGGAGCCATTCTGAAAATATGTAAGACATTTTTTAAGTATTTTCCACCCCTTTTCTGTAAAATTTCGTAAGATTTGTCCGTTGGTCCGTCCGTGCGTCCAATGCAACGAACTAATAACTCTTCTTTCTAGAATACGCATACCGTTAAAATAAAGTATCGCCAACATCTCGGTTTGTTTGTAAACAAATAGTAGGTATATTCAGGCCTGAACAATAACAGTTACCAGTAACTGGTATTATGGTCTCTGTTGGAATAAAGATATGCGAGTAAGACAGACGAATGTTTATGTTGCCGACATTTTTGTCAGTTTTAACGAATGAAATGCCTATTCTAGAGAGAAGAGTTATTAGTTCGTTGGTCCAATCCCTATAGGTCTACCGTTTTTAGAAACACTAAAAAACATATAAAACTAAACTTTTAGGGAATTGCTTAGAAGGGTTTTTTCTTATTTTTTTATTACTGCCCCAAATAAGGTAGCTTGAACAAAAAAAAAGTTCATTTTTAAATTAGTAAAGTAAATATTTTCTAATGATGCATTTCTATTTCGTTTGGACTTGTTAAAATATTCTATGAATATGATATATTTTTTTCTTTACTACTAACGTTTTGTAAGTTGTGAGTGCTCTTTGTGGGCTTGACCCGTTTATACCCCAAAGTAGAGTCATTCGATCATTTGTTACTTTGTCTAGTGTTTTGGTGGTTAGCTGTTCGGGTTTCTGGTAGTTTTCGCCAAACCAACCAACCACCCAAACACACTAACACACAAACTAGACAAAGCAACAACCGATCGAGTGACCCTACCCCAAAGCATTAAATAAATAAATAAATAAGAGTATACTAATTTACTATTGTTTATTTTAGCACTATCTGAAGAAGTCATCGTAGAGTCGCCCAACGTGGCTATGAAGATCACCGACAGAAATGGCGCCGATGTTATGCCCACCGCCGAAGTAGGAGACTCACTGGCCCTCAGATTCGAAATTATGGACAAGAACAGCCCATTCGAAATTTTCGTCAGAGAACTTATTGCCATGGACGGGGTTGATAATAGCGAAATCGTCCTTATCGACTCTGATGGTTGCCCAACTGATCATTTTATCATGGGACCTATCTTCAAGTCAGCTGATAGTGGAAAGGTATGTATATTACCAATTTTAATTTTATGAGAAGCAAGAAACTTTCCAACTCGATTGTCGAAACAAAAAAAAAATAGAATGATCTGTGTAGAGAATCTGAATAAAATGTTAACCCTTAAACCTTACCTGGGGTGCTGGGGTACCCCAATATATAAACTATTTTCATAATAGATTTTGGTTGCGATTCCCTCCCCTTCTAACTTTTTTACTATTCATAAAGTACAGATAAGTGCGCTTTAGGCCCAATGGACTTCATTCAATACGAATACAAAAATATGATAGACTAGTTCTGGGGTGCAGGAATATCCCTGGGTAGTAAAGTATATTTAAAGTATATTTAACATGGGTAGGGTTTAAAGGTTAAGTGATAGGTGTACGAAACGTGCAAAAAAATTAATCCAGAATCGAGAAGATAAAATTTAAGTGTCCAATGCTTTTTCAGTTACAAAGAAACTTAGATACTTGTGAGCAAAAATATCTGCCTACTCCGTTTTGCAGATGATGGTTAAAGAAAGCTATGGAATATATTAGGGAATAAATGCAAAATGAGAATAAACAGGGAAAAAACAAAATCTTTTATTTGTAAGAAAAAAAAAACAAACGATCATATTAATTTGCATATTTTGAAAGTATTATTATCAAAGATTCTAATATAGTATTTTCAACTTCAAGATTCAGTAGAGGTAAATAAAAGATTCGCGCACGCGGCAGCTGGCGCGTGGTTTCATTGGTTAAAACACTCGAATGCTGCGAGAGTAGGAATGTAGAAAATTAAACAGGTCAGTACGTGATTTAAAAAAAAATGCAATTAAGAGGAAGTAAAATTTTGTGCCACCAAAAACGTTACTTTTTAAAAGGCTATTACTCCTGTAATATTAAATTTAGGTGTTTTGGTAAAGAATACTTTTTTGCTCAGTTTTAAATGAAGAATCAGCCCCATTCAATATGTCATGTTTGAAGGGCCGTAGCTTCATTCGGGCTCATTTCCGGACCAACCTTTATAGAAACTTTTTTTCATATTTTTGGATGAATCACGTCTTAAATTTTGACATGGCAGTTACTGATCACCCTGTATTCATTATTTACTAAAAATACACCAGAATAAAATTAAAATAATATTTTAAATTATTCTGGCATAAAATCATAATAAAATCGCAAAATAGATTTGATTTCCCTTCATGATTTTTTATTAAACATGTAGAATTGCAGATGAAATACTGAAATAAAGACTATTTAAATATTTAGGTAATCATATTTGTACACTTGTTGCTGATATGGTAGTTGGTAACACTGTTTTGATAGCAGACAGTAATTAAATATTTGTGCACAGAGAGTTGCATTTTTTGATTTCTTTTTTGTGGGATTAAAAACCCAATATAAAGTGAACAAGTTATGATTAAATATACTGCTTCGTGTATTCATAGTATATATACAGGGTTATTCTTTTAAATGGTTCACCACACGTAACTTTTAAAAGGAATTATATATAAACTTTAAATGCTATATATCACACATCGAACACTTTTGCATTATTTTTTATTCGTAAAGACGGCGCCAATAATACAATACAATATAAGTGGGGTTGTGAGGCAAGGTACTATATTTCAAATCACTGCGACCAATGAGATCTATTCTGAATCCTCTTTACAATTTAACCCACATCAAACTTTAGGCTTCCAAAGAACCCTAAGAGTTTTTTGGGGGCCACTTGGGATATATCTGCAGGTCTTGGGTATACCTGTTCTAGATATTGTAGCCTTTTGCAAGCAATGGCTTCGCAGAAGCACATAATGTGTTCGGCCGTTTCTGATGCTTCTGAGCATAGACGTCAAGTGTCAGATTTTCCCATTTTTTTAAGATGATATCTTAACGGGCAGCGTCCGGTTAACAGCCTTGTATAGGTCCGTATTGCTGAGATCGAGTATCTTTCTTGCTCGTTCAGGTTCATATTTTATGAATATTTTGGCCTGTCTTAAGTTTTAGTCTTTCCAATATCGAGTTTTGATTTTGGTTTCCCATTCCTTAATTGCCTCTACCTGATCGCTTTTGTAAAAGCAACAGAATGGTTCAGGGTCAATAAATTGAGTGCATGCTCCCTCTCTCGCGAAAGAGTCCGCAGCCTCATTGCCTTCAACACCCTCGTGTCCTGGCACCCACACCAAGGAAACCTTGTTGGTTTCTGCCAGTTGTTTGAGGGTTTCGTAGCATTCCCAGGCAAGCTTTGATCGAAATGCACATAAACTAAGTGCCTTTAAAGCTGCTTGGCTATCCGAGAATAGGCATATTTTTTGCCCCTTTTGCCCTTATTCGGGCATTCTTGAGCGCCAGGGGACTATATATTAAATACCACCCTAGGTTTTGTGATACGTCAATTTAAAAAACTTTTAAAATTTTCTATTTAACCATGCAACTATTATTTTTTTCAAAAAAAAATTGAAGATTTTTTCTTGACAAAATTTTCAATATATTTAAAAAATTAACTTTTGGAAATTTTGCACGCAAAGGACCAAATAAAGAATACGAGGTGTATTATTATTTTCAGACTAAATATTGATCTTTTTTATGTAAAGTTTTCAACATTCATTCATTGGCACAAAATAATGAAAATTTGAATAATTAAAAAAAAAAATCTTCAAAAAAAAAAATATATATCATAAATAACTAGTTGGTGTCAAATTGACTTAACTTTTCGTGTATTTTTGGACCGACAGACAGACAGATATTTTTTTTAAACCAATTTTTTTTTCACATTTTCTCGACGTTTCATGGCATTTCTAAGTCGAAAATGCATTTTTTTTTAATTTTCGATTTTAAAAACGGATGTTTCCACCCGTAAAATTAAAAAATATTGCGGGAATCCTTTAATACTCTTTTGGCTAAATGCTGCGAAGAGTGTAATAAAACCTAATGGCGTGACATATAAAGTCTACCGAGTGAAAATGATTGCATTTTTTATTGGAAGCTTAAACAGAAAACAATTTACTTTATACTCTAATACAAGATTTATTACCTTTATGTAATGAATATTTATCTAGAGGCATTTGAATTTCGATTTCCTCTCGTAAAATTGTCCTGTTGCCACTTTAAGGTGTACAAGTAGCCATCTACAAAGGCTCATAGCATTCTCGAGTTACTGATATTAGTTATTTATATACCAAAGAACTTTTACCTCAAGAAGTTATTTCAGACCAATGTTTATGAAGGTGTCATCTTTTTGTTTGTTTGTTTACATAAACGTACGCGATACTGCTTCTGGTGTAAACATAAGTATCGCTAGTTTTGACCTTCTGGTGACCAGAGCGATGTTGCGTAATTTTCACTTTATCATTATGATAAATCTTTATACCTACATTAAAGTTTAAACAAACCATATTTCCATTAGTATTTATTTAATAGCACTTTAATAAAAACATATTCTGTACATATTATTTATGAATAAAATTGAGGTTATGTATTGCTTGACAAAGTTTACGACATTAGAGTGTGAGTTTACACATTCTGCCTCTCTCTTTACGCGTACTAAGTGTAAACAATAGTCACTCCCCACCAGCCCTTCACCGTAGTAGGTTCACACTTTAAACAAAGCATACGGTAGATTTCATCATGTTGATTCTTGAGGTAAAAGTTCTTTGTTATATACCAAGGGACTAAACTGGCTCATTTAGTAGCGTAGCGAGCGAGGGAAACAGAAATGCAAGGGACTAAAACAGCCACGTTTACTCCTACACTATTTTTTGCACCACCAAACATAATTTAGGTAGGTAGATAAAATTAAAATTAAAAACTATGCGTCTAAAATCGGGTGTTTTATTTTCGCAATTTAGTCAAGATGCCTGTGAATTGCGAAAAGTCAGTTTCATGGATATCGCGATTTTAACTGTTTTTTTAATATAGTTGACACAAACGTCAGTTCGAAAAAATGGACTAAATTTTAAGTAATTTAAACAATGTTATTTATTATTTTTTTTTTTGTTAAAATCAAATAAATTCGTTTGAATCGCTAATTTATTACAAAACATAACCAAACCTAATTTTTGGACCAGTAAAGCATATAGTAGGTATGTATATTTTAATATTATCAAAGTTGGGGTAATTTTTTCCCCTTGGGAGAAAAACGAAAAGTTTAGTCCCGAAAATGGGAGTGTAAAATTAGGTTTTAGTCTGGTAGAATTTTTTCATATTCCGCATAAAAATTATAATAGATTGGTGAAGTTTTTTTATAGTATTTTATCTATTTAGAAGGGCATATTTAAACAATAAGCATTAGAACTTACTTGAAATGTTATTTATATACCAAAGTTGCCGCTGGCTGGAGTGATTACAATATATTGTATTATGATAAAACATATTTTGTTTTTAACTGGTTAGATTTAGGAAAGTCGCTTTTCCTTTTAAAAATGGCTACTAAGAAAAGTAATATCTTTTAATGTTTTTCACATAAAATGTGTAAAATATCAAACTTCAAGCATAAAAGTTGCAGTTGCAATGTTACACATGAATTTTGCAATTTTGCATGCCTCTTTACTTTAACAACGGCATAAAATGACTTATATTAGTAAAATTTGGAGATTTAATTGTCTAGTGTTGGAAACACACCAACGTAATTAATAAAGCCATTCAGATAATGATAATTAAATATAAACCCTTCTGAAAATTAAATGTTTGCAGTTAATGATTTTTGCCCCTTAACCGAGAAACATTTAACAGATACAAGGACCGCTTCATTAAAATTGGTCATTAGCCACACATGTCAATGTTGGAGCTAATTCTGCAAATGATAATGGAAAATGGTTCTAATAATAGGTTGGGCAAAAATTATAAATTTGCGCCAAGACTAGGGCTCAGAAAGTAATAGAAAAATCCTCATACTTTCTGATAGTCAATCGGCAATCAAAGCCATATCTAACTTTGAAACCAAATCTAAACAGGTTTGGGACTGTCAAAATAACCTGATAACCTTAGCCAACCACAATAAAGTAACTTTAGGGTGGGTGCCGGGGCACAAAGGCATTGATGGCAATGAGAGAGCAGATCAACTCGCAAGAGAAGGATCGAAAACTCCCTTCATTGGACCTGAGCCGGCTATTGGCATAACCAAAACCACGGTAAAAAGCTGGATATCCAACTGGATAACATCCCAGCAAAATTTACAGTGGGGTCAGGTACCGGGACTTAGGCAAAGCAAGTTAATACTTGCCGGTGCAATAACTGCTGGTCCACTAACCAAGAACCTTCTACATCTTGGCAGGGACCACCTTAGGAAGGTGATAGGGCTAATAACTGGTCACTGCCACCTGAGGAAACACATGCATACCATCCGTGTGTATAGAGATGAGCCAATATGCAGGCTGTGTAATGAGGAGGCAGAAACAGCCTCTCATGTTCTTTTTGACAGTGTGGGTCTACATCGCTGGAGATACCGACAACCGGGAAATGGTAACCCAGAAGCTATGCTCTCCAATACAAATCTAGTAAACAGCCTAGTAAGCCTGATAAAGGAAACGAAGCTGTTTGACTAGCAAGAGACCCAAAAACAACACAATAGGTCCGCAGGTGGCCGCAGTGTTTGAGGTACGAATCCTCACCTTGTTTCTCTTTATCAATCAATCAATCAAGGGGTGTGAAGGGGAAATATTTCCGGCTGAAAATATATACGTTTTTTTTAAGTTGGTTTCACTTGTCACCAGAACTTTTTATGTTGGTAGCAATTTGTCATTAGATTAATCTAGCATCTATCATCTAGCAGGCGGATATGGCTATAAATTACCCAAGTCGAAAAAATTTAAAAAAAATATAGACTGTATCTTTTTTATTTTTTAATTATACATATTTTATTGGATTAATTTTAAACTTTTTAATATTTATTTTTTATTTTTAATTAATTTATACATCATGCGCAAATACGTAAAAATATTTTATTGTAATTATATTTCAAAATTTCCCAAAAATGTTCACGACTGGAAATACATTTCCGGCTTCAAAATTTCTCGGGAATTTTACTCGCAGTAAAAAGTAAACTGAATATTCAGTTACAAATGGATAGGAAATCGCAAGTTACTATCCTATACAATTGTAGTTTAATTTTTGTTGAAAACACGCAACATTTTATGTCCGTCCTTAAATATTAAAGTGCGTTTAGAACTTTAAACAAAAGTTTTTAGATTTGTATAAGATCATAACTTCCTATCCATTTGTAACTGAATATTTAAATAAAATACTAAACAAGAAAAAATTCTACGACTGCTTTGGAATGTAAGCAAATACACACACTTTTCAAACACAGAATGAATCCATTCTAGCTCTAGATACGGTATGAATATTCCGTATCAAGTGTTAGAATGAGCACATGTAGTACCATCTCTTGTTTATAAAAGTAAAGAAAACTGTAGCAAAATTAGCAAAAATATATATATATATATATATATTTTACCATGAAATATTGAATAATTTAATGCAATTTAAAGTTTTGCGTTAAAATTGCATAAAGTTTATTAGTTTTTCTTAATATTTAACCAGTTTTTTATTAATTTAGTTGAAAAAATTAAATCTACTCCATCTATTGTTAAATATTTAAACCTGATATCTGTCACAAAAATCTGACATAACCTTAAATTTTTGCCTGCCGGCTCGTATGACAAACTTTCCGCCCGCGCGGGATATTGTCTATTCCATACTAGTTATAGAATATACTATACTCAGAATAGAATAGAAGCACACAGGGCTTACAAATTCATATAAAGTTTATTTTTAGGCCACGCTATTAAAGAGCAAGTATATTTTTTTAGAATAGGTAGTTTCCTTACAAATTTAAATTGCCAGTTGGTGGCAATCGATATTTATATTAAATATGAGCATAAAATGCATTAATGTCAACTACTTCGGTAGTGGTTTTGAATTTCCAACAGCTTTATTGCAGTATATATGTTTTTATCACTATTAGTATGACAATTATCACCAGCAGTGATATAAATATATTCATAAATTTTTAATAAATGCCGAACTACAGAACTAGATGGCTGAAGGCTTTAGTAGTTCCTCTAGTCATCTTGATACAGGGTTATTTTTTTAAATAGCACAGCACTCCTAACTCATTTATCTGAAGAACTAGACATGTACTTCTTTGAGCAAAGTTTTATCTGATAAGATTCTATAAAAAATAATTTACCCAACGAACTAATAACTCTTCTCTCTAGAATACGCATACCGTTAATATAAAGTATCGCCAACATCTCGGTTTGTTTGTAAATAAATAGTAGGTATATTCAGGCCTGAACAATAACAGTTACCAGTAACTGTTATTGTTGTCTGTTAGAACAAAGCTGTGCGAGTAAGATAGACAAATGTATATGTTGGCTACGTTTTTGTCAGTTTTTACGAATGAAATGACTATTCTAGAGAGAAGAATTATTAGTTCGTTGAATTTACCTTATCAGGAAATCACTACAACCGAGATTTTACTAATAAAAGGACCACAAAAAAAAAAGTTAGTTTTTCATAAACCAGACTATATTTTTTCAGAGTGTTTTTGGGAGCTGAAAACGAGTATGGTAATGACAAAAAATCTTGCCCCTGAAAATCTTGTTAACTGTTTTTTTTTTTGACTTGTTACAGGGCTACAAAATCCAAATATGGTACTTTTTTCATGTTTTTACGATATATTTCATTAAAAAAAATTATATATGATAAATAATACAGATACAGCCAAAAATTTAAATATGTAATACTACTACATACATATGCTTTATCAATAATGTACATATTTTTTTATCTCCAGGGGTGGAGAGTCTGGGGGGGGGGGTTTAACGTTGTACATTTCAAAAGAAATATCAAATTGTCTGATACCATTAACCAGACTAATTTTCTCAAGTTTGTGTCTAGATTTAAACAAATTTTGACAATAAAAGACCTCCCTTATCCCTAATTTGTTTCAAAACCACACGCACAGTGGAAAAATTTTAATAAAGCTGGTAAAAACCGAAAATAATCTTTTTTTTTGCAAAATTGATAAACAAGCGTTTAGAGGTCGTCCATTTTAAAAATACACGTTGTACTTAAAATTACAGTTTTTCATAAAAATGATTAAAATTTGTTTGGAAAATTCAGGTATCTATATGATCATCATTAAAACTTATAATTTGGGTGTATCATGAAAGATCTGTAGTAGCAGTCGCCACAATTTTTTGACCCCTTATAGCAATCCTTTATTAAAAAATAGATGTTTTATCACAAACTTTAAAAAAGTTGATATAAACATCCTTACAAAAATAGTTCCTAATGAAACTACACACATCAGCTCATACATCTTCGTTTGGAGGAACCTGATTCTCAAATATTTTTCCAATTATATTACAATATGCCCTAATAATTGGGCATATTTTATTTTAAATCGTGACCCCCTTTGTAAACTTATTTTTTAATTACCCTTTACCAAATATAGAGATGTTATTTTCCTCCTCTAAATAGCGTCGTTTCAAAATGCAACATACTGAAGTAGGAAATGTTGCATTTTATTGACTTTCTTCCCTTGTTTATTTTCTGAGCATACTGGAAAAGTCTCTCTGGGCAAACTTTCTAAAGTTAGAACTAAAGAAGTAAAAGATTTTAAAGTTTTCGATTTCAATTTAAATTTTAGAGTTTTAAAATATGTCAATTTTCTTATTCATGTTTATTACGAAAATAAAAAAAATAAAATTGATATGCACCATTTTTTAAGCCGATCGTCGCGATTAGTCAATAGCGCTCCACTAACGTTACTTGCCGGGATACATTAAAACTACCACATATGAATATGAATATGGAAGAAAATATTGATATTATCTTCCTCTAATTAAAAGCTTTATGCAAACATTAAAACAAAAACCAAATTTTAATATCGTAACTATAACATACTAGTATGGCTTGAAGAGTGTTGTTTAAATGACGTCATAGTTAGTTGGTAAAGTAGGACACTATTATACCAAAATCTTTTTCGAGGTTAAAAAGTTGATAGAGTTGTTTATTTTGCGATATTTCAAATTGAGAACCAAAAATGAGGTCTACAAGGAATAAATTAGGCTTGTCCTAACTTTGCAAGAACATTTTTGCATAAAGCTTATAAATTACTTTTATTTAACTCCTTTATTAAAGGTTACCTACATTATCCACGAATGATTTGTAACGATTATTTAAAATTATTTCAGTTTAATCCGTTGTTGCACAAAAAAGTGACTGGCAAAACAATCTTACAAATATTTTTAACGTCTGGCTTACCCAAAAAAATATACCTAACCTATTTTTTCCTCTTCTTGTTCGAAAAAAAAAACATGATTTGGAGTGGACAGAAATATAATAGAAAAGGATAGAAATAATTACTAGGTGAGCAAACCACCTAGGGTACGTGGTTACTACGAATAGTTAGTGTGACGTCATTGTTTGTTGTAGTTAAGCAATAAAATGTGTGTAGTATGCTATTCTTCATACTAGTATGTTATAGTTACGATAATAAAATTTGGTTAAATACTGCTATTCAGATATTCCCACGATTAGCCTCAACTTCAATAGTCGATTTTTTTAAAGTGATTCCTTTAACATATTATTAATAAAATTTACAATCCCACTTAATAAATAAATCAAATGCTGAGGATTAGGCACGATCTATAATGACAGGAGAAACTGGAACAACGAGTATTTAAATTATAATTATAATTCATAATACTAATTCCATAAAACCCAATTAAATCTCAATATTATTAACCTATTGTGATCCCAACGGTTTTATCTTTAAATATTAAAATTAATATCTTATTAAGATTTTTCGCCAAATGGTTCATAAATTTCTTGTTTAAATGTTCGTGATATTGGTTCGTGATTAATGCAATTTTACAATTTGACTGAACCTTTTTACTGTTTTATTTTCCATTGTCTAGCATTTTTTATGAACTAGACAAATACCCCATATATGCATTCTTA
The DNA here is from genome assembly GCA_958510825.1 of Brachypterus glaber. Taxonomy (NCBI): domain Eukaryota; kingdom Metazoa; phylum Arthropoda; class Insecta; order Coleoptera; family Kateretidae; genus Brachypterus; species Brachypterus glaber. The sequence goes on along the minus strand of OY294048.1, from coordinate 8,680,144 downwards.
AGCATACAGATCATCTATCCGTTTAGTATACACTTCAAAGTGTGCGCTTATATTTTTGAATGTCTTCTCTGTGTTAAATAAAATGAACACAATTTTCGTAGGCATAGTGATAATCACAGCTATCAAACACGAAATAGCCAAAATATAGCTCCAGTTTTTCTGAGACTAACAAAGTCACAAAATACTTTTGCTGCTAGAAGCCTTTTATTTACATCGGCACTTAGTGCTACTAAGAGTGCCGATGTATTGAAATCTTCGCCGAAAAGTCAAAATCTTTGACCACGTTTTTTCACATTTCTCGACGTTTTAGACCATTCTGAGTCGAAATCAGTAAAAAAAATTTTTGCGTCCGTCTGTCTGTCTGTCTATCTGTCTGTCTGTCTATCTGTGTCTGTCTGTCTGTCTGTCTGTCTGGGTGTAAACTCTCTAACTCCATTTCTACATGAGATATCGACTTGCGGTTTTTTGCATATTGTTTCTTATCGTATTCCAAAGAGCTGATTAGATTTTGGGGGTAAACTATTGGGGTAAGGGGGTAAAAATAGGGTAAAACTCCTATTTTTAGCGTTTTTTGTTTATAATTAAGGCAATTATTATTGTATTTGGTTAATTTAGCACTTATATAAAAGATAATTTTAAATTGGTCAAAAAATGTTATAAACAACGTTTTCTTAAAACGCATTGTTTTCGAGATATTGGCGTTTAAAGCAGTAAAAGGTTTTTTAGCATATCTCACATATTTATAACCCGATTTCAAAAAATTATATTTTAAATAAAAGCTCTTTTTAAGCCCTATAAAAAATGTTATATACAGTTTTTTGCTAGAATATAATGTTTTAAAGATACAGAATTTAAAATCAAACAAAACACCTAGTTTGAAATTTGCAAACTAGATGGCTCTAGTGTACAATAGTGCCGATGTTTTGACAGGGTTTCACCTAGTTTATACTTCAGTTTTTGAAAACTGCTTATTGTGATATTTTGTATTTTTTTTTAACTGTGTATTTTTTAAATTATTTATTCAAATTATTTATTTATTTAAATTAATTAAACTTTATTGTATATTGTATAACGAATAAATCTTGAATTATCTTGAATCTTAAATCTTTAAAAACTAGAATTTGTATCATCTTATGGCCATGCTGCCATGAACTCGGGATTCAATGTTCCCCAGAAGCAACTTGTAATTCAGTTGATAAGGACAGGATTTTTTTTTTGTTTTAATCAAAATATAAATAAAATACTCCATCAAAATACTTTTCATCGTCATCGTTCAGGTTAATATTGGTAGACTGCGCGGTTACGGGCTGCTGGCACTAGTCAGTTAAGTAAAAGGTAATTAAAAAAAACTCAAAATGTTTAGGAGACCACTTGCCCATCGGCGACATATATTTTTACTATAAAAAGATATTTTTACTATAAAAAGCCCAAAAATGACATAAAATAAGGTCACAGGATGGCCCTAAACCCTTAAATAAATCGTTCGTTTGTTCTTAAAAAATAAAGAACTGGCCTAACTTAGTTTTGTTCTCAAAATTAATAATGTAAGAGCAATTAATGGTTCTCGTATAATGAAATGTAAATAGAATATAGCCGCTAAGCTTTTAGTGACCACGAAAATGTAGTATTCTGCATATTAATAACGTTATGGTTATGGCATCAAATAATATCAATATTTATACATATGTAATCACTCCATAATAGTTTTAGTTCGTTGAAATTTGGTCCAAATTATTAGTTTATTTAAATGATGTTTAATATAATTTATTAAAGTACTAGTTTCATAACATACGTTTTTATCGCACAAGTTTAGAAAACGAGCCGCTTGAGGCGAGTTTTCTAAAGTACTAGTGCTCTAAAAACGTGTTATGCAACGAGTGCTTTATACAATTTTTTTCTATTTTGCTCTAAAATTTAAAAAACTTACATTTAAATTGGTGACTGATTTAGGGATTTTTTTTTGGGTTGGCATTACAGTTTACACTATGTTTAAATTTCTAAGAACCAATGATATTTTGATATATTTTACAGTCATCTCTTCTTTTTTCACTGCAATTAACCAGTCCACAATTTTAACACGGTAAAAAAATAACTAAAACACAAATTTTGTAAAAAATTAAACTTTAAATCGACATTGACATTTGCACGCAAAACGTCAAGAGATAGGCTTTTGTATGTTGCCAACCCAACAGAAAAAAAAGTAGAGACCTCTTATGGGCCTATAAGAACACGCAAAATGCGTGTGATTATGAGCTTATAAGAGTCGCAAAATAGAAAAAAGTTCTATGGTAACACAGCAGAATGAATGTCATTATTCATTAGACACTAAAATGTCCACTAGAAAAGTCCTGCGTTAGTAAAAAATACTGAAATGATTTTATTGATTATTTTACGTTTCTCGACTTTTTATGTGTAAACAAGCTTTTTTCCGCGAAAAAGTTGTCTGTCCATCGATCGGTCCCGAAAATTTGTGACCACTAAACCTTGAGCACGCTTTGAGCTAAGGACTTCAAATTTGGATCACATGTTTTATCCAAAGTTCTAGGTTGGGATTATTTTTTGGTAAAAGGTGCGGTGGGGTAAGGAGGTACAAAATATTAAAAACAAAAAACATTTTATTTTATTCGAAAAGTATTATTAAGTTGGCAGCAGTAAATTTTATATGTATATCAAGTATGTCGTGAGCTTTTTGCTACAAAGTTTACGAGTTATGAAACTTTATAGCTCTGTGCACAAGAACCATTGTTTTCTCACTACAGATTTATCTTTTAAATCAGACTATGTTCTACATAATATGTATAACATTATTAAAACTAGGTATTTTATTTTAGAAATTATTATACATATGTATTATAAATTAAAATAAATGGCGTAAAGATATTTCCAATAAAAACAGGACCCTAAAGCCAGTTATTAGTGATACTTAAAATATAATATAATATTATTAATGGGAGATTTAGCTCAGCGGTCAATGGCATCGATATAGCCTGACACTGATCTAATGATCGTGAGTTCAAACCTCACTGGCGCCGATTGCCTTTTTCAGTTAATTAATAATTGAAATTTGGCGAAGGCGTACTCCCTAGATATATTGGTTCGAAAGTCAATTAAAGCCGGTGGTTCCCTCTACTACTAGCCCACACAAGTCCTTGACTTAGGGGATGCTTAATTAAGTAGTACGTAGTACGTAGTACGTAGTACGAGGTTAAAAACAAACATTAAAAAAAAGTTAAAGTTAAAAGTCATTAATATTATTACCAATAACAGTTTATATTTATAACTTATTAGTATCTATTAATAAAAACAAACCGTACACGGAAAAAAAAAATATAGCTAGGAGCGCTATAATACACATACCAAGCAAATTATAATCGCTTATTATATAAATACAAGGCTTTCTCTTACAATTATGGCAGTCAGTGTAAAAATTTATATGAAATACTTTAATTGTTTAGTGAATAATAAAATATAACAAATAGTATGGCATTTATAGCTTAAATAGATTTAATTATTGTCCGTGCTAATAATTTTTATAATATAATAAAATTTCTGTAAATTTATAATAGTGCCTGTAATAAATATAATCGTGTCTGTAATATATATAATCGTTTCCAATTTATTTTTAACATTATTAGTTATTGTGTCCCTTATAATCTATAGCTTAAATCACTATAATTTGCCACTGTTACCAAATATCTTATAATGTATAGCGCAGAGCCCACTAATTTCTTTCCGTGTATTTGCAATTACAATTTTATTTTTTTTAACTACATACACAGAAGAAAAAAACATTCTAAAGAAGTATTTGTGATACTTTTAGATAGGTGTAAAAATTTACCTTTTATGCCATATTTTTACGCTGACCTAAAATGCAAAAATTGTTTCCTTTTATTGTCTTATAACCTATCTAGTTATCCATGATAAATTGCTATCCAATCGAATCGCTAAAAAAAAACAATTGAATCGTTTCTTTTGCGTGCAGTTTCATTTTCAAGTTAGCTTCGTGTTTTGATGATTTTTTGTGTTACAATGAATTCGTTATAAAAATATTAATACTTCTGAAACCGTTCTATAAATATTTTAAATATTAAAACTGCTTTTACAATTGAAATTTTGTGTTTGTGATTTATTTTAATGGATGAATCCAGATTAACCAGTTAACCATATGTTTTGAGGTTATATTATACAGAGCGGTCCAAAAGTCACCCCCCTTCTCTTAACTTTTGAACCAGTTAAGATATCGACTTCAAATTTGGAACTTTTTAAATAAGACAACTTAAACTATCTTTTAGCATATATACTAATACTTTCAGCTAGAATGTTTTAGCACAAAAAATTGAAAAATCAAAACCTTAAAAAACATTTTTAAAAAATTTAAAAATGTTAGTTTAAATAGAGAATTTCATAAGCTTTAAAATAATGTATCACACGACCCCCCTTTCCATTTAAAAAAATGTCCCCCCATGCCCCCCTGCCCACATTTTAAGAGCTGAAAATATCAAATATATGCTTAAAGGTAGTTTAAGTTGTCTTATTTAAGAGTTCTAAATTTGAAGTCGATATCTCAACTCGTTCAAAAGTTAAAAGGGTGGGGGGTGACTTTTGGACCGCACTGTAAAATAAATTTTTATTTATATGAAATGATTATAATATTTGTATAGGTACTCATAAATAAATATTTGTTTATTTCAGGTCCTCCTGTCCCACTTCGACGCGTTCAAATTCCCGTCGTCCGAGGTAGTTCAATTTCGTGCTTTGGTGACGCCCTGTATGCCGACGTGCGAACCCGTGCAATGCGACCAAGAAGAAACAACCGGCGAACTTAGATCCGTTATTTCTTATGGCAAACGTAGGAGACGTTCCGTTTCGGAACCCCAAGACGACATGCTCCTTGTTCAATCTATTCAGATCACCGACAAATTCGGCTTCGAACGTGGTTCAAACAAATCTGCAGGAAGCGAGGCCATTTTCATACCGGACGGAGGATATTGCGTCAACATGGCTGGCTTGATCGTAGCCACGGCCGTTTTCCTATCCGTACAGCTGGCTATAATAACTGTGTGGACAGTTATTTTCCAAAAAAGAAAACTAAACAACAAATTTATGCAAGATAATATGTCCGTAAGTGTTAGTATGCCATCTGTTTTGAGTTCTGGGAGGACAGACAGCCTCTGTAAGTTGTACGAGGGAGGCTATGTCCATTCTCGTAGATTTTAGATAACTTTTTTCGTATTTCGCATTTCCGTTTATCGCATTACCAGTCCAAGATTATTTTGTTAAGTGACACTGCTTGTTGTCATAGGAAACATAATACATTTTTCCATATCAGCAAACTAAATTTTGTTAATATAACTAAACATTTATTAAAAATATTGAAATGATAAATAAATTAAAATGTTGATTGATTAATTAATTAATTAATTAATCTCGCATATATAAATGACGCGTAGCTACAGCCGTTTCCTTAACAGTTCAGCTAGTCATAAAACTATTAAAAAAAAAACTAAATAACGTAGAAGACACGGTAAAATAGGCCATTTTTGCACTTTAGTTCACTTATATCCACTTCAAAAAAAAAGACGAAATTCCACTCATCCATACCGGAATTCTGATTTTCTCTATATTGGTACTGGATACTACAGGGTGTTTCAGCTAACGCTAAAGACAAAAAATGATTGATCTGTTTTAGTTGGGACACCCTGTATGTCAAGTAATATTCCAGTTAGAATGACTGGTAAGTTTTTCTTTGTTTTCACAATGTCGTTACGGCAGATATATATACGGAATAGAATAAATTATTTAGGATCCGAAACAATATTTATGGTACGTATCTATACTATAAATACACCATACAGTTGTTATATTCAAATTTTGTGAGTACACTGATAAAAAAAATTATTTGGATATGGCCAATTAAATTATTTGGTTGTGAGTAACAAATTTTATTTGAGTAAAATAAATATTTTGTTCATGTAAACAAATATTTTAATTTGATTTATTAATGGGAACAAAATAGTTTATTTGACAGAAATAGAATTTATTTGTAACAACCAAATAATTTAATTGGATATATCCAACCAAATATTTAGTTGACACAAATAAACTGTTTTATCAGTGTATATAGTGGACTTAATTCTAAGACAAAAAAAACTCACGAAAGTAGTAGGTCGATTTTTATTCGTTCCGAAGTTACAGGCCTAACAAATCCTAAGTAACACAATAGCTATAAAGTATCTCTCAGAGTTCTTTCGCAGCAAAATAACAAAAAGTCCAAAGCCACTTCGCACGTATAGGCACGCCTTCGGTAAAATTCAAAAACTTAAATAACCTAAAATAATTAACCTTAATATTATTAAATATCAAAGGGCTCCGGACATATTAAATAAAAACTCCATTTTTGGTATTTTCTCTTTAATGAGAGGCCATAACTCCCTTAAGACCGACTTGCGGGTCTACGTTTATATAAACTTTTTTTATGTTTTTTAATGTAGTATTTGTACTCTTAAGGATGGCTGCGAGTCCCGGGACACCCTGTATAAATTATTAAATAAAAAAATAAAATATAAGCATATCAAATTTTATAGTGGAAGCAGCCGGTTAATTATCTAGTTACTTATATAATAAGTTATTAATAACTGACATTTTATGGGTAATAATAACTTATTAACGGTTGGACATATACAGTATAGTTACATATGATGCATGGTTGGTTATCATATTAGCATTAATTAATAAATAACTATAAAATAAGACTAGAATTTAGTTGGATCTTTTTCATATTTAATAATATTCATTTATAGGGTATTTATGTCGTTTATTTTTTTGTATCAATTGAGCTCAACCCGTTGAGATCATTCCAATTTATATAATTTATTCATTTAGTTATGTTCAGTACATAATACGCCTAGTCTAAGGAATTCTTATTGTAGGGGAAGGTGGGTAGAAATGAGCTAATTTAAAAATCATCTTTAAATCGTTTATAGATAACTTAAATTTATTACATGTAGGATTATCTTCCTAGATGCGATAACTTATAGTTAAGATTTAATATTTGCCATTAGCGTGTGTAATAAGCAAAAAACAATTTTTAATTTTGATACCGCCATCCACCATTTTGCAGCCACTTTTTTATGTAACATGTTGTAGAAAAAAAATGCTATGATATATCGTAGTATTGTATTGAATACTTTATCTAGATTAAAGTGTGTTACAGTATTCAATAAAAAAAACAGACGGCAAATAAGAAAATGTTACGTTACTGGACAATAGGGATTATAATGTGATTTCTGAGATTTTTTGAGCGTAATGTTAATGTTTTACAATTAATAAACAAATATCGGGACTAGGACTTTAAATAAAAACACTAACTTCTATGCACTAGCGACGTTTCGTCTTTAATCAAGACTTTATCAAGCTTAGCATACTTAAAACACTACATTTAACATAAATATTATTTAAATAAACAATTACGAACAATAAACAAAACTATAGAACCGTACACGTAGACATATTTCAAATTAACTGTTAATTTGAAATATGTCTACGTGTACGGTTCTATAGTTTTGTTTATTGTTCGTAATTGTTTATTTAAATAATATTTATGTTAAATGTAGTGTTTTAAGTATGCTAAGCTTGATAAAGTCTTGATTAAAGACGAAACGTCGCTAGTGCATAAAAGTTAGTGTTTTTATTTAAAGTCCTAGTCCCGATATTTGTTTATTAATTGTATAATCAAAGGACACTAATATAATTTGATAGTTAATGTTTTATAGAAAATTGTTTTTATAGAAAATAGTTTTAAAATATTTTCATTTATATAGAAAATGGAAGTGGATCCTTAAACACTCGTTATATGTCCATTTCCTTACAAAATGTTTTTGCTTCAAAAAAAGTATGATTTATGAAAACCTGATTTAATATTATAGTAGAAAAAGTAAAACTTCTCTCATTAAAATTTATTTCGCAGTTAAAAATATTTATATTAAAAATATTTATGAAACTATAAAGGCATAGTTATATTTCTCATTTCAACATTTTTAATAAAAATATAGTTCGCGTAAGTTAAAAACACAATCTTTTTATTAAAAAAGATTTTTTCCTATGCATTAAAGCAGTTTAACTATAGTTAACAGATAATTTAAATATTGTTTTAATTTGATAATTGTGCAAATGGAAATGACACAGGCCTGCAAATAATATATGTTTTTTGGATCCTATTATGCTTAGTTTCTGAATTAGTCACTGCCTAAAAGTTGCCACATGGGTATTCTTGTTTGCTAAATAACTCAAATTGAGTAAACGGATTCAAATCACATTTCTATAATGCTCTCAAACGCAGGTCTACAAGCTTAATTATAATTAATTAATCTAAAATACTACGATTTGACGACTTAACAGCGAGTGATACTTAATAATTTAATTAATTTAAATATAATAAATGTTTTAATCGACGCAATATTTGTTATAAACAAAAACAAAATATTTTTTTTTTCGTATGTGTAGTAGACAATGCTAAGTAAGCTTTGTTTCCATGTACTATGGTCTGTTTAATGCTGTTTCCTTTAAATATGGTATTGTAATTTAGACAACACAAATTATAGGACTGTGACAAATTAAATTTGTAGACTATCAAAGCTGTAACTGCAGTAATTTATAAATTATGCGCGTTTATTCCTCAGGAATAATACTTGTAGTTAGGCATCGCAATCAGGGACAGTAGATCTAGGTCTTAAGAAAGTAGACTTGGTAACTTAAGACCTAGATCTAGTGTTCCTAAACGTAAGCACCTAGCTGCCACACAAAATGTTGTTTCTTTCGCATTTGATTTTCTGGAATTATTAGGATTGGACTTTTTGAAATAGGTACTTTATTTGCTGATCTTATTTGTCAAATTTTCTGTAATTTGTATTGCTTATATTATTAACAATCAGCGCTTAACTGTACCTTTAATGTATTTTTTTTCATTTCTAAAATTATGATTAGTGATCCGCGAGACTTGGTTTCGATCAGGACCAGGACTGAAGTAATGACCAGGACTTTTTATTTTCTTATATCTCGTCTTGAATCTCACTTATTTTTTTACTTTCTTCTATAGAAGAAATATTAAGACTAGAACATACAAAAAGGGCAAGTCTGGGCGTTGGCCAAGACAGAGACTCGCGGAGATTTAATTATGATGTATTTTCTTCTTATATTTTTAAAGAAATGATATTATTTAAAATAATTTTAAAAAATAGTTATTATTTTATAAATCAATTATTAAAAAATACCTTTATAAAATAATAACAAAATTGTGTATAAAGATTTTAATTTGTCACTTTTAAATTTAAAGTAAACTTTTTGACCTTATATTAATATTTGTGCTTAAGTACATTTAAAAATCACGTTATTATACCTCTTCTTCCTTTTAAAACCTGTAGAAGTTCTTATACCAAAACGGTTTTAAACAAAAGTATAAAGTATCAATAATAATTATTTTATGGTAAATTGTTATTATATTTGCTTTTTAACAAAATACATAATAAGCGGATATTTTAACAAAAATTAGCCCTAAAGTAAACAAGTTAACATGCATATTAGAGTGTTAAAATCTATATGAGATGCATGCTTAGGGACTTTTTATATCCAAGACTTTAAATGTGTTTCTAGATGAACAACTCTAGTAAAGTGTGAATATGATACTATAAAAGTTTTTACGAAAATATTCTCTCGTCAAAGGTTGTCGAAATTATACAATTCATTCCTTTACTCATTTTATTTTTCCTTTTGAAAGCCCACATGTTTTTTTTTGCTTTTATACAAAGATATACATATAAATAAAAAAAAAACATTAAATCTTTATACACAATCATAGTGAAATACTCGTTTAGATAATATAGGAGGTTGCCTTAATAACTGTATAATTGAAGATAATTTTTAGGAACAACTAGCTTTTAAAAATCATGTCTACCAAAAAGAATCTCCTTAAAGGTTAAATTTTTATATAATTCAACGAAATTATAATAATTGCTATTAATCAATGAGAGTGAATTCTGCCACACGAGCCGATAGACGAGTTGCGTTTTATTAATAGCTATTATACGCGAGTAGAAAACAAACTTTATTCACGGCTGTTATAAAGTTTAAACAGTTTAAGACCTGTGGTTTATAGGTTTTTTAATCACGGCCATGGATACAATTAGTTTTCTACAAAACTACTTATACAGACACTGAAAAAAAAAGAAAAAATATATATGCGCCTTGGCCAAAATTTTAATATATTATACATTATATGTATACATTTTTAAGGCGTAGCAAATATAATTATCGTATCTTCAAAATAATATTTTTGGTAGCGATATAGTGGTAGTTTTTATGTTCCAAAAAATTTTCGTTTGGACTTATCGTATCTTCAAAATAATATTTTTGGTAGCGATATAGTGGTAGTTTTTATGTTCCAAAAAATTTTCAAATCACTTGTACTCTTGTTGACTCAAACCAAAATAATTTTATAATATTTAAGCTTTAAAGTAACGTTATGAAATATTTATTTGTGCCTCAGTCTCTTATAATCTAACATATTGCAACTCCAGCTTTGGTTTAGGTTATCATATATTTATTTAATCCAAATATTGCAATAAAAGTAACGTTACTAAAATTACGAACTAAAAAATTTCAATTTGGGATAATTTTCGTAAAATATAACCAAATGTTTAGTTTTTAAGGCCGATTACAGGTACAGTTTTCGTAGTTGAAACATCGCGTAAATCATGCAAAAAAAATGTTTTGTCTCCTTACTATAAAATATTTAGTAAGTAGAGACGAATATAATGATTCCATAATATAAAGCAGCCTTTTTTTTTACTGTTTTATAATTATATTAAAATTTACGATTTCAGCTGCGGCCATATTTAAAAGTTGACAAAAATTTTACGATGCTACTGATAGGACACGGCGAGCTTAGACCAACTTTTAATAAGAAATGTAATCACTCTTACTTTTTTTTAGAAATTGATTTGGGGACATCCCCTGATTATTTTAGGAGCAAAACGAAAAAGATCCTAAAGAAAATTCAATTTTCATTTGTTTTTATATTTTTTTTTCATCGTATGTTTAATTTTTATTAAGGATATCGAAAGACTATTTTTTAAGCTATTTTATAGAATATCTTTATTTTCATGTTCAATGGTTTCTAAGATATTTAAAATCAAAATTGACAAAACTCATTTAAAATAATTAATTTTGTCTGTCATTGTTTAAGATATTTGAAAACTTTTGATATAATTTGAAATAAGCTTAACGCCATCTACATTTTTTATTACCACAAAATGGCTCTAACAGTACCAAAGCCAACTTAATTTTGTTGTATAAATATCTATTGTGTTCTGGCGCTTGGAGCCAATTTATGGTAATTTTATAACATAAAATTTGTAGAAGAATTATTTTCAAATTTTTAAATATCTCAACAGATTACAATTGCAAACTTGATCAAAAAATGAGTTTTGTCAGTTTTAATTTTAAATATCCTAGAAACAAATAAAAATTAAACAGTAATATTTCACAAAATAGGTTAAAAAAATAAACTCTTTCGATATTCGTAATAAAAATTAAACATACACTGAAAAAATGTAAAAACAAATGAAAATCGAGTTTTCTTAAAAAGCGGCCAGTAGTGTCATCTCGTAAAATTTGAGTTAATTTTTAAATATCGCCGCAACTAAAGTCGATTGCTAATAACCCTAGCGGTTGATGCATTACTAATAATAAATAAATAAATAAATAAAGTCGTAAATTTACTAAAAAAAAAACAACTATATACTTTTAATGTTTTACAAGTATCACGAAGAATAGGTTTAAATATTTTATTAAATTGAACGTTTTAAAAATTATCTATTTTTTTTTTCAATTTGTACAATATTTAAAGGTGTAAATAAAAAGCTATTCCTTAAAATGCTTGTATTAAAACATTTAATAATTTTGGTGCAAAAAAGTACAAAAAAAAACAAATAAAAATCACCTAGAAAAGTTAGAAATTATTGCTCAATATTATGCTCATTTATTATAGTTTCAAAAAATTTATTTTTTAATCTTTAAAATTAAGAAATAGATTATAATTTTCATTTAAAAATAAATATGTAAAATTTTTATTTTTGTTAATGTTTTATGCAAAATAATTCCAAATTGAAATTAGATGTTCGTAATTTTTTTTGGGCGTCAGGCATTGTAAGGACTCAAGGACGATCTAGCGCGAATGAATTATTAAAATAATTGAGTTATGAATGTGTGTTTATTTAAAATTGCTTGTCCTTGTTTCCTTAGTGCCTAATGTGTATTACTTTGCCTGTATGCGTAAAATGTGCGTAATTAAGAATATATCATAATAAGTATTATAATAATTATTATTTAACATTTTTAATACGTATTAACAAAAAAACTTTAAAATATTTATTTTATTTTTAAACCTGAAAAAAGATTTGGTTGGGTCAAACAGATCAACAGTTAAAAAAGAAACAACCATTTTTCCAGTTGCTGTAGCAAGATCTAGCTTTCTATAGAAAGGTGGTAAGGGTAACAAGAAATATTTAAAGTTAAATTTTTGTGCTTATTGTGCTTAAAATTTAAGTTTTGTTTCTGGTATTCTGATATTTCTGGTTGCAGTTGTTCTGTACTTAACTGTTGGCTGTTCAAGGACCGTGTTCATCATATGTTCTTTTTAGTGAATGTGTAAAACACATTTTTTTTTGTTTGATTCAGTAACACCTTCACACATACGCGTAATATAATAAAATTTTAATTTTGATGTAATATTATTATATCAATTTTGAAAATTTTCTGCAAAGTTTTACACAAACTACGAAAACGCCTTGGCATAAGTTAAAAAACCACATAGTTATTTTAGACAATTTAATTAATAAGTTAATATTTATAGAATGAATATTTTTTAATATACAAAAATATAAATTATTAAATAGTTTTGTATTTATTTATTATTAAGAAATATCCCACTTCCTTAAAACTATACATATACAAGCGGTCAGTCTGTTTTTCAACAGGAAAGCTCATATTTAAGCCCAGTTTTCAATGGTAGCGCCTTCGCCAATTTTGTAAATGATTACACAGCCACACAAAAAAACGCCTTCGCCAAATTTCAATTATTAATTAGGGGCTGTCCATATATTACGTAACGCGCCTAGGGGGGGTCAGAGAAATTGTTACAGTTTGTGACAGGGGGGAGGGGGGGGGTCTAGGTAAATGTTACGTAACGGAATTTAATAAATTTAATGTTTATTTCCTAAGCTCGGCAGATGTATTTTTATTTCAACATAAATTACTATTTAGTGACCCATAATTCCCCTTTCCAAGTCCAAAAATTGACGCATATTTAAATAATATTGTAATCAGTAAAAAAACTGTTGACAATTATGTTAAAAAATAAATCTTATGGCCCTGTTCTTGCGTGATCTTGCCGATGAATCATCGGCGATGATACATTTTCGCGCGGAATGTGTACTCACAGAACACGAATGTGTGTACTATTTTGTGTACGTGTGCATAAACAATATACGTGTTATATGTGACACTCAGTGTAAAAAAAAGTACCTAGTATTTTTCCCTGTGTGATATTGATTATGAATATTTTTTAGAAGTTTGAGTGATTTTTTCGTGTAATTTTTTTTAAGGTTATGTTATACTATATTTTAGGTTCATGTTTGTTTTGTCGAGAAAAACGAATTAATAGTGAGAATACAGTTAAATTTATTGGGAAACAAAATTTTTATATTGTTACGCGTTACACAGGGAGGGGGGGCTGTTGGTAAATGTGACAGTTTGTTACACAGGGTCAATTTTTTTGAAAAATTACGTTACGTAATATATGGACAGCCCCTTTTCTGAAAAAGGCAAATCGGCGCCGGTGAGAATCGAACTCACGCTATTTTGGGTAGTAAACTCGTCAAGTACGACGCGGTAGTCCACTACACCAGTCCTCCCATAAATTCGATGCTTTACATTAGTTGTGCCGATGTAATTAAAACCAAAATTAAAGGTAATGTAAACGATATAAAAGCATTGCAATTATGCAATTCGACAGTTAACCCGTCAACCCTTACTTGTTTTATAGCCGCGCATTATTGCAAAATTAACAATTTCGGACGTAGAGTGAGATCCAATAATTTAATAATGATTTGTATCGTATCGTAATTTATGCTATTGATGTGTCTGATTCAACCCATAAGCAACATAATCGTTTACGTTACAAAATGGTCACTGCGAGGGGAACGTTCAAGTATTACGTAACGCAAATTGTACCAAAATTTATACGCTTCATACCCCGGTTCTCGCGCTATTATAGATTACAGAGATAGATTTCATATTTTGGCTACCCCCCCTAATAGGGGGTGTGTTAGGGGGGGTAGCCAAAATATGAAATCGTTACAGCCTTAAATAACGCGAGAATCGGGTATGAAGTGTATGAATTTTGGTACAATTTGCGTTACGTAATACTTGAACGTCCCGAGGAGTTTTTTAGGTCTAGTCTATAAAGTAGACGTACCGAGATATATTCAGGGGTAAAATAACAAGTGGTCATTATAAATTTTATTAATGTTAATCCCAGCGACGAATATTTTCTTAAGATTGAGATTACCAAATTAAATTTGTATGACCCCCGCAAGGCCCCGATTATAAACCCGTCTTATAATTCATTTGGAGTAATAATAACCACTAGTGAATACTACACTGGTAATACAGCGTTGCCAATAATTACCCTCCTTCCTATCCATATTAACCTTAAAGTTATTTTTATTTTGATATGACACTTTACGCGTGAATTATGATAGGTGCAATGTTGTCAAATCCTATATTAACAAATGGCAAAATTTGTAATTAAAATAATTAATTAAAGTATATTCCGGGATATAGGAAGGGCTGAAATTTTGGGAAAGTATTTATTTTTTATGGATCTATAAGCATGTAAAGTCCTAGTGCTGGAGGCGCAATCAAATAAAAAATAGTTTATGATACACGGACGAAAACTATTTTAACGGCGATTACGTCTGCCAATCTGGCTCTCCGAGCTCGGGGAGCGATTACTTCGTAATCGACCTAAAGCAGGCCAATCACTAGGGAGCATGTTGGGCAACATGCTTCTCAACATGCTTGTCAACGAAACCCACCGATTTCACACATCAGAAAACATGTTGGGCAACTTCATTTGGCAAACGCAACCTAAACGAGTGGGCTAATATGAAAGTGCTGTCAAAGCAAGTGTCAATTGTAATAGACTTGACAATATTCACAGAAAATAAGAAAAAGAAAGGAAGAGTATGGGTAAAAGAATGGCTTTTCGGTCTCGCCCTAGGAGCCTGCAACATAGCAGCATGTTGACGAACCAACACACACATTTGGAAACTTGTTGACGACAACTCCGTTCGCCAACATGTTGCGCAAAATGCTCCCTGAGTGGCCTGCTTAAAAACAGTATTTTTCGTCCTTATATCATAAACTACTATCTTTTATAATACCTATAAAAATATAAAAATATCAAGTTCGACCATATTGCAGCGTAATCTCGGAAATAGCTTATTTGCTTAGTAAGCATTACTTATAACGTGTGAATATCGCTTTTATGAATAATGGCCACAATTTACATGTCTGATAGTAAATTGAATATTGAATGGACTATATTTAATTATTTCAAACCCCAATGCAGACATTTACGTACAAATCGATATTAATACATTTTTACTGTTGAAGCGCTCGTGTAAAAAAGTGTGTTCATATGTAGTCGGTGCAAAGCTGCAAGTTATTTGTGAATAAACTTTAAACTACGATATTTCAAGAACGCTTAGGCATAGGCACTTAAAATTTGAACCAAGGATTTAGGTAGAAAAATTTTGGTCCAAATTTTAGTTATCTTAATCAAAGGGACAACTGCGTCTATTATACAAAACATTGCCGACGCTTTTTTTTTGTAATTTTGTGCAAAAAATTAAATATCTTTACATTGTTAACGCATTTTTTATTCACTATTTGTAACAATTTAAGTTAAATTGAATTAACACAAAAATTCTCGAGAGTACCTATTTCAAAAATCACAATTTTTTGGGATTTGTGCCCTTTTTTGGGGTGTTAATAAAACGGAATTTCGTTGATTTGTATACCAAAACTTAACAGACTATATCTGAAAGTTTTAGGTTATTTGAGGAAAGACTTAATTATTTGCTTCATAATTTCGGGGTTTACAGGGTTTTAACCCATAAAAAAATTGGTTTGGCGATTATTTTTATTTTTGGGATTGTTTACTTTTGATTTGATCCATAAATAAGGATTTTTAAGGTAGCGAGCATGTTAGTTAAAATCAAGTCGAACCCTCCGTTGCTAAGATGCCAAAACTTGCACCGGGTGCAATGCACCCTCGTGAGGCAGTGGTAAATATACTCCAATATTTTTAATTTTTCTTTTTTGGGACATTATCACATCAAAATATGCTCTATATTCCTTAGGCAGCGAAAAATTCCAATTTTTTTATTTTGAAGCACCCTCTGTATACTGTTATTATCTTAAATCTGGCTGATTGTTTTCTTACCTGGACAGAAACAATCTCTGAATTACGTTATACTGAACAAGAAAAAGCTTTTTAAGAGTTTTATTATTTTAATTAAAACTTTCAACCCCTTAAGGGGTTGGCCTTATAATCTTCACAACAGGCAATGCTTGAAGAGTTTTATTAGATGGTTTTCAAATTTCCAAAATCCTCAAAAATTACCTTGCTATACAAAAAAAAAAAAAAAAATTATTTGCCGGGGAGCTTTTAATTGCGCCTGGTTATATTTGATGCGCTGATTTCGGAACCTTTTTCCGTTTTTCTCGATTTACTCGTTTTTTTTTTTTGAGATATATAGAGCCCAGTGTTTTTTTTTGCCTATAGTTCTAGTAAAAAAAAATAATTTAGGTCCAATTATTTTTTTGCCCTGGATTGATTCTCTTTAATAGTGGGGCTCTAAGCCAAATAATGCGGATTTAAAATATCTTTATTCGTTTGTTTTTAATAGGCTTCTAAATTCAAAAAATTAGTTTTTTTTGGAATTTTTTCGATACATTTTGATAAAAAATTTATATAAATACTAAAGATACGACTCTAATTTTTATATGCAATACTAATACAAATGTGCAGTTTATAAAAATTATAAAAAGTTAGATTTAATCCAGTGACGGAGATTTTACCGGAGGTTATCAAAAAAAAAACAAAAACATTGAAATATTTGATTTATTTTTTGGTGAGCAACAAAATAAATAATTTTATTATAAAAAAAAAAACAAAACGAAAAATTAAAAAAAAAACTTTTTCTCTTTGCTTTAAAACATTAAAATAATACTAAGTAATCATTAAATAATTCAAAATGTTGTTGTTCTGCTTTCAATAACTCCCCGAAAATACTTCGGTACTGGATTCAATCTAAAACTTTTTTTATTTTTACAAATCTTATATGTGTGTTAGTTTTGCCTATAAAAAGCATAGCCATATCTTTATTATTTATATAAAATTTTCATGAAAATATAGCGAAAAAAATACGAAAAAAATGATTTTTTGAATTTAGAAGCCTATAAAAAACAAACGAATAAAAAAATTCGAAATCTTTTTTTTTTTGCTTAGAGCCCTATTAATGGAGAACCAATCCACCGTAAAAAAAATTGATTGAACCATAATTAATTTTTTTATTACAACTATAAGCAAAAAAATCACTGTGCGTTATATCTCAAAAACGAGCTGATCGAGAAAAACGAAAAAAGGTTTCGAAATCAGTGCATCAAATATAGCCAGATTCAACTAAAATATTGTGCGAAAATTCGTAATCTACCCCCATGACCCCAAAAACTCCATGATACCGATTTTAGTTCAAATCAGCCAGAAATGACACAAGTCGTCCGCCATATTGGCGCCGCCATTCTAAATGTTATAATTTTGACCAAAAATTTGTAATTTTTGACCCCGAAAACCCCCCGATACCGATTTTGGGTCGACATGAAAGCATATCTTTGAAATCTACATTTTTTTATTTAAAGTAGTTTATTGACAACAAAAGTTATACAAAAGGCCATTGACCGAGGTCCTTCAGCCAGTATTCAATATAAATAGTAATAGTAACAGTATGACTGTAAATAACAAAAATAAACTTTATGGGAAAAAAAAAATTAATAAATAACTTAATTATTGTTTTGCAGCAAAAAAGAAAAAAAAATTGTACATATATGTAAAACATTTATTCGTTCAGATCTTGTAGTAGTTCCCATAGAGTCTTTTCTGGATATTTGGCTTTGGCAGGTCTGTTGTTGCGCTTTATACAGAATCGGTCGAGCAGTGACTGGTTGAACTCTGATTTAGCAAACTTATGTGAGAGAATTTGTAGGCGGGGGGTAATAGGAGTAGTAGATGTTAACTGAAGAAGGCGAATGTTGGAAGGATTATGCAGGGGATTGGTTGGGTGTCTAATTTTGGTTATCCTTCGAAGAGCGGAAGTCTCTGCCACACGGATATTTTCTTTTGCAGGATTGTTAGCATTTAAGAAGAGTGGATGTCCGTATTCCAGGAGTGGTCTGCAGATAGCTTTGTAGATTTTACTGGCGGTGTATGTGCTAATGCCACAGTCTTTATAGGTGAGGCTTCGGAAGTGGCTCGCTCTGCTGATGGTTGCGTTTTTAATGTTTTTGTAATGGAGGTTGAAATTCAGTTTGTGGTCCAAAACAATGCCTAAATACTTCACATCAGAAGACGGGAAGATGATCTCGTTCATCAGCGATATTGTGGGTGAGTTTGGTGTCTTTCGATGGTTAAAAATTATTAGTTGGCTCTTCCGTGAATTAACAATCTGTCTCCACATCTTGTACCAGCGGGCTATAGAGTTGGCCAGCGTTTGCAGTGTTTCCATAGTCTTCCTAAGTGTTTTCTTGTGGGCAAGCATAGCTGCGTCGTCAGCGAATTGAAGAAGGTAGGATTCAGTAGAATGAAATCTACATTTTGACGCTTATATACGCTTTCGCTCGACCACACACATATAATAGAAGCGTGTAATAAAATTATATAAAAACAAGTTTTTAAACTTAAAACCCTTCTATTGATTACGTATTATGTATAACTAAAAAGTAGAAAACAAGATATACCAATTTACAAAAACGAATTTTTTAAAAGAAAGGTTTTGGAATTAGTGATTTCTTTATTTTTGCCAATATTCAATAGAAGGTTTTAAGTTTAAAAACTTGTTTTTATATAATTTTATTTTCAAGTTTTTTAGTTTTATAGTAAAATTTTATTATGATGGGATGAGCACGTAACCCAATTTGGGTTTTAAATTAATTCACGTGGATAAAAAAGGGTTTTTGATATTAAAATTAAATTTTATTATTAAATTTTATATTTAATTATTTTGTTAGGGTAGAAAAGCATGTGTACCAAATTTCAGCTCTCTAAGTTGTGGCAAAATAGCGGAGAGCAGGGGGCGTGGTTGGTGCTGGGATTTGTAAAAACAACGAAATATTCGGGGTGATGGCTTTTATTGGTAACTTCGTCTAAAACTAAATACAACCGGTATATTAGAAATATTTCCTAAAATATTTCTAAGGCATTTTTTTTTTAACAAGAATAAATTGTGCAATCTCGGCAAAATAATATTTAAAAAGTGAAATAAATTATTAAAAATAATATATGATGGTTTTAATTACTCACCTAAATACCAGACACACAAATTTATAACAAATTATAATTGTTCACGTCCAAAGGATATTTTATATCTTGAACGAAGTACTCGATACGCCGTATAAAAGCAAATGGACGATTTCAACACGGATTAAAATTTAGAAAAAAAACCGCGCAAAAAATTCGCATATCGACTGTTTGCAAATAAAGTAAGCACGCCGTGGTGTTACTTTCTTACCGATAATCCAAACGCCGGGTCGCAGTAACCATATGCTGGTGAATGCGAAACGAGCATTAACTGAAAAAATAGACTTTATGTCTCATCACCCCCCCGATCTTGGGTAACCTTATAAATCCTAAGTTATAAGGGAACTCAAGAGGAAAAATATCTTTTTAAATGCGAAGCATGGAACATGCCTCTTTCCTCGTCAGTATCCGGATGACGTAAAATAAACGTTGCACAACTAATTTGTTTTTTAATCCGATACGGACCCTCGAATAACAGTAGAAACTTTTTTGTTTGTTTTTGAAGTGCTGAGGACACTGGATTTGATTTTAGTAAAACGAGGTCGTTTGGTTGAAACTGATAATAAGGACGACCGGGGTTGTTAACCATCCGACGAGCTGCCCGAGATTCTAAACTTTCCTTGGCTAAAAATAATCGCACATGAGCATCTGACTGCACAGGTGTTTCTAACTGCAAACCTTTTGGTAACAGTGAGGGAGGTGGTTTCCCAAACTGTAGTTCATATGGGGAAAATCCAGAACTTTCGTGAACCACATTATTAAGCAGTTCCGAAATACGCTCAACTTCTAGGGACCACCTAGTATGTTTAGCATGGCAGTAGGTTCTAAAAAGTCGGCCTAACTCGCGCATTGTCCGCTCACTATTGTTTGCACAAGCATGCCTTACGGAACAATGTACATTTTTAATATTTAGGGATTTTAGCGTATCTACCCACAAATCGCTTGTGAATTGGGTCCCGTGATCTGTCAATATACGATTGGGAGTACCGAACTTATCGAAATAGCCTTTCAAATGATTTAAAATTGCTGGTGTTGTAGCCTTTTTCAGCGGGTACAGTGTTACATATTTTGTGAACACGTCAACCACAACACATAAGTACGTTACGCCCCCCCGAGACATAGGAAGCGCCCCATATAGGTCTATAGCAAGTAGATCATTAGGCCCCTGGGGTACGATCGCGTGGGCACTAGGCTTGGCTAAAAGGCTAGCCTTTGCTTTCTGACAAATGTCACAGCTACGGACTACTTTTTTAACATCAGAGTGCATATTCTGCCACCAGAGGTCATTCTTTAAGGAACACCACGTTTTATACACCCCGAAGTGACCCCCTACCACATGATATGAAGTAATACATTGAGGTACTAAATGTTTAGGTATACAAAGTCGGTAAACGGAGTCCCCATCCCGACGCATCCAGAGAATGTCGTTATGAAGGGCAAACCTACTTTGAGTATTAGCATCAGTTTGAACTTTACTTCTTATAAGATTAAGTTTCTGATCATTTTTCTGGTGCTCAGAAATATTTAAAAGTTCCCTTGAAATATCCTCCGGCAAAGTTCTTGTAATGGCACTAATGTTAAAACAACGGTCATTTGGCGTGGGAAATCTGCAATTAGGAAAGCGTGACAAGATATCAGGAACAATGTTATACTTGCCAGGTACATATTCAATCGTGAAATCATATTCCTGAATTGCTAAAGCCCACCGGGAGATTCTAGGTGTTAAAAGCCTACATGTGTGCAAATAAGAAAGTGCTTTATGGTCACTGTAAATAGTGAAATGACGACCAATTAATAGGGTACGCCATTTAGCTAATGCATACACTATGGCTAGACACTCTTTTTCAGATATAGTATACAAGCGCTCACGACTAAGCAGAAGCCTGCTAATCCGCGCAACCACCCTTTTCTCGCCCTCTACGAGTTGAAATAACTCTGCCCCTAGTCCAATATCACTAGCATCGGCTTGTATAAATAGCCCAAGGTCAAAATTTGGGTGGTATAATAAAATACTATCCCTCAATAAAAGTTTAAGCTCAGAAAAAGCTTGCTGCTGAGCTTCACCCCAAAACCATTTTGTACTCTTACGTAGTAACAAAAACAAAGGCTCAGAGACGGAAGAGAAGTTTTTACAAAATGACCTATCAAAGTTGCACAGACCCAAAAACCCACGTAATTGTTTTATGTTCTGTGGAACCGCAAAGTTTTCGATAGCCTCGGTACGAGATTTGTCTGGACGTATTCCCGTACTATTCAGCGTATACCCAAGAAAGTTTACTTCCTCTTGAAAAAACCTGCATTTATCCAAGCGTAAGGTAAACCCTACTTCTGATAGTCTTTTAAAAACTAAATTTAAATGTTCGAGATGTTCCTCGAATGTACTTGACACGATCAAAATATCGTCAACGTAAATTTTAACGAAATCCCTGAACTTTCCTAAAATTTGATCCATACAGCGCGTAAAACTTCCAACCGCAGTTTTAAGCCCAAATGGAAGCACCTTAAAAACATATGACTTGGTCCCATGCAGAAAGCCGGTAAAACGCCGATCTTCCTTTCTTAGCGGAATTTGCCAATAAGAATGCGTTAGATCTAAAGTTGACATAAATACAGGTTTTTTTAAACCTTTAAAAATATCGTCTAATGACCTAGGCATCTCACAATCCGCGTACATTACTAAATTTAACCGCCTTGCATCCAGACAAACTCGCACGGAGCCATCGCGTTTTACAGAAGTGCATAGAGGACTACTATACGCCGTTTCAGAACGTTCAATTATACCCCACTGTTCCATAAGATTTATTTGTTTTTGGACAGCGTCCCTGTGTGCTACTGGTATCGGATACGGTTTCTGAAAAAATGGCGTATCATCCTGCAAGGTAATTTTGTGTTCATATACAGTGACTCGGCCCGGTATATTCGAAAACAGGTTTTTATTTTTTTGAAGCAAAGTCAAAAACATAAGTTTGTCCTTCGAATTTAAAGAAACATTATTCATCACCGAACTAAAATTTTCATCATGAGAATGTGCCGACAAATTAAGTATTAAATTATCTTTACATTGGTTAATAATATTAGCACGTAGTGAAGCTAAAGGCTCCAATTCGTGTAAAGTTTGCATTTCAGAAACTTGAACAATTTTTGAACCATGTTTCAAAAATATACATTTTTGTTTAAAATCGATAGATGCACTAAATGTTCGAAGAAAATCTGAACCTATAAGAACAGGATATACCAAATCGGGTACGTATAAGAACTCAAACTGAAAAGCATGACTGTTAAATTTAAAATTAAGTTGAACCTGGTGAGATACTTTTCGATTCCTTGATTTAAAAGCACCTGAAACTTTTACGCCAGTAACAGGAAATATGGGAATTGCTGGGTCAGCAGCAGTAATTTGTTCCCAAACATTTTGCGCAAGACAACACACCGTACTACTAGTGTCAATTAAACACGGAAAAGAAAAGTCTCCGATGGTAATATTTACCACAGGACAACGTACATCCACAGCATCTGGGCTGTGGTCAAAATCACAATCTGTAAGCAGATCTGACTTTGGATTATTTACGAAATTATTGTTGGTTCTAAAACCCTGAAATATCCCCGTGTCCGAACCAGTAACACGAGGGGTCTTTAGTTTTCCGAGTTTCCCTCATTTTCCTCTTCATATACCTCAGAAATAGCCGAGACCCTATAATTGCCTGACTTTTTCTCGAAGTTATTATTGTTAGTATTGGCAGTATTGCCCTTATTTTGTTTATCCCACTTATCCCGAGGGGAAAAGTTGGTATTATCATTCCTATTAACGAAACGCCTGGTATTATTTTCAAAATTTGCAGAAGTATTAAAATGGTCCGCCAACCGGAGCCTATCTAATGCTTCTGTAATATTACCTACCCCAATAAGAGAAGCAGATATTGTGGGACTGTAATGTCTTGCTATAATCGCAATAAGGTCCTGTTCAGGATATGGCGGCTGCAAAAACTTGGCCTTGGAAACGTTTAAAAGAAAATGATCAATATAAGAACCAGAAGAAACATGGTACCTACCCGCTTCCAATTCTAATTTAATTTGTATTTGCCGAGTTGAGTTCCAAAAATGCTTTATAAATGCCGACTTAAAATTATTAAAATCAGCAAATGAATAAAGTACAGCATCGGCCCAATATTTAGCCTTATCTTTAAATAAATTTTGGCACCAAGTCGGAAATATATTAAAGTTAATACCGTAAGTATGCACCGCATTTTCCAAAAGCCGAATAAATTCTATGGGATGTAACGTATCATCATCCCGGAATTCAGGTAAAACTTTATTGCTTTCCACCAAGACATTACTAGCAGAAAATTGTGGAACCACCCTCTTATTTGCAAAGTCATTACCATGTTGCAAAATATTATTTACAGGCATTTGACTTCCGAAATTTATTGGATTTTGTTGGGGGGGAACCACCCTATTATTATTTGCAAAATTATTATTTTGTTGAACCACCCTATTATTCCGATCGCAATGTGTCATTGTATTAACGTTTGGGAAAATATGTGGAACGACCCTATTATTTGGGTTCACGTATGGCACAGAATTAATATCCGGCAAAATATTATTTTGGGGAACTACCCCATTATTTGAATCGAAATGTGTCGTTGTATTAACATTTGGGAAAATATGTGGAACGACCCTATTATTATTATGTGGAATATTAACTTGTTGTTCCACCCGATATTCATAAACCGAATTAGGATACGTATCCCCCTGTGGGATGTTCAAATTAGGAGGAGGTACCCTATTAAAATATGAAAAATCAGAATTAAAAAAATGTTGTTGTTGAGCTACCCTATTATCAGTTAAATCATATGGCTTAACTGTATTTTCTTGGGGAAAATTTAAAATTGGATGAACAACCCTATTATTATGCGTAGAATAATTTTGAGTAACTACCTTATTTTTACTCGACATACCCGGATTATTTGTAGCCAAGGAAGTGTACAAATTTAAATTGTTTAAATCGCGGTTTAAATTCTCGGAAAATGTATTCCTATTTTCATTCCTACTGTTATTTTCGGGAAAAGCGCGATCTAAAAGAAAATTTGAACTGTTCCCAGTTTGTCTAACCACCCTATTTCTATTTGTAGTGTCAGTATTAGGTAAAGTACGATTATTTTGGCCAAATTGCATTTCTACATTTTTAGTTCTATTATAAAAATTATCTAAACTATGTCGTTTCACAATATCTTCAGTGTTGACCTCAAGTAATCGTTCCTTATCTCGTTCGGTACTATTGTGCGAAAAAGTATATGGAAATCTCCTACCTTTATCTACGTGTACTTCACTATTTGGTGACGTGGGCGCCGTTGAGGGTGGCGAAGGGAACCTTGGTAGTCCTTGGCCTGGGTTACGCCTGGTTGCTCCCGTATTTTCCTGAAGTATGATGGTCTCATCACTCTCACTCGGCCGGGACAGTTGGTTTTGGACCTCGCGACTGCTGGAAGGGGTGCTTTCAGCATCTTCGAGTCCAGGTTGTTGTCCAGACTTGGGTTGTTTGGCAGCCTGCCGGGTTATCATCCTCCCCTCGCTTTTTGGAGAACGTTGTAGCCCCATTTCGTTGTTTTTTTCTTCAGCTCCACGTTGTGGCGTCACAGATGTGGCAAAATAGCGGAGAGCAGGGGGCGTGGTTGGTGCTGGGATTTGTAAAAACAACGAAATATTCGGGGTGATGGCTTTTATTGGTAACTTCGTCTAAAACTAAATACAACCGGTATATTAGAAATATTTCCTAAAATATTTCTAAGGCATTTTTTTTTTAACAAGAATAAATTGTGCAATCTCGGCAAAATAATATTTAAAAAGTGAAATAAATTATTAAAAATAATATATGATGGTTTTAATTACTCACCTAAATACCAGACACACAAATTTATAACAAATTATAATTGTTCACGTCCAAAGGATATTTTATATCTTGAACGAAGTACTCGATACGCCGTATAAAAGCAAATGGACGATTTCAACACGGATTAAAATTTAGAAAAAAAACCGCGCAAAAAATTCGCATATCGACTGTTTGCAAATAAAGTAAGCACGCCGTGGTGTTACTTTCTTACCGATAATCCAAACGCCGGGTCGCAGTAACCATATGCTGGTGAATGCGAAACGAGCATTAACTGAAAAAATAGACTTTATGTCTCAAAGTTTATTCTAAGTGGGTATAACAGAGAGGGCCCTTCAGAGTTAACTTAGCCGCATGGGGGGTGATGGGGGGGGGTTGACGGTTGTTTTTTTTATAGTAAAATTTTATTATTATGGGATGAGTACGTAACCCAATTTTAATTTTAAATTAACTCACGTGGATAAAAAAAGGTTTTTGATATTTTAGGGGTGGGGGGGGGGCTGGGGGGTAAATTTTATATTAAATTAATTATTTTGTTAGGGCAGTGAAGTGAATAGAAGGGTTTTAAAAATAATATGCAACTTTATGCGACCAAATATAGTATGGTTTCATAGAGTTATAAATAAGCTATCCAAAAGTTAAAAATTTATTACCGGAATCAACAGGAATCAAACTGTAGATCAAGCAAAATAAAATATAGGGATATTCGTAAATTATAAACTAAACTTACATGTTAAAAGAAGGTACCGATATTGTACTCCACTGTACCTTCTTTTGCATAAAAAACGCTCAAAGCACCGATCCTTTTTATGCAGTAGTATATTACGCATCGAGTACGCAAACCTAGTTTTCAATTAAAAAAAAAATCTACTGATAAGCAAAAAAGTTATAATGACTGACAGTTCTAGGTCATATTTTTTTAACTTTTCAACGCCTCGACCTGGAAAGATATGGGTGGCCTTTTCATCAAGACCAATCGAACCACCTGTCAAAATGACAGTTCCAGGTCAAAAAGAGAAAATGCAATATTCTATCCGCTGTGAAGAGTATACTATAGAATGCGAAACATTCCATGTCTTCACCGCCTGTTTTAAGTATTTTAATGCAGTTTAAACAAAAAATAGCTCTATGTTTAGAATTTTTTTGTAATTAAAAATATTATGTGTTAAAGTGTCTGTAAAGTAGTCTTTTGTAGCTATTTCTAGATTCTTGTTTTCATTATGTAAAACAAAACAAAAACTAACATAAAAATGAAAATGAAATATGAGATACTTAAAATGTAGAATTTTTCCTCAAGTTACGATAACCAATAAAAATATTTAAAAATAACTTCATTTAAAATGGTTTTACGATTGTTTTTTTTTTTTTTTAATATGAACTTTTTCTATTTTGCGACTCTTATAAGCTCATAATCACACGCATTTTGCGTGTTCTTATAGGCCCATAAGAGGTCTCTACTTTTTTTCTTTTGGGTTGGCAACAGACAAATGTCTATCTCACGTATGCCGTGCAATTGTGAACGTCGGTTTAAAGTTTAATTTTCTACAAAATTTTGTGTTTAGGTTATGTTTTACCGTGTTAAAATTGTGGCTTGGTTACTTGCAGGGGAAAAGAGAAGAAATGACTATAAAATATATCCAAATAATATTCGTTCTTAGAATTTTAAACATGACGAAAACGATAATGCCAACCCGAAACAAAAATCCCTAAATCAGTCATCAATTTAAATGTAAGTTTTTTAAAATTTTAGAGCAAAATAGAAAAAATTGTATAAAGCACTCGTTTCATAACACGTTTTTAGCGCACTAGTACTTTAGAAAACTCACCGCAAGCGGCTCGTTTTCTAAACTTGTACTCGTGCGCTAAAAACGTATGTTATGAAACTAGTACTTTAATATACTATTATATTATGAAGTAAATAAATGAGAAAACGCAATGATTCTTGAAGAGAAACATTTCAGAATTAAACTGATCACGTAGTTTAAAATTGGCAGTAATAAAAACATAATCGACAATATAACTTGAGAGTGTTAAATAATTTTGTAGAAAAATCAGTGTTATTAAAGTTTGACGCACGGATCTGTGGCTACGGGAAATATGTTTGGAATGTGTGTGCAAGTGGGAGGCCCGTTGTAAGCACGCACGCCTTATAACGCTCTTGACGGAAAGAAGAGAGCCCGAATGATTCCTTCCCCTTTCGTCGGAGACTTTGTTTCATGCGGAGAACTATACTTGTCCTTTATTTACGATTTCTTTATACCAATACTAAAAAATCGATTTCGTTAGGGCAACTAGAAAAATAGTTCTTACTATCGAATTCTTAGTATACAATCTCTAAGAAAAATAAATTAATTATTACCTCCGTAAATTGTAAATTCTACAAATAAACCAGCTCGGGGTTAATCTATACCAAATACAAACGTTATCTATACATCTGTATACCAGCGCTATTCGTGTAGCAGGAAAATGAAAATCTAAATGATCTAATTTATCTTATATAGAATAAACTTGCAGAATACACACGGATAAATTTTTACTGACAAAACAAGTATTTAATTTTAGACTCAAAAGTTTGAATATCAAGCATGTTGAGAACTTAAATGTGATTGATTGAGGTACCAGGGCGTAATTTGGGAATTTATAGGAACAAATAGGGATGGAAATTATTGCCGCCACTATTTAGTTTTCGAGGTCCCTGACCAAATCTTTGCGTCCCTATTTTTTAAGTTTTTTTTCATGTTTAACGAACGCGTTAACAATGAAGTTTGTGCTGTGATTGGCCTTTTTTTTAGTAAACAATATTTTTTTTGTCGTCCCTAACAAAAATCTAAAATTATGCTCCTGTTGAGGTGAATACATAACAACTCTGTACTATTTCTTTTAAACCGCACTAGAGCCCAATGCCCCCGTATTTGTAATATACTCGCGAAGCAAACCTGAAGCTTCCCCTTACTTTTTATGGACTACAGAACTAGATCTGAAGCGCAGCTGTTATTACCCTCATCATGCCCTAACAAAAGAACTTTGACTACACTGAGAATTCATTACCATAGTAAATACTGAGCGTTTTTGCCTATTTGGAACCCCAGGCAACATTTTTTATTAATTACAAGTTGTTACAGTATAACATAACAGAACACCGTTATTTTTTACTGTAACAACTTTTAATTAATAACAAATGTTTCCTGGGGTTCCGAATAGGCAAAAACGTTCAGTATTTACTACGGTAACTAATTATCAGTGTATTCTAAATTCATTTATATAAAGATGGCGACCGAGAGAGGTACCGTTCCAATGATTTTCGGGATCTGTGAACATTCTATTTGATTGTTTTTAGTGTTATTCTTTGAATGT
Source organism: Brachypterus glaber (assembly GCA_958510825.1). Classification (NCBI taxonomy): domain Eukaryota; kingdom Metazoa; phylum Arthropoda; class Insecta; order Coleoptera; family Kateretidae; genus Brachypterus; species Brachypterus glaber. The sequence goes on along the minus strand of OY294048.1, from coordinate 8,651,210 downwards.
TTAACTGTAACAATTATTTAAGAAAACCCATAGTTTTTTAACTTATTTTATACTTTTTTAACTTATTCCAAATTACCACCATTTTAATATTAATACTTGACGTATGTACAATGTTTTCTGTGTTAAACAAATAAATATTATACATTTAGTGTATCGTCTTATTTATGTAGTTATAGCGTAAAGGGAAACACCCTGTGGCAAATGTGACAACACAAATAAAGAATTTAAAAAGCTACAATTCGCACTACAGAGTTTTTTCATTGGTAAAAATCTAACATTAAAAATTACAAAATTATATCAGGTGTAAAATTTTTCTTGAATTCTACATAAACAAGTTTGAGAGAGTGTATTCTAAAAACTGTACATAAGATTGGACTAAAATTTTGGACAAATACTATGGGTATTAGGGTTATTAAAATATATAATTTCTAGCAAATTTAGCCAAGGGCTTAAAAAACGGGGTTTTGTGCGGGGTTTAAAATGTTGAATTATTTAAAAGTTATACAGCCTGTTCCAGAACTCGCGTACCGAAATTTAAGAGGTGATTCTACATCCAAAAATATGAAAAAAAGTTTCTATAAAGGTTGGTCCGGAAATGAGCCCTAAGGGAGCTACGGCCCTTCGAAGATGACGTATTGAATGGGGAACAAAAAAAAGCACCAATAAAATTTTAATGCTGCAGGGTGCTTCTTCATTTAAAACTGAGCAAAAAAGTATTATACACCAAAACACCTAAATTTAATATTAAAGGAGTAATAGCCTTTTAAAAAGCAACGTTTTTGGTGGCACAAAATGTTACTTCCTCTTAATTGCATTTTTTTTGATAACGGTTGCTCCTACAGTGTTACACTATATGATATTTTATATGTATTTTTACTCTAGGAATCTATATTTTTTACAACAAATCCAAAAAACATACACATAGAAAAGTTTGGGGCAAAAATGTTTTAAGCCTCATATATTTTGTCCGTCTGGGCACGCCTCTGGATAAATTAAAAAAATAAATTAACATAAACTTATTGCCCTTATTAATACTAGTATACATGCAAAAGCTCGCCGCTCTAGCTTAAACGGTACCCGAGTTATTAATTAAAAACCTTATTTTTATTACAATTTTAAAGGGCCCTAGATCCCTTAGGGCTCATTTCCGGACCAACCTTTATAGGAACTTTTTTTATATTTTTGGATCTAGAATCACCTCTTAAATTTTGGCATGCCAGTTATGGAACACCCTGTATGTTTATATCAAGTATTTTTATATTTGTAAAGTATTTAAAACAAGTATCACAAATACTTCATATTACAATAATTTTTTGTGTGTAATTTATCGTTTACTGAATAATCTTGCACATGATGTAGGCAAGCGTAGAATAGCAGACGGGTAACTGTATAATTTCTACAGTTTAAAATAGCACTATTTTCCGGAAATTGAACCAAAACAGTGTTAATTTAGGTCTATTTGAAATTGTTTAATGACACCTATAATGGTACGAAATGTTTGTTTGTCTATTTACGCACAATTTGTGAAATACGCAGTAATCTCCATACATTGTATAGATACGTCTAGATAGATAGATAGATAGATAGATAGATTTATTGTCATACGGGGACCTAACAAATAGGTATTTTATACCTAAGACAGTTTAATTTAATATATTTTTTTTTTATTTGGTTATAACTTATTTTTTTTCTTAAAAGCTTCTTTTGACATTTTCTTTAAAAATTTTCTTGTACAGCTTTAATTTTTTCATTTTATGTTCTTGAGATTTACTTCTTTATAGTTTTGAAGAGTTTATAAGTTATATTTTACCATATTCTTGGATATTTTGACATTACTTTGTTATTATTTTGACATTTATTATACTAAGGGGCCATATTTAAAATAAAATAACGTAACGCTGTTTATTAATTTCAAAGAAACAAAAATGTTTTGTCGATTTGACTTTTATGTAGACAAACTACCAGACATTATTAAAAAGTTACGTATTTATAGAGGTGGTAAGACCCAGCGTTAATTAGCGTTACATGGGTGGAGGGGGTCAAAACTGAAAAAAAAAATGCGTTACGTATTTTAAGTATGGCCCCTAAAAAGCTAATTTATTTTCCGATATTATACACATCGCAGGTGAAAAAGTGTCAAGCGATGCTTTTTTTAACGAGCAGTTGGAAGTATGATTTGTGCAGTAGGGTGACAAAAAAAAAATATTATATTATCAATCGGACTTGATGGGATTTCTCCTCTACGTCATTGGTTAAGAATACTCTCAATTTTTTGTTGTTGATCATTTGGCAACAGGGCGCAACTTAATATCGAAGTTTTTCAAAATAGCATTTCATATATATGACATATGTCATTAGTAAAAATATAATATCGTATATCTCAAAAATCACTTAAATTATTTGGTTGTGACAAATAAATTTCTGTCAAATAAACTATTTTGTTCCTATTAATAAACCATTTTGAAATCAGAATATTTGTTTACAGGAACTAAATATTTAATTGAATCAAATAAAATTTGTTACTCACAACCAAATAATTGGCCATATCCAAATAAATCCTTTTTATCAGTGTAATTATTATTTTTAACTCTAAATTATATTAATCCAATTTAGAAAAAATCAGAAAGAAATATGGATTTCTTTTGCGGACCGCAATAATACTGAATAATTTTAATAAATTTTTGAAATTGTGTTACCGAAAAATTGAAAACTGAAGTTCTTTCAGCATTTTGCATAATATGTGGGTCAAAATTTATTTACAGGCACTTTCGAGTTTAGGACTCGCAAAATAATTTTATTCACAGTAGTAAGTGTACATGTACTTCTTTCGTAAGAGAACATTTTTGTCTAACTAAAAAAAGAATGTTTTGTAGCCGTAACCATGTAATAACATTTTTTTTTATGTTTCCGTAAACAAATGTAACGCCGGTCACGTGTCCCCCGCTAACAATTTTTATGTTTGCGCTATTGTGTTTTAATATTACTATTTGGAATTGATGTTTTGTAAAAATAATATGTTTCAGAATATATTTTTAATTATTTAAAAAAGTTTTCATCGAATGCTATTTGCTCCTTATAACTTTTTATAACACGTTATGGGTCTATCCCTGAAACTACAGGTAACACCGGTCACGGTCTAAATTCGCTTTAAAAATGACGGTTATGGGCGGTTTTATCAGTTTCGCTCATACATCGAACTGTGCCAATGGTTGTTGTGTTGTTTTTTATGGCCAAGGTAAGTTTTTAACTTATTCGTGTTAAAATTAAGAAAAACATTACGAAAACCTTCCTAGCGTATGTTTTTGTCTTGTAACACCGGTCACAGGGTGTACTTATTTAATTAGTAGAATAATTAACCTAAAAACTTCATGCCATAGTGTCAGAAGAGAATCTTGAGCATTTTAAACCTTAAAAAATATTAAATGTGTTTAGGTAGAGCCGGGAAATTTAAAAACATTACTTAATGTAACGCCGGTCACAGTAACGCCGGTCACAAATTTGAAATTTGCATACAAAAATTTGCATGCAAATTTTACATGCTTTTATTTAGCGCGGACATTTATAAAATTGGTAAGTAGATACATGCACAAACACAAATTAGTAGGTATTGCTATAATATATTACTTTTGATTTTCTTTTCGACGAAAGTTGCCTGTAAATAAATTTTGACCCATGTGTGTTTTATAAGGTATAATAAATTATGAAATATTTTACTTTTCAACTTTTGTTGCATATTTGTTAATAGCAGAATTTTCGTTGAACCAAAGTTCTGTGTTAAAAGGTGGTGTAAAATCAGTGTTTGTAACCTCAGTATGTCCACGCAGGCGAATGATTTTATGTCTAGCAAATTTGGATTAAATATTTTCATCCCCCAATAAAGTGAAAACCCATATTTGTTAAGGTATAAGAAAATGTTTGCTACATTTCCTAAAATTCAAAGTCTTTATGAAAACAAAACATAGAAAACTTGATAAGCACAAATATTTTACCAAATATTTTAGGTATTTTAGTATAAGAAAACAAAGTTTAAACAACGATTGTGTGTACCGTTAATTTTACTCTTAGAGAAATACCACACTGTAAAAAATAGTGTAAAATTTGGCTTAAATTTTAACGTAATAATACCATAGTAGTCATGTGTTATAGAAAACTTTAAAAATAGTGTAAAAATAAAGTATTTATAATGTAATAATTTTCGTTATAAATAATGTAAAATTTTACATTACTAATAATGTAAATTTAAACTTCTTTACATCAACGAACTAATAACTCTTCTCTTTAGGTTTGGACTTTTTGGTTTGGACTTATTTAAAAAAATAAATAAAACTAACCTAAAAAAATATATCCAAAAAAAAAGAGTGCTTGCTTTGGGATATTATAAAAATGAAAAACAATTAACCCCCCCCCTCATTTTTCAGATTGTGAACACCACCAGTTTTAAATTAAATGTAATTATATATAAGAAAAAAATACCTTTAACTTAACCCAAAAATTACATGGAAAAGTTATGTTTTGTACCAAAAACATTTGTCGTTTTGTTTCACAGCCTTGAGAAAGTTTATATACAATAAACGAAACTAGTTGGCAAACCAAATTGTTTTTTGTACGTTTCCAACACCCAAGAACCGCAGAATTAAAAAAGATCTTTAATTTTAAAACTTATTTAAAATGTAGACACCATTTTTTATCCAGCATTAAAGTGAAAATAATGTTTTTTATCTGGATATAATCACCCTTGATGGATGCATAATGAATTAAAAAAAAGTTTCCTTCCCCCATCGTTTTTTATCAAGATTAAACATTTAAATAATGTCTGTATTTACTGACAATAAAGATTAAAATCCTCTTTTATGGATTTAGGCGACGGCTTTCACACAAAAACCGAGTAAGTATTAAATATTTTTGGGTGTAGTTTAAAATTTATATTTTACGTTTTCTTACCTTATTTAATATGTATTAAACCTAAGGTTTATTTCGATTAATATAAACCCAAATTAAAATTTTTAAATTTTAAAATTTACATACTTAGAACGTTGACCCACTCAGAAATTTAATTTTTAGTTGAAATATACAGAAATCTGCTTGATAAATTCAGAACTCTAGTTATGTCAACCAACTATCCAAGTTTAATATAACACAGGACCACAAAATAAAAAAGTATATTGTCCTGGGGTAGAGACCTAAGCCTAATGGCGTAAGCCTAATGGCGTAAGCCTAATAGCGTTAGATTAATGGCGTAAGCCTAATGGCCTCCTGTTAGTTCTTCACCGGGTGATTTGCGTAAGGGATGTCCGCTATCTTAAATTTTAGGGGTGAGTGCGGTTATCTCGCTAAATATGCATCTTACGATAAAAATGCATATAAATGTTGTTATCGAGGACGAAAAATTAAATACTAAAATATTAAAAACCAAAATTTCAATGATCCAGGGTTATTCTATATCAAAAAACTAAGAAAAAAAGTTTCTATACATGTGGTTGAAAAATCGCTTTTAAAGCTACTTTAAAACCCTTTAAAAATTGTACATTTTTAGAAGCATAGCTCCCTTAGGATTGATTTTTGGAAGTACCTGTATATGAGCTTTTTTTCTTAGTTTTTGATGTACATTTACCCTGCATTATTGAAATGTTGGTTTTCAACATTTTGGTATTAAATTTTTGGTCCTCGAAACGTGAAATTGCACCTAAAAATTTTTTTTTCTCGAAAACGGTTAATCCTACTGTATTACACAAAAGCAACTTTTTTATGTAATAATAAAATTACAAAAAAGTTTCACAGAAAAAAGTCTGGGACAAACAACTGATAATACCCCCCCGTTTCGCAAGTCCCTGGTAAGTACATGAAAATAACATACGAAGATAGACCTTATTAAGAGTTGTTTACATGCTAAACCTCGTTGCTATATCTCAAAGGGTTTCTGAGTTATTAAATAAAAACCGAACTTTTTGGAAACTTTCAAAGGGGCTTAGCTCCATTAGAACAACACAAAAAGCAATTCTGAAAAAATTTGTCATAACTTGGAATTGGAAAGGGTATGCAACATAAAAGTTTTTACAACTATTTGGTTCCCTTGAACTAGTGCAGTTTTTGAGAAAATTTTGCTTAGAATAGAAAAATAAATTCGAACCTCTGTATTTTAACTCATAAATTGGCCTACATTTTTTTTATACTAACAATTCAGCATTTCTGTTTGTATTGTTTTAATAAAGTGCATATTAAAAATATCTAAAAAAGTATTTAGGAAAACTAATAGTATTTAGTATCATAAAAAATTATATGTACAGGGAAAAATTCAACTATTTCGCAAAAATATCTAAAAAGGCTGATATCTCAAAAACGGTGATATGTTCCATATTTGGTCTAATAGACTCAAAATGAGCTCTTCTATAACCCCTTAAAAACTTTCTATCCATGTACCATACACCCTGTATTTTAATTAACCAACACCTATGATACACCTGTGATACCTGTACGATACGAATAAAAAGTTCCCCAAAACTGTGTATTTGTAGTGTCGCGGATTTCAGAAATCCTTGTAAAAAAATTTTTTAGTGAAAGTAAAAAAAAAAATTATTATAGCAAAAAGCACAGTTTCGGTGGACATTGTAACAAAACAATACTTTCCTTTTTCCATCGTGGAAGCAAAATTTTTGTGTTCTGGCCAGCTTAGAAAATCTCGTATTCAATTTAGATAAAATTGAAATATTTAAAAGCCGGGCACGTGCTTGGACGTTATACATCTAATAAAAATTATACATCTCGTACAATAATACGACCATTCGTAACTGAAGATACATGTGCACCCCCACAGAAAGGTGGCTATTTGGTCGCTTATACAGTGCGGTCCAAAAGTCACCCCCCCCCCTTTTAACTTTTGAACGAGTTGAGATATTGACTTCAAATTTAGAACTCTTAAATAAGACAACTTAAACTATCTTTTAGAATATATTTGATATTTTCAGCTCTTAAAATGTGGGCAGGGGTCGTGTGATACATCATTTTAAAGCTTATAAAATTCTCTATTTAAACTAACATTTTTAATTTTTTTAAAAATGTTTTTTAACGTTTTGATTTTTCAATTTTTTGTGCTAAAACATTAGATTTTTTAAGTTTTTTTTATAAATTTTTATTTATGTCAACTAAAATTAGTTTAAAACTATAATTAACATTTTTTTATGATGAAATTAGGCATTTTTAAAAAGATATTTGTTTTTTTTTAGAGGAATTTTGACATTAATACCCATTTTCAACCCCATTTTAAACCCATTTTTTTATTAATTTAAAAATATGGAGTTAAATGGAGAATTTTATAAGCTTTAAAATGATGTATTATACGACCCCCCTTTCCATTTAAAAAAATGTGCCCCCATGCCCCCCTGCCCACATTTTAAGAGCTGAAATTATTAAATATATGCTAAATATAGTTTAAGTTGTCTTATTTAAAAGTTTCAAATTTGAAGTCGATATCTCAACTGGTTCAAAAGTTAAGAGGGGGGGGTGACTTTTGGACCGCTCTGTATATAATTATACAGGGTGATCAGTTACTGCCATGCCAAAATTTAAGAGGTGATTCTACATCCAAAAATATGAAAAAAAGTTCCTATAAAGGTTGGTCCGGAAATGAGCCCTAAGGGAGCTACGGCCCTTCGAAGATGACATATTAAATGGGAAAACAAAAGCATCAATAAAATTTTAATGGTGCTAATTAAAAAAAAATGTGGAAGTAGAAAATCAAGATTGCGGACCTGCCAAACAATTACAATAGTTCTTGGGCATAGCACGTAAAGTAGGCATGTGACGGCGAGATAGGAGCAGCACAGGGGTCAATAAAGGGACAGCATATAAATTAACAAAGCATTAGGACATGAATTTGGCAAAGATCAGAACGGGGACTGCTAAAACTTAGAATTATCCATGATAAGACTACACTGTAAAAACTGCATGTAAAATAATGTAAAAATACATGAATTTACATAGTACGGAATAGTAAATTTACTATTCTGGACTATGCATAATTCATGAATTTATGTAAAAGAACGTAAAATAATGTAAAATAATGTAAAATAATGCAAAAGAATGTAAAAGAATGTAAAAGAATGTAAAAGAATGTAAAAGAATGTAAAAGAATGTAAAAGAATGTAAAAGAATGTAAAAGAATGTAAAAGAATGTAAAAGAATGTAAAAGAATGTAAAAGAATGTAAAATAATGTAAAAAAATATATTTACATTGATTTACATATTTTTACATGATTTTACAATGTCGGGCTATGTTATTTTAAGACGCGCGTGCGCTTTGGACAATAACCAAGAAGGCGTGCATCATAAGACGGACCGTTTAATATTGTTATTGTTAGAGATATAGCGACGCATGCTGCTAGGTTAAAGTGTTAAAAGTGTAAAAAAGGTAAATATTATTTATGTACGATATTTAAATGCTTTATTTGTGGCCTAAAATTTACATTCGTTATAAATTACGATCTTTATCAGCCAAAAGATCTTTAAAGAAAGATGTAAGCAGTTTATACTCCTATTAAGGGTGCAAATCGTTTGGTTTATTAAACCAAATGAACTTTACGCTACGATATTTCAAAAAAGCTTTGACACAGAGACTTGTAATTTGGAACAAACATTTTCTAAGTAGTAAATATTTTTTTTTTTCAAATTTCAAGTCTCTATGTCAAAAAGTCCAAACCATTCTGGACTATGCAATTTATAGAGTTCCGGACTATGCAAAATATTACCATTATGGACTATGTAATTTTTACTGTTCCGGTCTATGCAAAATATTACCATTACGGACTATGTAATTTTTACCCTTCCGGTCTATGGCAACATATTACCATTTACGGACTATGTAATTTAATGTAATTTATTTTTACCGTGTAGATGCACTAATAACATGATCGTGTAAAAAATGGGTTTCGTTTGGACTTTTTCCGATATAAATTTTATTTTTATATGATTTTAACAACGCAATTGACTAGTTTAACCCCAAACTAGTTTTAAAAGTCAAGTCCATAATTTAAAAGTTAAGTCCATAATTCCATATGGACAATAAGGGCCCTTTTCTGGCGTGATTCCACACATGTTCACGTTTTAAATGTAATCTGAATAAATGACCTAGTCTATACGGGATAAATCAGGATGTTTGACTGTCAAAAAATAAATCTTATCAAATCCACGGACAACCAGAACTAGAAAAGCAGAAAACTTTAAAAATGCATGTACCATATTTAGTTTTTAAAATATAGTATCATACTCTTTGCAGTCTGAAGACAAGAAGAATATTATACGTTAGTTTTCAAAGTAGACAAAAATTACTTAGATCAAAAATGTTTAGGTATGCAAATATTATTTATCAAATTCTAAACAACTTTATCTGGGAAGAAATAGGACCTATAGTATTAGAAAAAATAATTTTATTAAAAAAAATAAAAAATAAAAGGTAAATTCTAATTCATGAAAAGAGTTACAAAAAGATGTTTTTTAAACGATTTTATTTTTAATATTTTATAGTTTTTCCCCCTATTGACACTTACCCCACCGATTTTTAACAACATAAGTCCAGCTGAGAAATTGGATAAGGAAGCTTATGGTCGCAATTTGAAGCGTTCTTGAGTTTTCGAGGTCACATATTTTTCCAGACTGACCGACCAACAGACAAACCGATAGAGAGAAACCTTTTTTTTCCGGAAATCAGCTTTTTTACATACCGGGTGAGTTTCAATCCATGTACTCCTCCTAAAATAGGATTGTTTTCAGCCCGATCAAAGAAAATTTGTTGTAGCTTATATTTCTTAAGGGCTACAAAATGGCGTACAATTTTTTTTTGCACTTCCGGATTCGCCGGAAACTAAGTCAATTTTTTTTAATGACAATCCCTGTATATTTTTGCATTTTTGAATTAAGAAAACAATTTTACATCTAAACCAAAAAGTGAGATGCGTGCAAGGGGGTTGCCATTTGAAAAAAAAAATAAGGAAAAACGATTTTGAAAAATTAAAAGTACAAAAAAGTTATCATTTTTTTGGTTTTTACGTAAAATACGTATTTTTCCCACTTTGGCAAACAAATTAAATTTTATTTATAAAAAAAATAAATCTTGTATATTAAGGGGACTTTTCATAATTGGAAAAAAATTAACTTTTTAGTTTTTTTTTTGTGAAAAGAATGTTGTATTTATTGGACTGAATATCCTATTTTTATTATTTTTATAATTTTATAAACATTTTTCTGAAAAATTAAAAAAAAACGGCATTTCATTTTCCAGAAAAATGGTTATAAGATTATATTAATATATATTAAAAATAGAATATTTTTTAGGTTTAGTTACTAGTCTTATGAATAGAATCCCTTGGACTTTTTACTCTGTGTTACAGGAAGCCGAAAAACTGTGGAGCCGTTTAAAAAGTGTCTTTTAAAAGACGCCCTCTGAAGTGGTCAAGATGTACTAAAAATGCAAAAAAAATATATTCTTAATATATTTTATAAATATGTCCAAAAGAAATCAGTTCAATAAATACTATATTCTTTTCACAAAAAAAATAAAATAAAGTTTATTTTTTGCCAATTATGAAACGAGAAGTACCCTTGATAAAAAAAATAAAAAAACACGTATTAAAAAAAAAAATTAAAAGTTTTTAAATTATTTTTGTTTTATGTAAATTTGTTTTCTGGACCCAAAAATGCAAAAACATACAGGGGTTGTCATTTAAAAAATATATATTTAACTTAGTTTCTGGCGAAATGGGAAGTAAAAAAAATAATTTTGTACTCTATTTTGTAGCCCTTGTCAAGAAATATAAGCTACAAAAAAATTGCTTTGATCAAACTGAAAAAAAAATCCCATTTTAGGGGGTGTACATGGATTGAAACTCACCCGGTATAAAAGATTGAGAAAGTTAAAAAAAAATAAAAATTTTACCAAGGCACGACTTTCCTATCATTTATGCAAAAGAGACTTACCCTTAATCTCTGGTCCGCCACCGTCCAAACTCGGCTCGCATAGTCGTTGGAAGCCCCCAGAATTAGTGAACCGGACGAGTCGAAATCAACAGCCATTACTCCTGCATTGCTACCCACAAGGATTCCTCTACTCTCGTACGATCCTGCAAATAAAACGACAAATTAGTTCAACGAAGGAATAGTATATTCTCTAACAAGTGCAGAATGATGCAAATTCCGAACGAGTTGATGTCGCGGCTCGGGGGGCGGTCCACGAATAGCCATTTGGACGGTACACGAATAGCCATTCTACACGTGTTCCAGAGTATACTTTTTCTACGACTGAAGTTTTATACATTCATTTTTTTTTAGTTCAAAAACAATTAAAAATCACGTTTTTTGCATTTTTCTCGAAAAATCACTGACCGGATTTAGAAATGTTTCAAAAAAAATTAATAAATATATCCTTAAATGGAGAATTTTATAAGCTTTAAAACGATGTATCAAATGACCCCCAAAAAGTCCAAATGTCCCTCTATGCCCCCTTGACCACATTTCAAGAGCTGAAAGTATCAAATATATCCTAAAAGATAGTTTAAGTTGTCTTATTTAAGAGGTTTTCTCAGAACTTGATTATTTTTTTTAGTTTATGGTAAATAGCGTTGGGGCACCCGGCATATAACAACAAGCTGTGTAATGCTTTGCATAGAATTATACACGGTGTATTTGAAATAGGGTCCGAAATTTTAGGGGGTAATTCTACATCAGAAAATATGGCAAAAATTTTTTATATGCATATGTCTAAAAATTCGTCGTAAGGGAGCTAAGCCCCTTTGAAAGAGCTAAAAAAATAGGTTTTTATTTAAAACCTCAGGAACCCTTTGAGATATAGAAATGAGGTTTTACAAGTGAACTAGTCTTAATAAGCCAACTTCGTATGTTATTTTCTTGTAATTATTTTAGCCAAGGGTGTGCGAAACGTGGGGGCCTTTTGTATCCAAGAATTGGTTGTCTAACGTTTTTTTTATGCGATTTTGGAACTTTGAAAACTACCGTATTATACTCTTCTTTGGTATGCACGCTGTGAAGAGTATAATAATAAATTTACACATGTACTGAATGGAAAAGGGATAATGACTTTTTCGTTACCCCACATTAAAATTCTTGCTGTGCAGAGTCGATTTACAATATCTGATAGTAAATTTGTATGGGGCCGAGATTGGAAACCTTTTTGGCTAAAAGTCAGTAGCGTAACTTAAAATCCGAGCCATTCATTAAACACAAAAAGCGTAAAAAATACTGTTGCCAACAAAAAAATACTTTCCTCCATGTTTAAAACACAAATTAAGAAAGAACAAAATTTGCCAAAACCTATTATTTTTGTAAAACGATAGTTTAAAAAAAATGTTTCAAGAAATATTTTATCTTTTTTTTTTCTAAAAAAATGACGTTTAAAGAGTTTTTTGTTTACTTTTTTCATTTTTTTTTTTTAAGTTTAGCTCCTTATTTGTTTTTGTTTATAGGAAAGACGGCTAATTTCGGATACTCCTAATTTCGGATAGTAGTGTATTTAAGATACTATCTGCAGAGGTAAACAGAAAACTACTTTTATCTAGAGCTAAAAGTCAAACTAAATCCGTCCTGTAGATGGTAACGGTAGAGCTTCTCCCCGTTAAATGTAGCACAAATCGTTTAAATTGCAAATGGCAAATATACACTGAAAAAAATTACGTTCTTAGCTAAAAGTAGTCAACACTCTTGGCAGTTATTCTTTTAGCTTGAAAGATGTGTATCTTTAAATAATAGTGTTTGTCTTGTCCCAAGAAAAATGTCGCTTTTGAAATATTTTTAAAATTCTCTTGGACCTGGAGCATTTGAGGCAAAAACCATTTATCTTGTTTTAAGATTGTTAAAAATTAAATAATTTTAAATACTTTGGCTCAAGAATTTTTCGTTTTTCGTTTTGAGACAAGACCTCTTGCATTTCACACAAGATCAAAGAATTTTAAGTTAAAGAATCTGAAAGATCTTGGCAAGTGAATTGAATATTTTCATGTTAAGAGAAGGCGCTTTTGGACCTATTCAAGAGTGCGAATTCCAAGAGAATTTTAAAAATATTTCAATAGCGACACTTTTCTTGGGACAAGATAAATACTTTTTTTTGAAGATACACATCTTTTAAGCTAACTGCCAAGAGTGTTAACTACTTTGAGCCAAGGATGTCATTTTTTTCAGTGTAAAAGCATAAAATAAGGTAAATAAAATGTTTTACAATAAATCAAAAAATAGTGAAATTGTGTTATTATGAAGTTCATAATAATAATAAAAGGCAAATAAATAAAATTGTATTATAAGTTATTTATTCGGACTTTTTCGAACAGGAAACATTGGGAATCATTAGATTAGGGATAACAGTTCTATTAAGTGCTCTTAAAACTTTTACCCTTGTCTTCTGTCAGAATCATCTATTATGTATACAGGAGCTGAATGTAATGTAACTAATCCTTTATTTCGAAAGTTTTCGATAACTTACTAGTTAGATTTGGGTCAGTCAAACATCTACTCTATTTACTTTTTTTCTAGATTGTTAAATTTTATTGACTGTACACGGTGGGCCTTAAAAATTTTAAATCAAAAATCAAGCACCACCTTTCTTTATTGATGGATTTTGTAGTACAGAGCCTACTGAGTATAACAAGACCAAACCTAAAATAATCCTTGAAGCACTTTTCGAGAAAATCGATTTTCAATTGTTTTTATATTTTTTTTCAGTGGATGCTTAATTTTTATTGAGAAATCAAAAGAATTAATTTTTCTTGGAAAATTTACTAAATACATATTATTTAAATTTTATTTGCTTTCAATATATTTTATATCAAAGTGGGAAACTCTTCTTTTAATCAAGGCTACCTTTACAACCTATTGACATTAAAAAAATATTAATAACAGAATATCCTGTAAATAAATAATTAAAAATCGCCCTCTTAGAGCCTTTAACCATCAAAGCCAACTTATTTTATTTTAATTGCTATAAATATTGTGTTTTTGACACTTATAACCATTTTACGGCAGCTTTAAAATAAAACTTCTTAATAATGTGTCAAGAATATTTTAAATTATTTTAAATTTAAAATATTTTCATAGGTTATCACGGCAGGCTTGACTAAAAAACGAGGATTTGCCTACTTTAATTTAAATTACCTTGAAAAAAAATGAAAATATATAATATATATATTTTATTATATTAAGTAAATTAGCTAAGAAAAATGCATTATTTCGATATCACCAATAAAAATTTAGCATACACTGAAAAAAGTATAAAAACAATTGAAAATCGACTTTCTCAAAAAAAATCTCCAAGGATTGTTTTGGCCATATCGTACTAAGTAAGCTCTAGACTACAAAATCCACCAATAAAAAAAGCTGGTGCTGGATTTTTGATTTAAAAGTTTTAAGGCTCACCGTGTCACACAGGTCCAGGATCGTTTCAAAAGTGGCAAATATTCAGCAAATATGTTTTATTAAATTAAACCAAAATGTATATTAAATGATAGAAAAATAGTTAATAATTTATGATATAAACAGATAAACTGCGTAAAACTGTTTTAATCTTAATAAAATGGACCTAAGTTCAGTATGTTTTAATAAGTATCTGAAGTATGGATTTAAAAAAAAAGTCATGTGTGTTTTTAAAAATTAATATCTCATATATTAGATTATATAGGAAATCAATACTTATATGTTAAAGCAGTTATACCTTTTACTTTTCATAACTACAATAGAAACTGTAATAATGGTCACAATAAAGATAATAATCTGATATATTTAAAGAAATGCAAGTTGTCAATTTTAAAAAAATATATAATTTAAAAAAAGAGATATAAAGTTTCGCTAGTCAGCCCGAGTTTTTTATGTATTATTTAAAATTAGGTAAAGGTATTTACTTATTGTTTTAATTAAATCTAGCTGCGGAGCCCCGCGGAATTGAACAGCGTTTAAGATTTTATTTTAAAAAATCATGTCAAATACTAACATAAAAGTCAAAAACTTACTACTTAGACTTATATTTGACAATCTGTCATTTCATGTTGTGATCTATTTAAAATACGTATTAAATATTATTTTAAGAATAAATTATAAATAACTATTTATAATAATGCATAAAAAATACAATGGTAAGTATTTTGGGTCTATTGGGTATTAGAGAGAAGTAAAATATTGTTTTTAGAAATGTTGGAGCTTTTAGATCCGATTACAGAATACCAATCCGGAAGTGAAAGTGATTAAACAAAATAATGTCAAAAAAAAATACAATCATATATTAGAATAATATCATCATCATCATCATCATCATCATCATCATCTTCATCATCACCATCTCCCTTTATTGTTTGTATACAGTATTTCATTTCAGACGTCTAAAGACCTTTCTTCTTACTTCCTACTCACTCTCCAAAACATCTTTGAGTAAGTAAAAAATAATTATTTATTTTTATTTGTTAGGTGCCTTCTGTTTCACATTATATATTTATAAATAGACGCAAATATCGGTTCCGATAAACTCTCAAAACAGTACCTAACATATTTGACAATTTGTTCCTTGTCTCATATGGCAGTTGACGGGTTAATATCACTAATATACTTAAAATACATTATATTATGTCTAAATAAGAGATCCTCATAAAAAACATCACCAGAAATTAACGAAAACTATTTTTTGCCACTTTTGAAACGATCCTGGACCTGTGTGCGTGTGTACGTTAAGATTGGATAGTGCACTAAGGATTCGTTACAGTAAATATTAAACGTTTTTGCCTATTTGGAACCCCTCGCAAGTTATTGAGTACAAGTATAAATAAAAAGTCAAAATAAGGTGAAAAAATAAATATTTCAAATCAAAAAAATTACAGTGTCTTTAGGACATAAAAAGGTAAGTTTTCACCAAATTTCGTGAAAAAAAAAATTTTTTTGCATAAGATAAAAAGTCCAAACCAAAAACTTGATTATTTGAATTTTTCACATAAATTTTGAGGTTATGTGAAAAAAGTGTAATTACAAAAGTTGTAGGTCTCTTTATTACCTACAACTTTGTCATTTAATTTTTTTCCATAGGACTGGTAGTTTTGTCGGAAATCGAGATACACCGTTTTTTACCCTTAAAAACTCACCCCCTTCCACTTCCCGACCTCAGATCGCCCGTAAATTATTTTTCCTTTCATTTTTGTTATATTCTCGTCCTTTTTTAACGGGTTTCATCCTACTATAATTTTTTTTCACTTTTTACCATTTTCAAAATTATCGACCCTGGTCTAACAAGTATATTTTTGGCTAGTCATAATATTTAAAAATATGGCGAAGGCGCTTACATGGTATATAAACTGGCGCAGTACATTATTAAAAAATATTTTCCTTGGCACAGTTATTGTGCATCGTAAAAGTTTTTTAAGGTTTTACTTAATTAGTTTTCAGTTTTAACCTTTACCTGGCACACCTCCCCTGAGTAACATACCTGGCACTGTGGGGTTCGTACGAATCCCAGTGACAAATATCCTTGTAAAACTTGAAATATTGATTAATTTTTTTTAGAAAAAATCAAAGATCATCTTCAGATACCCCTTTAAAGGGTGGAATAGTCAGAGTTTAGAAAAATCAAGATCAGCGTTCAGAAAAAATTCGGAAACTTGAAAAACTTGAAAAAAAAAGTTTTTTACAAAAAAATTCATAACTTTTTTGTTCTTTGATAAAAGGGGCTAAAATTTTAGGTGTGTGTGTGAGTGCCGGGTGGGGTACGTACACACCCCAACCTACTTTGACGACTGCCACAGACAAACTGAACCGTCGCAGCGCTATCCTAGTGGCATAGGTATAAAAGTGTACCCCTTGACTACCGATAGATGTTGTTACGAGTTTAGATTTCGAAGATTTAGATATCGAAAATCGACGAGAAACAGCGTGGGGTTCGTACGTACCCCCTGTGCCAGGTAAAGGTTAAAAAAATATATTAATTATAGTTTTGAAATTAGCGTTTCTAAGATATTATTTACACTTTTTTAAAATTAAAGCTGTTTGTGGATTCCTTTAAAGCTAAAACTTGAAAGTTAAATATATTCAAATATAAAGGGTTTAGTAAAAAAAACTACCAGTTTAAATAAGATTATCTAAACCCAAGACCATACCTCTAAACATTGAAACATTTTAAAAATATATTCACTACAGAAAATGTATTTTATCAAATACTCGTTTATTATTTATTTAAAAAACCCACGTCTATTTTGCTTCGGCGGTCGTTCACTTTCAATATAAGAGAGAGTCTTTTTTTATTTTACTGATACTGTGGGAGTTTAGATTCACGTTTAGTAAAGGTGTAAGGAAATAAGTTATTTGATTTGATTTATTATTTGAAATATTTTTTTAATTCTAGGGGCCGAAAACAAAAAAAGGTATAGTTTGACGCACAGATCTGCGCCTACGGGAAATATGTTTGGAATGTGTGTGAGGCTCGATGTAGGCACGCTCTTGACGGAAAGAAAGATCGCGAATGATTCCTCCCCTTCCGTCGGAGACTTTCTTTCATGCGGAGAACTATAACATTGAAAATTAAAAAAAAATCGATGTTTTTGCTAAGGGTTTGATTAAATTAATATATTATTTGTGATTTTTTTATATTTTAACAGGTAAATTACGATATTATTACGATATTATTACGATATTAGTACGATATTATTACGATATTATACGATATTACTACGATATTATTACGATATTATTACGATATTATACGATATTACTACGATATTATTACGATATTATTACGATATTACTACGATATTATTACGATATTATACGATATTACTACGATATTATTACGATATTATTACGATATTATTACGATATTATACTATATTACTACGATATTATTACGATATTATTACGATATTATTACGAGTATATTTGTGATTATGTTTAACGTTTTTGTCAACGAATTATTGCTTTCCCATTTTGAAAATTTTCAAAATTTCGGAAAGCCTTGTTATCGTGCAAAAATTTTCAATTTTTTTTGCGTTTTATAACGTTTTATGTCGATATAAATCAATTTCGGTCGGTCGGTCGGTAGGTCGGTCGTTCGGTCTGTCCGGTAAATCTTGTGGGACGATAACTGAAGAACGCTTTAAGCTAGAGACTTTAAATTTGGCATACAGGTATTTTACCAAAAGTTCTCGCTCTGGGATTGTTTTTGGTGCACATTGGGGTGAGGCAAGGGGGATAAAGGAGGATAAATACATTTTTTTAGAAAAATTTGAAAATTGCTATATAGGGGTTTTTAAGGTTGCTGAAATTGTATCTGATAATAAAAATTTTCTCCACCGAGGGGGTGAGGGGGTAAATATTTTTAAATATTTTCTTCAAAATTAGTATACAGGGGTTTTTTGGGTCGAAGAATATGAATCTGATAATAAAAGTTTTCTAGTTTCACCCCCTGAGGGGTGGGGGTAGTTTTTGTGAAAACTGGTATATTGGGGTTTTTGAGGTTGCTGAAAGTGAATCTGATAATTCGAAAATTCTAAATCCACCCCCTGAGGGGCGGGGGATAGTTTTCGTAAAAATTGGTATATTGGGGTTTTTGAGGTTGCTGAAATTGAATTTGAATATTAAAATATATATATATATATATATATATATATATATTCTTATGGCGTACAAAGTGAGCTCCTCCCATGCTAAAGTTGCGGCTAAAGTGGGCTCCGCGGCAAGGTGAGCTCCGATACACGGAGCCCACTTTGCCAAACGCTAAAAATATCGCCAAACATCTTATTTTAAGGTGTAGATTCATTCTCTAAAGTTTCAGCTGGACTCCATTTTGGTCGCTATCATGAATATGTATACTTTTTTAGTTTGCGTGTATATTATTAGATGGCGGCAATTGTAAACCTTAATATACAGCTTTGGATACCTTCAGCGGTCAACCTGGAATCCACTACGCTTGGCAATGCAGCATATGTATATTTTATACACCTAGCGGTTATGGTAAACTCATATAAATAAAAGTGAATCTTTGACGGCTTATAATAATGCAACAAGAAAACAACACTCTATTTTATTTGCCTAAACTAGTAATATGAAAATACGGATCATTTATTTTGCTATTTAGTGCATCATTGTGTTCTCGGGTGGGATCATTGAGTTCTCGGATGGGATAATTGAGTTCTCGGATGGGATCATTGAGTTCTCGGCTCGGCTCGGAGGAAAAAAACTATTTTATATAATAGGCTGACTGAAATTATTGTTTATTACTTGCAAAAAGTATTACATAAGCATGGAGAGCCCCAAATAAGCTTTTATAAACCAAGAATTGAGATGCCAGTAACTTTGAATACCTATAGCAAATAAGTTGGGCTCCTTAGTCACGTGGTTGATGTATATCTTTCGAAAATATATTGAATACCTATCTAAATACCTTTAGCAGATAAGTTGGGCTCCTTAGTCACGTGGTTAATGTATATCTTTGGAAAATCTATTGCTCTAGCGTTTAAGTTGAGCTCCATGGAGCTTGATCTAGCGATGCATCGACATTCTCTTTTTAGTCACGTGATTATTGCAATGGTTCTCTGTTATTATTATTTTTTAAAAACCTTTCAAATAAATACAATAAACGCCATTGTTCGAATCAGCCAGAAATCACAAAAGTCGTCCGCCATTTTGACCAAAATTTTTTAATATATGGCACAGAAAACCCCCAGATACCGATTTTGGTTCGAATTGGCAATTAATGACACAAATCATCCGCCATGTTGATGCCGCCATTTTGATTTTTTTGTAATTATGACAAAAAATTCGTAATCTACTACCCCGAAAAACCCCTGATACCGATTTTGGTTCGAATCGGCCAGAAATCACAAAAGTCGTCCGCCATATTGGCGCCGCCATTTTGATTTTTTTAATCTTAACAAAAAATTGGTAATCTATGACCCCGAAAACCCCCTGATACCGATTTTGATTCGAATCGGCCAGAAATTACAAAAGTCGTCCGCCATATTGGCGCCGCCATTTTGATTTTTTATTTTGACCAAAAATTCGTAATCTACGACCCCGAAAACCCCCTGATACCGATTTTGGTTCGAATCGGCCAGAAATTACAAAAGTCGTCCACCATATTGGCGCCGCCATTTTGATTTTATTAATTTTAACAAAAAATTCGTAACCTACGACCCCGAAAACCCCCTGATACCGATTTTGGTTCAAATCGGCCAGAAATCACAAAAATCGTCCGCCATATTGGCGCCGCCATTTTGATTTTTTTAAATTTTTACAAAAAATTCGTAATCTACGACCCCGAAAACCCCCTGATACCGATTTTGGTTCAAATCGGCCAGAAATCACTAAAGTCGTCCGCCATATTGGCGCCGCCATTTTGATTTTTTTAATTTTAACAAAAAATTCGTAATTCACGACTTCGAAAACCCCCTGATACCGATTTTGGTTAAAATCGGCCAGAAATCACAAAAGTCGTCCGCCATATTGGTGCCGCCATTTTGATTTTTTTTAATTTTAACAATAAATTCGTAATTCACGACCCCGAAAACCCCCTGATGCCGATTTTGGTTCAAATCGGCCAGAAATCATAAAAGTCGTCCGCCATATTGGCTTAAAAATGCCAAATAAAGGGCGATTTTGTGAGGCCATTCAGTGCAGGTGGGGCCACGTAACATCTATCGAATCCCCACAAAAAAAAATTTTTGGCGCCCCCGCCGTCGTCCCCATATCAAATAAACGTTATTAAAAATACCAAATAAAGGGCGACTTTGTGCGGCCATTCAGTGTAGGTGCGACCACGTATTTTATTTAAAAAAACATGACAACACCGCAAGGAGCCCAGGTTGCTTAAAATACCCAATACACGGAGCCTGCTTTGCCGATAGGTATGGTAATACACGTCAAAGGAGCTCAACCTAACCGCTACATGTATGGGATCCCGTCTTGTACTTTATGTGTATAGTGGTATACACGAAATATACACAAGGACTCCACCTTTCACTCTATGTATAACGGAGCTCACCTTAACCGCTATCTGAGTATATATATATATATATATATATATATATATATATATATATAGTGCCGTGTTTCTCATTTTATGTTTTGAGTTTACGTATTGTACAAATAAAGCCATGTATTATGAGAAATGTAGTACGTTGGCAATGAGGTCCCATTTCCCAGACAGCACATGATATTTTAAAGACGTCTTTTTTAGATCTTAATTATGTCTGGACGCCTAAAGACATAAAAAGGATATCTTATGGACTTCTTTTTAGGGATGTTTAAAATATATCTGATTATGATGTCTATAGGATGTCTTTTAAGTATCGGTACAAGACGTATTAACTTCGATACTCATCGCTAATAATAAATTAACCACAATCAACTATTAAAAAAAATTAGCATTTTTTTTAAAGATCTTTTTTTGAAAAACAAAAAAATAAAAAAATTAATTTTCATTTTTTTTATTTACGAAAAACAAAGAAATTAAAAAAAAATTAAAAAAAGAAATTTTCAAAAAAAAATAAATAAAAAAAAAATAAAAATTCACATTTTTTTAAGATCTTTTTTTGACAAACAAATTACCTCTCATTCTAATTCTTATTACCCTTTTTATATCAATACGACCTTACCTAGCACCGTAAATGGGAGGGGGTATTATGTTGTAAAGTCGCCTGTGCAAGGCATCAGTAAGGCGTTTTAAAAAATATGTCTTAAAGACGTTACCTTTTGTAACATACGATGTCGTTAAGACGTCTTTAGGATGCATATACGGTGAAAACCGACGTTCTTAAGACGTCTTAAATGACGAGCTACGACATCTTTAAGATCTCTTTAAGTCATCTTTGTGCTGTCTGGGTTTTGGTAAAAATGGTCATAGCGCCCTTTAACTTAGAAATTACACGTCAGTGTAATTTATTGGAGAAATAAATTTTGCAGTACTGCAATATTTTCCATGGTAAAATGTTTATGAAATAATCCATCAAAATATCTTTCGTTCAATTTTTAATTAAGATCTGTCATATCAAAAACATGTTGCTTTAAAGAAGTTGTTTTCGTGAATTCCATGCCCTTAAACAATTAACAAACAAAATGCGCTTGATATACAAAAAGTCCAAACAAAATTTTTTATTCAACTTTCACTAAGGATATTCTAAACAGTATGGAAAAGGGCGGGGGATGGCGGCCGCCTAAGGCTCTTTGTTATTTTTAGCTTTCAGTCATTCCATAATGACGGACGCTACTATTCGTACAATATTTTATCAAATATTAAAAAAAAGTCCCAAAAACGAAAACTGATATTAAAGCTAGTATATAGAAAAGTACACTGTCTTAATTTTATTTTTTAACTGTTATTTATTTGTTTAAATAATGTTTTGTTTATGTGAGTGTCTACTGTTAGTGACAATTACTAATCTTTGGCTTTAATTCTCTATTCGAAAACAACGAAAATCCATCGTCGAAACGTCACAGCAAAATTAGATAACAATTTTAGTCAGATCCAAAGCCTATTCCCCAAAAATCAAAATTATAAAATTCGGGCAAAAACTTTCAATTTAATGTGCACATTGTATAGATACGTTTATGTTTCTGTATTTTTTTTGGCGGAGTTTATTCTCTTTTGCCCTATGTCTGCATAAAATAAGTAAAGCTAACATGTTTTTCTTTAAGTGATAATGTCCATTCATCATTTAATAAAGCAAAAGTACTAAAACCTTTATTAGAGTGGGTCCAACGGAATCAACAAGTGAGGTAATAAATCTGATTTACCAAAGATTAGAAGATATTACGGAATATTTTTTATTTGTATCTATTGACAAAACGAAAAAGGTTATTTTGGTGCTACGATAAAATTTATTTATACACTTCGCGTCATAATTAAAGCACACTTAAGTACACTGCCCAGTAAAAAAGCTTTCCCATTTTTCACATCCGCGCGTGAAATGCATTTTTTATTATCAGACTCACTTTCAGCAACCTCAAAAACCCCAATATACTAATTTTCAGGAAAACTACCTACCACTCCTTAGGGGTAGATTTAGAAAAAAACATATTCTGATTTAACTTTAGCGACCTCAAAATACCCAATATACCAATTTTCAAGAATACTACCCCCGCCCCCCAGGGGATGGATTTAGATTTTTTTTTATTATCAGATTCATCAAAATCCATAAATTTTTATTTTAAATTATATCTACAGATCTAGGGTTTCCAGTCCCAAAATTCGGGATCCCGAAACTTCGAGATATCCCAAAGATTGTTGAATCCAGAAATCCCGAATAGTCCAAAAAACCTGAAAAAAAATCCCGAAAATCCCGAAAAAAAAAATAACGAATTTATTTATTAAACTTGAGGTGTAATTGTGATTTGCGCGTAATATTTTTGTTTAGGATAGTAAAAAGCCACCCCTGAAGACTCAAGGCTAGGGTCATAGACTTAACAAAACAATTTCTTGAAAAACGGGCGGAGCATTTTCGATGAACTGTTTTCGTAAAACAATATACATAAGGTTAATTATATAAATAAAATTCTTGCTTTTAGTAGAGTGGCTTCGGACGGTGTAGGTAACGCCACTCTTTACCGCACAAGAAGGGCTAGCAGTTTGCTACAGTAAGGGAATATTCAAAGAAAGAACTGGCCAGCAAACCCACCTGACACGAGTCCTTGTGAGCTAAATGTTGCTGCTTAAGAAGAATGGAACAACATATCGGAGGAGACCATTAACAACCGTTTTACTGGCATGCACAGATGTTTTAATGTTTTGCTTGAGAACAGAGGAGAATATACTGGTTATTGGCATCTTTATTTGTCACATTCTGTGACGACTTTGATTTTTTTCAATAAAAGATTATTGATACAATTTTTTAAATTGATATCCTGGAGGTGTACTTATTGCATGCAAATAACCTAACATGTGATAAAGCATTTCAATAAAATGGAGAATTTAACCCACATATTTGTTAGAATAATTTTTGTTTACGTTTCAAATTAATTGGGGGTGGGGGGGCAAAAATTTTGGCGGTGTGTGTAAATAAAATAAACAAGTACTAGAGGGAGAAAAAACAAAATATAAATTTATATACTAATGGTGATGAAAATTGTTAATAATAAAATTATTATGATTAACTTAAAATTTCAATAAATTATACATAGATTAACAAAGTGGACTAGTGGTTTTATTATTATCAGCTGAAATAATTTTAATGCATTATTAATTGTTTAAATTATAATTAAATTTTAATTTATGTTTTCTACAATTTAAATATTAACGTGGTTTTCGATTCAATTATTTTTCATATCCAGGAATATTAAACAATAAAAAAAACAAAACGTGAATATATATTGCATTCTAAATACTACGACATTAATAGTATTATATTCATTGAGTGTATAATAATTGTTATTAATCAATGAGGGTGCATTTTTGGACAAGAGCCGATAGGCGTGTGGCCTAATCACCCGAATGATTAATAGCCATTATACGCGAGTAGAATACTATACTTTATCCACGGCCATTTTAAAGTTTAAACGGATTATTTTTACAGACCCATGATTAATAGGCCAATTAATCACGGCCGTGGATAAAAGATATTCTTGTAGTTTAGTTCAATATATAATATTATTATACATAATATATGTTATATGGGGGGTTGGTGTAGTGGACTACCGCGTCGTACTTGACGAGTTTACTACCCAAAATAGCGTGAGTTCGATTCTCACTAGCGCCGATTTGCCTTTTTCTAAAAAATAAGCAACTTTTTTTTTCAAATGTCCGTCTGCCCGTCTAATATACGATTTTTGTAAACACGATAACTCAAGAACGAATAATCCGATCGACTTGAAAATTTTAGGAAAAATCAAGATCCCTTTTGTCCATAAAACATGAAACAGTCTTACTTTTAAAATCAATCAAACAAAAAACTTTTTGTTGATAATGTTGTAAACCCGAATAGGCCCCTGTTAGGCACACAGATGGGCATGATTTTTACCCCTTAAACCGTTTGTATCCCGGGTATTATTTTCAAAGAAATCCGCGCCTTCGTAATTTTTTAAATTTGCATAATATAATTTTAATATTTTGAATATTTTTTTCAAATTTATACGTGCGTAACTCCATAACTTCAATTTATTGTCGATCTAGTTTAGCGCCGCGGCGAAATTTTCCAAACAGGATATAATTATAAAACATTTCACAAGCGAAAATTTTTAAAAATCATTTCCAAATAACTTTTATAGGCAAATTATTTATAAAAACTTTAATTATAACTTTCCCATACATTTAAAACAGTGTTGCAATTCAAAGTTTCATAAAAATGCAAGAAAGCTCTAGCACCTCAGGCGATTTTTTTTATTTAACGTTAAGTTTTATGAACCTAAAAGGGACGACAAAAAAAATAGTAGTCAGCATCCATCCATCCATCAACTAAGTTAGCGCCACAGGCGACATTTTTTACGAATTTAATACTGTAAAAAAAATGTTAAAAGCCTTGTTAAAAGCCCTAGTGCCAAGGCGAATTTTTTTACGAATTTGAAGGTCTATGGTCCACATAGAAAGGACCCGCATATTTGCTCATCACATAAAGTGTAAACTAAAACAGTTTACTGTCGACGTCGAAACTCCTCGAACCCGGGTCCCGGGGAAGCTTCATTCTAAATTCGGCCCGCCTCTAACATCTCTTTCTTTAGATATAACCCTTTTAAAAATAGGTTATTTGTCCATTTGCTCCATCCCGATTTTTACCAAAAAGAATTCCAACCGAGAACTTCAGGAAGAAAAGGTATATACCAAATTTACCTCAAAGCAATTTTGAAATATCGTGCCCACAAGAATTACCGGACAGACCACCACCCCGAGGGGTGATGGTTTTGGACTAGAAATGGTTTTAGCGACCTCGGAAACCCCTATATGCCAGTTTTAACGAAAATACTGTAATCGTTTGAAAATTATTACTCCTGCCCTGCAAATATAAAGCTAAAACAGATTCAACTCAAAAACTTAAAAATGATTGCCTTTTACCCCCAGGGGATGGAGTAAGGCAATATTTATTCCAAAACTGAGTTCAGCAACCTAAAAAACCCTGTATAGCAATTTTCACTAAAAAATATTGTAAATATTTAAAAATAATTACCCCTGCCCGCCGGGGGTGTAGAAAAAATTTATGAAAATATTCAGTTTCAACCTCAAAAACCCCTATTCACACCCCCCCCCCCCCCGGATGGTACACGATTACAAATTTTATTATACTTTACTAATACAACTTTCTTTTTACCTTCTACATCCAAACCAAACTAAATGTCAGAAAAAAAAAACAAAAAAAAACTTCTCTCTCAAGTCGCTCTAAAGTATAAAGTATGAGTATTTTTATGAAATTTTATGACTTTTATGACAGCAATTTTATTTTATGACGATTTTAGGGCGAATTGGGTCATTTTATGACATTTTATGATTTTATGACAAGTGGGAGGCCTGCAATATGTTTAATCAACAGCGCCGCAGGCACTTTTTTTTTCAGCTATCCCCATTATCCCTTCACCGTAGCTACGAGCTTTCCGTGTAATCCAAATTTTCCCTATACAGATCCAGTATGTGGAAAACGGAATCTAAATTATTCGTGTTGTTGTTGTTTAAATGGGTCATAAATTTTCAATCGACTTTACAAAGCTTTAGCGTGCCTATTATATGGATAACGCACTCGGAAAAAGAAAAATATGGCTTAAATAAAAAAAAAATATTTTTGTTTAAAAAAATGCAAAATAATGCACTATAAGATAGAAATTGTAAAAATTGACCAAATGTTATATGTAATAAATACGCCACGTAAAAGAGCTTTCCCATTTTCACCTCCGCGCGTAAAATGGACTTTTTATTATGAGATTTGATTTTAGCAACCTTAAATATATACCAATTTTCAAGAAAACTACCTTCCTCTTAGGGGTGGAGTTAGAATTGTTTATTATCAGCAACCTTAAAAACCCCAATATACCAATTTTCACAAAAACTACCCCCACCCCTTAGGGGAAGAAATTAGAAAAAATTTATTATAAGATTCAGTTTTAGCGACCTCAAAAACCCCAATATATGAATTTTCAAGAAAACTACCCCCTGCCCCTTTGGGGGTGGAGTTAGAATTTTTTATAATAAGATTCACTTTCAGCAACCTCAAAAACCCCAATATACCAGTTTTCACGAAAACTACCCCCCACCCCTCAGGGGGTGAAATTAGAAAAAAATATCAGATTCATATTCGCCAACCCCAAAAACCCCTATTTGTTATATTGAACATTGAGAATATTTAAAAATATTTACCCCCTCACCCCTGCGGGGGTGGAATTAAATAAAATTTTATTATCAGATTTAATTTCAGCAACCTTAAAAAGCCCTATCCAGCAATTTTCAAAATTTTGTAAAAAAAATGTATGTTTCCCCATTGCCGCACCCCAATGTTCACCAAAAACAATCCCGAGCGAGAACTTTTGGTAACATACATGTATACTAAATTTCAAGTCTCTAGCTTACGGCGTTCTTAAGTTATCGTGCCAACAAGATTTCCCGGACAGACCGACCGATCGACCGACAATTTTCTTTTTTTTTGCTTGAAATTGATAATTGATTAATATCGATATAAAACGTCACAAAACGCAAAAATACGCAAATTTGAAAATTTTTGCACGAATACAAGGCTTTCCGAAGTTTTGAAAATATTCAAAATGGGAAAGCAAAAAGAGACCAAATACACTGCCCAGTAAAAGAGCTTTTAGAATTTTCACCACGCCGCGTGAAATGGATTTTTATTATTCACTTTCAGCAACCTTAAAAACCCCAATATACCAATTCAAACCATCCTCAAAAATATTAGTATACCAAATTTCATGAAAATTGTAGATTATATAAAAAATTGTCAACCATATTGGATCCGCCATTTTGACTTTTTAATTTTTATATCAAATTTTAAATCAACATCCTTAAAAATATAAACAAACCGAGTTTTATATACAATTATGTGCCTATAATAGGCTTGGATCAATTGCAGTTGAAGAAACAACGGGCTTGTACTATTTTCGCGGACTTTATGACAAAAAGCTAATCTCAACGGTAAAATCGATCGCATACTTTGGCTGCCAGCGAAACTCAGCAAACAGCTGAAATTTGACAGTTGACGCCCCAATGGTTTTAGCTGAGTTCGCTACCTTTCTCTGAGCTCCATTGAACGCACATAATCTATTTATTTTATAATTTTTTTTCTCTAAGTGTGTTTATTAATATAGCACCGAATGCTTTAATAAAATATGAAGCTAATTTATAACTTACTTTGCTTTTATTGATCATTCCTCACGAGACAAGTGCAAGATGGATGTAAACAAGGAGTGTCTGGTAAAAGGATGATGTTTACTTTAAAGAGAATCAGGGGAAAACAATGTTAGAATTAAATTCAGTAAACATTAAATAAGAAACATATGATTCAGTGACTAGAGACTGGCTATTTCTGATAATATCAGGTGCCCTGAGTCCAATGGTAACGGCGGTTTTATTCCATCACGTCTAGTTTTTGAGATATCGATTTGGCACTTTGCTTGTTAGACCCCTTGAAACTACACATTGAAAATATGTATTGGTTTTTTTTTTGTGCGAGAAAACCGAAATTGTCATTCTTTTTGCGATAAAACCAAGTTTAGACACACTTCTCGTATAAAAATTTGTAAAAACGACAAAAAATCGCCAAAAATGTGGATTTTTTCATTCGAATGGCGTAAATTTTATGACACTGAAATTGGCAGACGATTCTAGCAGACGATTTTTTAAAATGTCAAAATGTGATTATATGGGTAATTCCTAATAAAAATATTTTATTTCTGTATTTTTATTTTATTTAAGCTTAATTTATTAATTAAAGGACAAATTAAGGGATAATACTGCACTTATGTTAATATATGGGTACACTTTAATGGACAAAAATATTAATTTTTAGCCCTACTACGTAAATACGCGTTTTCTGCACATAGCAAGTTTTTCCGTGTTTGCCACCAGAAATCCTTCCTGCAAATTGTCTGACGATACCCACGAAGATTACTTACCAATACGACTATCATATGGTACAATAAAATATTTCACTTTCGACTGCAGGCTATCCCTCCGCGCGCAAAGAAAACTCATGTATACTGCACTTGGCTAGTTTTTGCCTGTTTTTCACCAGACAACTGTCCTGCAAATCATAAGCTTATACACAAAAAGAATCTTTATCAATAGTACTACCATATGGTACAATCACATCCTCCACTTTCAACTGCAGGCTATCCTTCCACGGGAAAAGAAAAACGCGGGTATAGTGCACTTGGCTATTTTGTTACGTTTTCCACCAGACATCCTTCTTGCAAATTTTCTGCTGATAGCTACGAAGATTACTTACCAATAGGCCCACCTTATGGTACAATCAAATATTTCACTTTCGACTGCAGGCTATCCCTCCTCAAAGAAAGAAAATACGCGTCTTCTGCACGTAGCAAGTTTTTGCCTGTTTTCCACCAGAAATCCTTCTTGCAAACTGTCTGCTGATACCAACAAAGATTTCTAACCAACACGACCACCATATGGTACAATCAAATATTTTACTTTCGACTGCAGGCTATCCCTCCGCGCGCAAAGAAAACTCACGTGTACTGCACTTGGCTAGTTTTTGGCCGTTTTCCACCAGATAAATCTCCTGCAAATCGTAAGCTTGTTCACCAAAAGAATCCTTATCAATATTACTACCATATGGTACAATCACATCCTCCACTTTCGACTGCAGGCTATTCCTCCTCAAACAAAGAAAATACGCGTTTTCTGCACGTAGCAAGTTTTTGCCTGTTTTCCACCAGAAATCTTTCTTGCAAATTGTCTGCTGATACCACAAAGATTTCTTACCAACAAGACCACCATATGGTATAATCAAATATTTTACTTTCGACTGCAGGCTATCCCTCCGCGCTCAAAGAAAACTCATGTATACTGCACTTGGCTAGTTTTTGCCCATTTCCCACCAGATAACTCTCCTGCAAATCGTAAGCTTGTGCACCAAAAGAATCCTTATCAATAGTACTACCATATGGTACAATCATATCCTCCACTTTTGACTGCAGGCTATTCCTCCTCAAACAAAGAAAAACATGTGTTTTCTGCACATGGCAAGTTTTTGCCTGTTTTCCGCCAGACATCCTTGTTGCAAATTGTCTGCTGATACCCACGAGGATTTCTTACCAACACGACCACCATATGGTACAATCAAATATTTCACTTTCGACTGCAGGCTACCCCTCCGCGCGCAAAGAAAACTTATGTATACTGCACATGGCTAGTTTTTGCCCGTTTTCCACCAAATAACTCTCCTGCAAATCATAAGCTTATACACCAAAAGAATCCTTATCAATAGCACTACCATACGGTACAAACAAATCCTCCACTTTCGACTGCAGTATACATGAGTTTTCTTTGCGCGCGGAGGGATAGCCTGCAGTGCAAAGTGAAATATTTGATTGTACCATATGGCGGTCGTGTTGGTTAGAAATCTTTGTTGGTATCAGCAGACAATTTGCAAGAAGGATTTCTGGTGGAAAACAGGCAAAAACTTGCTACGTGCAGAAAACGCGTATTTTCTTTCTTTGAGGAGGAATAGCCTGCAGTCGAAAGTGGAGGATGTGATTGTACCGTATGGTAGTGCTATTAATAAGGATTCTTTTGGTGTATAAGCTTATGATTTGCAGGACAGTTGTCTGGTGGAAAACGGGCAAAAACTAGCCAAGTGCAGTATACATGAGTTTTCTTTGCGCGCGGAGGGATAGCCTGCAGTCGAAAGTGAAATATTTGATTGTACCATATGGTGGTCGTTTTGGCAAGAAATCTTTGTTGGTATCAGCAGACAATTTGCAAGAAGGATTTCTGGTGGAAAACATGCAAAAACTTGCTATGTGCAAAAACACATATTTTTCTTTGTTTGAGGAGGAATAGCCTGCAGTCGAAAGTGGAGGATGTGATTGTACCGTATGGTAGTGCTATTAATAAGGATTCTTTTGGTGTACAAGCTTACGATTTGCAGAAGATTTATCTGGTGGAAAACGGGCAAAAACTAGCCAAGTGCAGTATACATAAGTATTCTTTGCGCGCGGAGGGATAGCCTGCAGTCGAAAGTAAAATATTTGATTGTACCATATGGTGGTCGTGTTGGTTAGAAATCTTTGTTGTTATCAGCAGACAATTTGCAAGAAGGATTTCTGGTGGAAAACAGGCAAAAACTTGCTACGTGCAGAAAACGCGTATTTTTTATCTTTGAGGAAAAATAGCCTGCAGTCGAAAGTGGAGGATGTGGTTGTACCGTATGGTAGTGCTATTAATAAGGATTCTTTCGGTGTATAAGCTTATGATTTGCAGGACAGTTATCTGGTGGAAAACGGGCAAAAACTAGCCAAGTGCAGTATACATGAGTTTTCTTTACGCGCGGAGGAATAGCCTGCAGTCGAAAGTAAAATATTTGATTGTGCCATGTGGTGGTCGTGTTGGTTAGAAATCTTTGTTGGTATCAGCAGACAATTTGCAAGAAGGATTTCTGGTGGAAAACAGGCAAAAACTTGCTACGTGCAGAAGACGCGTATTTTCTTTCTTTGAGGAGGAATAGCCTGCAGTCGAAAGTGGAGGATGTGATTGTACCATATGGTAGTGCTATTGATAAGGATTCTTTTGGTGTACAAGCTTACGATTTGCAGGAGAGTTATCTGGTGGAAAACGGCCAAAAACTAGCCAAGTGCAGTATACATGAGTTTTCTTTGCGCGCGGAGGGGTAGCCTGCAGTCGAAAGCGAAATATTTGATTGTATCATATGGTGGTCGTGTTGGTAAGAAATCTTTGTTGGTATCAGCAGACAATTTGCAAGAAGGATTTCTGGTGGAAAACAGGCAAAAACTTGCTATGTGCAAAAACACATATTTTTCTTTGTTTGAGGAGGAATAGCCAGCAGTCGAAATTGGAGGATGTGATTGTACCATATAGTAGTAATATTGATAAGGATTATTTTGGTGTACAAGCTTATCATTTGCAGGAGAGTTATCTGGTGGGAAACGGGCAAAAACTAGCCAAGTGCAGTATACATAAGTTTTCTTTGCGCGCGGAGGGATAGCCTGCAGTCGAAAGTGAAATATTTGATTGTACCATATGGTGGTCGTGTTGCTAAGAAATATTTGTTGGTATCAGCAGACAATTTGCAAGAAGGATTTCTGGTGGAAAACAGGCAAAAACTTGCTATGTGCAAAAACACATATTTTTCTTTGTTTGAGGAGGAATAGCCAGCAGTCGAAATTGGAGGATGTGATTGTACCATATAGTAGTAATATTGATAAGGATTATTTTGGTGTACAAGCTTATCATTTGCAGGAGAGTTATCTGGTGGGAAACGGGCAAAAACTAGCCAAGTGCAGTATACATAAGTTTTCTTTGCGCGCGGAGGGATAGCCTGCAGTCGAAAGTGAAATATTTGATTGTACCATATGGTGGTCGTGTTGCTAAGAAATATTTGTTGGTATCAGCAGACAATTTGCAAGAAGGATTCCTGGTGGAAAACAGGCAAAAACTTGCTATGTGCAAAAACACATATTTTTCTTTGTTTGAGGAGGAATAGCCAGCAGTCGAAATTGGAGGATGTGATTGTACCATATGGTAGTAATATTGATAAGGATTCTTTTAGTGTACAAGCTTATCATTTGCAGGAGAGTGATCTGGTGGGAAACGGGCAAAAACTAGCCAAGTGCAGTATACATAAGTTTTCTTTGCGCGCGGAGGGATAGCCTGCAGTCGAAAGTAAAATATTTGATTGTATCATATGGTGGTCGTGTTGGTAAGAAATCTTTGTTGGTATCAGCAGACAATTTGCAAGAAGGATTTCTGGTGGAAAACAGACAAAAACTTGCTACGTGACGAAAACGCGTATTTTCTTTGTTTGTGGAGGAATAGCCTGCAGTCGAAAGTGGAGGATATGATTGTACCATATGGTGGTACTATTGATAAAGATTCTTTTGGTGTACAAGCTTACGATTTGCAGGAGAGTTTTCTGGTGAAAAACGGCCAAAAACTAGCCAGTATACATGAGGTTTCTTAGCGCGCGGAAGGATAGCCTGCAGTCGAATGTAATAGATTTGATTTTACCATAAGGTGGTCGTATTGGTAAGTAATCTTCGTGGGTACCAGCAGACATTTTGCAACTAGGATGTGTGGTGGAAAACGTAACAAAATAGCCAAATACAGTATACACGCGTTTTTCTTTGCTCGCTGAAGGATAGCCTGCAGTCGAATGTGGAAAATGTGTTTCTGCCATTTGGTAGTCTGATTGGTAAGGAATCTTCGGGAAAATAAGCGCATGATTTGCAGAAATGGAATCTGGTAGAAAATTGGCAAAAAGTTGCTAATTACAGAAAACACCGGTTTTTCTATGCTTAAAGAAGAATAGCCTGCAGTTGAATGTGGAGGGGGTGTTTGGTTTGGACTTTTGTAAATAAATTATAATATTGTAGCTTATAAATACATTTATTACACATAATAAATAAAAATATTTTTGCTTGGAATTACCCATATACTACAAAAAATTTGACAATATTTTGACATTTTAAAAAATCGTCTGCTAGAAGTGTCTGCCACTTTCAGCTTCATGTAAATTTTTGCACACTTATTAAAAGATATCAAAAAAGGCTGTGATGAAAGTTGGAAAATGGCTTATAAAACAAGGTGAATAAAATTCGTAGAATTTACGAGGCAAGTATCTAAATAAAATTAGGCAAACCTACATACATAAATATCACACTAGGGTGATATAAAAATATCTAGTGTGATATAAGGCGTTTTCTAAAGAACAAAAGAATGTGCTGAGTTACAAATATTAATAAAATGTAAACATAAACTTGCCTAACAATGCACCAAAAGTTTTTTTTTTCAGTAAGGAGATGTCTTTTGTTTAGGTTTCGGTACATGCATATAAAATTGAAACCTTTCTCTAAAAAAATGAGGATCGAATGAACATACTTTCGAGTATGGAAGTCTAAAAAATAATCTTACGGATTTTCACCCTAAAATGATTTTATTAAAATCGCACCGTGATTACGAAGGCAATTAAATATTAAATCAAATATTAATATTCTGCTTCTGACAACAAACCTTTATAAAAAATCGACATTTTGTAAAATTAACAATACAACAAGGAAATTAAATATTTCTAATTTGATTAATTTTTTATAAAAAAGGAAACAGGAAAGAGAAACAAATTAAAAAGTCTTAATTTATTTTTTTTTCAAACGCTCGTTTTAAAAGCGTATTCCTAATTCTGTAAAAGAGCTTCTTTCGAACATGTAAATAATTTTTTAGATAAAAAACATATTTTGTTCGTTACCTATGCATACTTTTTATTTTATTTTATTTTTTATTTAACTTTTGATTCACTACAATAGCTCTCGAATAAAAGTACACTGCTCTGAAAGTAATGTTTAGCTCAACTTTCATATATCCCAAGTTTTTTTTCATAATTTAATTATTTTTATTATTTTTAAGACCAAAGAACCTGGCACACATATAGGGGGGTTCCTGGGCCTTAGTCAAACTGCCCCAAATTTTGATATTTTGTAATTTGGAAAAACTATTTTTTTAAGAATAGAATTGGAATGGTACGTGAAATTGAAGCACTTCAAAATTATTTGTAATTTGTATACAGTCTAATAAGGTATAAAACACCTTTATATGTAAGGTCCCAGAATGACTAAAAACTAATAAATAAATAAAATAAAAATAAAATAAATTTCGGGGGTAAACATTAAATTAGGAAAATTGCAGCCAAATTAAATGACCAGTTTCGGAGAAAACGCTTTTTTATTTTTTACTCAGTTAAATATTAACTTAATTAGCCGTTCTAAGTTTATTATACTCTATTAATTAAAGAACAGGCAAGATAAATATTGCATAAAAGGCTTTATTATCATTTACTTACATGTGGTTCTATAAAAATTTTAAAACTTTGTGAAACTTCCACATGCTGGCATTTTCCACGTGTTTGCTAATTATCTGCATATTTTCTGTTAGATTTTTGCTTGATTATGTTGAAACATGGTTTGGTACATCGACAAATATTTTATAATTATATATTTTAGATTTTCTTGATATTTTTTTTAAAACAATATCTGATGGTTGACAAATCTCTCATAACGTTTTGTTTGGAATAAAACATATTTTTAAGGTGAACAATTTTTAGGGGTCAAGCGGCACGTGTTTATTATGTTGAGCTATCGACCTGAAGTTGGTATTACATCATTTTTAGATAAAAGGAAGAAATTAAGGGCTATCCCTACAAATTTATTTTTAAGGACCACTCTACTGTATACTATACTATACTGTAATATATTATTAAAATAATATATAAAAAATAAAATTATAAGAGTAAATACATTAAGCTAAGAAAATCTCGAGAAAATAAACCAAGAACGAAACATTTTTATCTAGAGAATGATACATTGCTTTTCATTTACATTGCAAATTTCTTAACTTATAGAAGTTAAGCTTAATTGCTTTTATATAAAGATTCAGGCTGCTAGAGCGGGAAACAAAGGTAAAATTCCTTAGATTTTGAATACAGAATTTGGAAATCGATAACTTAAATGGGTAAATATGCGTGTAAAACAAGAACGAACCAATAATTATATTTTTGTATTTGTTAGACAAGGATAGGTAGTCTTGTAGCCAGCTGTTGCTCAAGTGTATTACTCAAATGGTCCAAGAAAAGTCAAATTTAACTGATTACAAAATTGTAATGTTGAACATTTTTCTTTTTTAAATAGTTGCTTTAAAGTTATATAATTAAAAAAAATTGCTACGAATTGCTTTAGGTAATGTGGTTTCTGCGAGAAATTTTTATAGGAAACTGTGAAAAAGAGTGCGGTTATCACGTTAAACATGTATCTTACGATTAAAAATGGATACAACCAATTTTGTTAAGGAGAAAATTTACAACAATTTTTGTTTGACTCATTTTTTAATATATTAATAACTATCGAATTATAAATATTCAAAAATGGTTAAGTTGGTTTTATCGATTTTTCAGCCAAATTATTCATAGGAGGATAAAAGTGATTATTAGCAAAGTTGTAGCTCTTGAAATTCTCTACAAGTTTTATATATTATGCATTTTCATAAGTATTTTGTTACGGTTACAGTGGGTGCTGAAAGTCGAGTTGCGCCCTCTGTAACCGTACCAAAGTACCTATGAAAATTTATAAAAGGTTGCTTACAACCATTTATCGTCCGATGAATAATTTAGCTGAAAAATGAAAAAAAAACAATTACACCTCCAACATGGCTATTTTTGAATTAACTCGATTGTTATTAATATATTAAAAAAATTATCCAATCAAAAATTGTTGGAAATTTCTTCCTTAACAAAATTGGTTACATGCATTTTTATCGAATTTTGCATATTAAGCAATTCACCCCTAAAATTCAAGATAGCGGACACCCCTTACGCAAACCAGCCGGTGAAAAACTAAGAGGAGTGTTCTGTTACCATCTACTACTAACCTTTAAAATATCAGCCCGTGACATTTATTGCAATTAACTGGACTACTAATAATTTCCAGGGTAAAAGTAAGCACGTTTTCTTAGAAAAGAACTCACATGCGGGTCATGCTGGGTTTTACTAGTAAACGCGCGTGCCCACCAGTGCACCGCGGTGGGACACTGTTGCGTGTCCTCGGAGATTGTTTTATATCCCTTGAAAGCTCACATGATAATCCACCTAAAACCATCAGAGGTTTTAACATTGTAACATCTTTAACCTGTGTTAAATACAGTGTTTAACGCCTATCAGTCTGCCCTAATAGGCCATGCCCATGCCCCTTACTTGTTCCGTAGAACTCGGCAGGAATTAGTTTTACAAAGTAGTATTTTCAAGGTAGGAGAAGAACCCATTCCCTCAGAAGAATCGATGGGCCACCCGCTAAAATACTGACTCGGCCCGAGGTTGTTTACCTGTAAATTTGCCGCAGTCACTTACTGACTAGGCTGTGTTCCCTCTTGCCTCACTTTTTTATTGTCATTTGTGCACTTTCTCCCTCACTCCCTCTTTATTGGCCAATATCCTTTTCAGCAAAATCGCTATCAATATTAATCATATTTTACCCGGACTATGTATATTTTGTATTAGGGAGACGCGAAGGGTTAAGTTAACGGGTGTGGAGGGAAGTAAAAGAGGGTTTTAAAATGTCGTAAACTTTGTAATTTTATTAATTGGCTAACGTCGTTGAATTTAGCAGATCATGCTGAAAACTCAATTTTCACTTTTTCAAGTAGGGGATAATCCCTGAGAATAGCTAAAGATTATCGTAATGTACTTTACGAAAGTTTAGTAGCTGAGTTTCAAAATTATAAACAAACAGGATCAGTTCATTTTATAAATATATAGGGTATTTAAAGAAAGATTTGATGAATCATTTTGCCTTATTTTATACCTTGAAAGCGGGGTAAAGCAATTTTTTTTAATTAGTTTTTTATTTTTGACAAAACATTTGACTTTTAAGTTTAAATTTCACCAGCTTCAATATTAATCAACCAATAAGTGTCGGCTATTTTACTTTTCGCACAGTGCGAAAATAATACTCGTATAGATTTATTATACAAAAAGTGTCGCTTTAAGATACAAAACAGGGGCAAGATTTTTTTGGGGGACTGGGTAGCAAGATATTAAAAAGTATACAGGGTGATTCAGAAATAAGGGAACGTTCAAGTATTACGTAACGCAAATTTTGATCATTTTGGACCCCCCCCCCGTAACGCTATTTTCCTATACCATTAACATGGGCGTAACACTCCAAAATGACCCCCCCCCCTAGGAGCGTTACGTAATACTTGAACGTTCCCTAAGTTACATATTTTAAAGGGCGATTCTTCATTCAAAATAATGACAAACAATCCTGTAATCGTTGATTATTTTTTTTAAACAAAACTTTGTAGTTTTTTTTACATTTAGTTACAAAAATGTACTTATTAATATACCGCAGAGAAAACTGTTTTCAAAAAAAAAGGCATTTAAAGAGCCAATTTCACGTTCGAAGCATTAAACATAAGAAGTAAAACTGTGCATATACACAGAGAAATTATTAGTTAAAACAATTACGCAATATTTAGATTAAGCTGCTCAAAAGTTTGTAAGTAATTAAATCAAATGTTTTGCTTTATGTAATAGGTTAAAACTTGAATTACAGCTCGTCAAACTTAGGATGAGACGTGGAAATGTAAGAGAAAGTATTCGTAGGAAGAAGGATAGGCGATACGCGCACCTCTAACAACTGGTGCATTTAACCGCTGTCCAATGCGCACTAGGGGGGCGTGTTCACTCAAGTCTCATCCTAAGTTTACAAGCTGTACGTAAAATTACTTGATTTGAATAATTTGTTTTGTATTGAGTTTTAAAGAAACTTAAATGAAATACATAATTATATATAATGGTATCAAGTATTTTTATACTACCAACAACTACATAGAAAAAACGGATTCCTTGAACCAAGGACACGTGTCTTTGGATATGTTCAAAGACATATTCTCTTGTTTCAAGGCTGGCATTTTCTTGAATCAAAGTCAATGTCCTTGAATAAAGAGCGCGGATTTTTATTCCAAAACCCGTGCTATTAATTCAAGGACATTGACTTTGGTTCAAGAAAATGCCAGCCTTGAAACAAGAGAATATGGCTTTGAACATATACAAAGACACGTGTCCTTGGTTCAAGGAATCCGTTTTTTCTATGTATCTTAAATATATAAAATATGTCATTTTAGACTTTTAGACACAGGCGCTGATTCGGGGGGCCCGGGGCCATGCCCCCTTCCCCTGGGCTCATAACAGGGGGCCGGCCCCCTTGGAATATAGTAATTACTTTTAAATATTATAAAAGCTTCACAATTTTTAAATATATTTTTAGTCTTTTCTTAACTTTTATGTAAACTTTTTTCCTAAAAAAAAAATAAACCCCCTGGGATTTTGAAAAGTCGGCGCCTATGATTTTAGATGTTTTCTTTGTGTGTATGTATATTCTATATGTAGATTTTATTTATTGTATACACAATAAGTGGTTGGAACTTAGAACAGTGCATAAATATTTACTAACTGTTACTTGGTAAGGACTAATCCTCAGCCAAATTCGATTTAGGTAGGAATTGATTTTCTTTGACAAAGGCTATTGAAGAGTGGCTGTTACAATGCGACTAAGTGCCAAGTGCTAATGTAAACTGGGAAGATTTATATTTATTTCTAAGTAAGCCAAGAAAAATAATGGGCGTATACCCAGTTTGTTAGCGTAGATTAGTATGGCTAATGACTTAAAATGTTTAATATTTATTAATTTGTTTTAGAAAATCACTTTTGCCGTATTTGAAATAACACCTTACATCATATTAATGTTTATACATGAGGAGGTGATTTTCAAAACGCAGTTTTTGACAAATAACACATTTCGAGATATCAACCAAGTATTAATTTAGGAACTATAACAGCTTTTATAGTACCAATGAACATCAGGTATTATCTATTTTAGAGAGAATAGTTAAATTACATTGGCGAATTAAATCAGTTTCACTAATTATTAAAAAAATTGCATATTGAAAAATCAAAAACTGCGTTTTGAAAGTCAAAGCATAAAAACTGCGTTTTGATAGTCCAGCATTTAAATGAATATAAATATTATTAATAGAAGCTTGTGATATTGATTTTTAAAATATTTTTTAGGTAAGTGTAGATACAAATACTATACAGGGGCTGTCCATATATTATGTAAAACCTTTTTTTACTATTTTGGACCTCTCTGTGTAACGCTTTTTTCATTTAACTCAACACACAACATGACACTAGGGGGAGAGGGGGTCTCCCTCCAGAGTGTTACGTAACTTATAAATAGACCCATATTGTACATTGTACATACATTTTTAATGTATGAGCCAAAAAAGTATTAAAATATTTTTTCGTTCCAAAATTATGAACTCCCAAATGGAGCAAAATTTGAACTTCCTGAATATAAAATATATTTCGCAAAAACTAAAATGTAACTAAATTTTAAGAACAGATATGGATTCAGGAGCTCAAATTCTATAACAAAGCTTGTTTTTATTAGGTCAAAGATGAATCCCTGTTCGCTGGTAAGATTGTTAAGTTTAAGACGATGGCGCAAAAAAAAATCTAACGATTTTTTTTAATTTTTACGCAGAATGCATAAAATGCACCACAGAATCATAATCAGAAAAAACATCAAAGGTCCCAGAGCTTTTAGGTGAAATTTTAAAAACTAGCTGTGTATGGATATACCTGGTGTTTTTTTTTTAACCTGAAACTTTCAAATATCTCCCATAAAAAGTCCAAACGAAAAAAAAAATGTCGGACAAAATTTGTTTATTTTAATGGTGGAAACAAAATGGCTTATTTATTTTTTACGGATATTTACGTTTTCAAGGTCATTTCAAGGTCAACTTTGTTTTTTTAAGTCCAAACATATATTTTTTTACTGTTATTTAATTCCCCTCAAAAAAATAAAAATCTTTTGTAAAAAACTTTTTTTGATCGGACTTTTGGTTGCAGAGATAACACAGCCACACGAAACTAAAAAAGTTGCATCTCCGACGGACTTGACTAGTCAATTCCTACGTATTTTGAGCTGCTGAATCCGAATCTGAGATCTAACTTTAAAAGTTAGCTCTCATTTTTACCATAACCTCAAAAAACATATCATATCATTGCCAAAAGTATGTTTTTGAGGTTATGTTGAAATGGGAGCTAACTTTCAAATTCCGACCTCAGATTCGGATTCAGCGGCTCAAAATACAGAGGGATTGACTAGTCAAGTTCGTCGGAGATGCAATTTTTTTAATTTTGTGTGGCTGTGTTATCTCTGCAACTAAAAGTCCGATCAAAAAAAGTTTTTTACAAAAGATTTTAATTTTTTGAGGCCAATTAAATAACAGGAAAGAAATATATGTTTGTACTTAAAAAACAAAGTTGACCTTGAAATGACCTTGAAAACGTAAATATTCGTAAAAAAAAAATACGCTATTTTTTTTTTCTAAAATGCATAGTATTCGAGATACTTCAGGTTAAAAAAACACCCGGTATATGGATAATACGTTGGATAAAAATTAGAAGCTTCTTGTTGCAGAAATAGCAGTAATTGGTAGTGTAATCTCTTCAAATACTATGTAGTACAGAAGGATGATAAGCAACAAAAAATCGGATTCTGTATCGATACTAATGAAGGTCGGGTCAATCAATCAACTAGAGAAACGTTTACATTTTATACGATTTTAGCTAAAATAAAGTAAATAAAGTAAAATAGCCACAGTTAAGTTATAGTATATTACACACCGAGTACGCGAACCTAGTTTTCAGCACATGAGAGTCTTTATTTTTTTACGAGGCGAAGCCGAATGAAAAAAGCACTGAAATAAGTTTGCGCCGTCTTAAAATTAATTTTATTAATTTGGCGTTTTGTGTTTAACGTTCAGTTGTTTTCTGACAGCAGATATGTAAAATCAGCTGCCTGTCACTTTCCGACCGCTGCCATGGCAACGGGTGGAAAATATGCACTACTTACTAGGTCGTAGTAGTCCAGTAAAATAATAAATTTAAATTGCAATAAATGTACATGGACTGATATTTTAAAAAGTAGTAGTGGATGGTAACAGAACACTCCTGTTAGTTTTTCACCGGGTGGTTTGCGTAAGGGGTGTCTGCTATCTTGAATTTTAGGGGTGAGTTGCTTAATATGCATCTTACGATAAAAATGCATATAACCAATTTTGTTAAGGAGGTATTTTCCAACAATTTTTGTTTGGATCATTTTTTTAATATATTATTAACAATCGAGTTAATTTAAAAATAGCCATGGAGGTGAAATTGTTTTTTTTTTTTCATTTTTCAGCCAAATTATTAATCGGAGGATAAAATAAAAAAAGGTTATAAGCAAACTTGTAGCTCTTGAAATTCTCTATAAGTTTCATATATTATAAATTTTCATAGGTACTTTGGTACGGTTACAGAGGGCGCAACTTTCAGCACCCACTGTAACCGTAAAAAAATACTTAAATGCATAATGTATAAAACTTATAGAGAATTTCACACCAAACATTGCAATTTTTGAATATTTATAACTCGATTGTTATTAATATATTGAAAAAATGATCCAAACAAAAACTGTTGGAAATTTTCTCATAACTTTTTGGTTCCTTTCTTATAAAAAAGTGGTTTCGATCAGATTTGGTTAAAAATATCCATGGGCAAAACTCCCAAAAAATAATCGTTTCGGTGCTAGATGTTTGAAAATCTCGATAATTGGACATACATACTCAAACTGAACAATTTTAACTTTAAATCGATTTTAAATGTTAAAAATCCTTGGTAATTAATTTTTGATGGTTTGGCGGTGTTAAGTAGCATGAATCTGTTTGATTACATAATAATCTTAAACCGTTCGCATTGTCCGTTACATGTAACCGTGCATGGTTACTAGATTTTTCCAATCGACAAGAACTTTGGATTTTTCCACAGCTTTGGCATTAAATCCCGATTTTTCGATTAAGTCACGTTTAGCGCAGGAATCGTTGTATTTTAAGCACAGCAATCAATAGCTTAGAGTGGTCTAATATTGTGAAACCTACTAGGTTTAACCAAGAGAGATCCTTGTTTTTACTATTATTATTTCTAAGAGAAATACATCTTACTGAAAATTTAATAGATTCTTAAATTAGACTTATTTTAAAACAAAAGATTTTTTTTTTCGTTTAAATACCGATGCATTGAAATCCACGAATCGTGGGACAGAAAAACTGGTAAAAGTTAGTAACAACTTTATCCTAAATTATTGTGATTTATGAAAAATGGTATCTGGGGACATATGTCCCTCTGTTAGTTTTTTATTTTTTGTGATGCAGAATAATCCCCTTTAATATATGCCATAAGACTGCAAACACCCTGTATATTTTTTGTAGTTCGCCCCGGATACCTTTTAAATTAAACTAGCACTCACCTTTGCTGATGTCCCATAACTTCACCTTCCTATCGGCGCCACCCGTCGCCAGGAGCCGATCAACAGGACTCCATTTTACGGCATTCACTTCGCCATCGTGTGCATCCTGCAGAAAATAAAATCTAATATAGTATATTGGCTATTGACTGTAATAGCGAATTAAAACAAGCAGTATAGTATACCGGGTGTCCCAACTCTATTTACCCAACGATTTTCTCGAAAACTTAAAGAGATAATAAAATTCTTAAATAAGACGACTTAAACTATCTTTTAGCATATATTTGATACTTTCAGCTCTTAAAATGTGGACAGGGGGGCATAGGGGGACATTTTTTTAATAGAAAGGGGAGTCGTGTGATACATCATTTTAAAGCTCAATAAATTCTCCATTTAACTATATATTTTATTAATTTTTTTAAACATTTTTTTTGGGTTTAAAATAGGGTTGAAAGTGGGTATTTTTGTCAAAATTACTCTAAAAAAATCAAACAATTTTTTAAAAGTTACTAATTTCATGGTGAAAAAACGTAAATTATACTTTTAAACTAATTTTAATTGACACAAATAAAAATTTACAAAAAAAAAAACTTAAAAAGTCGCATTTTTTAGCACAAAAAATTAAAGAATCAAAACCTTAAAAAAATTGTTTAAAAAATAAAAAAATATACAGTCCAATAGAGAATTTTATTTGCTTTAAAATGATGTACCACACGACCCCCCTTTCCATTTAAAAAAAACTCCCCCCCGTGCCCCCTGCCCACATTTTCAGAGCTGAAAGTATCAAATATATGCTTAAAGATAGTTTAAGTTATCTAATTTAAGATGGTTTTCGCAGAAATTGATTATCTTTTTTAGTTTTCGAGAAAATTTCTGGGTAAATAGAGTTGGGACACCCGGTATTCTATAACTAGTATGAAATTCCGCGCGAGCGGAAAGTTTGTCATACGAGCCGGCAGGCGAGTATTACGGTCCCGCGAGCGCGGAATGACTATTCCATACGTGTTGTAGACTATAATTTTTCTTCGACTGCAAATATGAAACACTGTATGGCTTTAAACTGCGGACAAGGTTAAAAAACAATGTTTTTTGTGACATTGTAAATGCAACATTATATTATATTAGATTATATTATATTTTTAAATAAAGCAATTAATGTTATTTGATA
This sequence comes from Brachypterus glaber, assembly GCA_958510825.1. Taxonomy (NCBI): domain Eukaryota; kingdom Metazoa; phylum Arthropoda; class Insecta; order Coleoptera; family Kateretidae; genus Brachypterus; species Brachypterus glaber. The sequence goes on along the minus strand of OY294048.1, from coordinate 8,607,013 downwards.
ATTTTATCAAATCAGTACTTAAAAAAGATTTGTATTTAATTTTAGCACATATTTACAAATTATAATGCAAAAATTGAAGGTTATGTCAGATTGTTTGGACAAATATCAGGTTTAAATATTTAACAATAGATGGAGCAATTTTAATTTTTTGAAGTTGATAAAAAAACTGGTCAAATATTAAGAAAAACTAATAAACTTTATGTAATTTTAACGCAAAACTTTAAGTTGCATTAAATTATTCAATATTTCATGGTAAAATATATATATTTTTGCTAATTTTGCAACAGTTTTCGTTAGTTTTATAAACAAGAGATGGCACATCCTGAAAATATGAGGGTCCAATTGGACCCCCAAAATCGTGAAATTACGCAAAAATCGTGAAAAATCGTTAAAAATGGGCTGTACTTTTTGTATCAGTGAAAAATTTAAAGGCCTTGAAATCTTAATTTGTTCCTCTTGAGTGTACAAAATTATGTGCCAAATTTCAAAATGATCAAAAGATTCTATCAAGGTTGCCGTGATTTTTTTCCCTTGGGAGAAGAACGGCAAGTTTAGTCCCGAAAATGAAAGCGTAAAATTAAGCTTTAGTCTTGGTCGTGCAAAAAAAAATATTGTATAATACACGGGTGAATGGTTAAATTTTGATTTCGTAGGTTTACTACCCTCGGGCTGATCGGCCGGCCGGCCCTCGACTTCTAAAAACCTACTCAATCGAAAAATTAAAATTTCGCCCTTGTATCATAAAACTATCACGTTTGTCGATATATGCAAAATTAAAGGGGGTTCTGACAATTCTATTGAGGTGATTTTTTTAGGATATAGTTTTAGGGCCCAAATAAAATTTTTTATCAACTTAGGTCAAAATGGCTGACCAAAATTTTTTTCAGCCCGACAAACTGTGTAATCTTACCGTCTCTTGTAATTTCTTCCCGGAACACGTGCATAGTACTGCAATTCTTGATTAATACATTTTTTTTCAACAAAACTTAATCAATTCTTCTACTGGATCGTTTTCAAAACTGTTTGTTTTTTTTTTTTCATAAGTATTTGGAGATAAAATCAGTTACCGGTAAGAGGTTACCTCCGCATATGATGCAAAGGTTTTATTTAAACTAAGCATATGATATACACATAAATTAAATAATTATACAAATATATCAAAAATAAATCACTTATAAACATTACTACTCCAGACGACTAGACTATAATTTTTCTAATCATCTAACCTCACTTTTAACGAAATTTAACGTGAACGGATAAAATAAATTGCTTTCACGTGTCTATCCTCACGCTATGCTAGATACTATGACGTCAGACACGTAGAAGCAATTTTTTTTCTTGGTTCACGGTAACGTGGAAGTGACAACGGCGTAACTTTAAATATTTTAGATAAACGAAATTATCCGCTATGCGGTATTTCCCCACTTTCCCCTACGTTAAACCCATTTTAGCTATAACCATTCATCGGCGAATTTCCAGTGCTCGCATAGGCGCCGCGTCGATTCTAGCGTTGACGCGAGGTTTTAAATATTTACATTTTTATTTCTTTTTATCTTGATTTTTTTTAATGATTCCATTTAAACGAGTTAGGTGTGAAAAAAAGTTATCGATAAATAAAAATTAAAAACTTTCGTATTCTTAAAAGATAAAAATCGAATAATGGTTTTTTCTTCGAAAAACACCGATATATATACATATTTATAGTTAATATGTATAGTCAATATTGTTGTGTGTAACAAATTAGTCGTCAAATGTTTAGATTTAGTGACCTTTATAAAAATTTCCCTCATAATTCGGCAAAATTATTCCGTAAGCCTATGTTTCTGTGTTTATTTTCAACGTTGATGAGTCATAACTGAGTTTATTCCGATTACTGGCTGTAACACAAAGGAGAGACTAAGACGATTTATCGTTTTTGCTACTATCTCAGTTTTTTAAATATTGAGTTACTGCTTTTTAGGCTAGTATGGCAGTTTTTAGACCTTAATAACCAGTATTCGGCGTAAACTCAGTTATGACTCATCAACGTTGAAAATAAACACAGAAGCATAGGCTTACGGAATAATTTTGCCAAATTATGAGAGAAATTTTTATAAATCCAAACATTTGACAACTAATTTGTTACCCACAACAATATTAACTATACATATTAACTATACATATTAACTATACATACGTATGTGTTTTTCAAAGAAAAAAACGACATTCAATTATATTCTTTTAAGAATACGAAAGTTTTTAATTTTTATTTGTCGATAACTTTTTTCCCACCTTACTCGTTTAAATGGAATCATTAAAAAAAATCAAGATAAAAAGAAATAAAAATATAAATATTTAAAACCTCGCCTCAACTCTAGAGTCGACGCGGCGCCTATGCGAGTACTGGAAATTCGCCGACTACTGTTAATAACACAGGCACACAAAAAAAAGTCTGTTTCCCCAGACGAGACAAACATTTCGATACGTTTTTGGGGTCGCTGAATCCGAATCTGGGTTTGGTTTGACTCGGTCAGGTCGAAGTTCGTTGCTAACCTCAAAAAGGTGATGAAAGTTGAAACATATTTCATTACTTTTTTAAGCTTTAAACCTATTTAAGCTATAACACAAAAAAAGGTCAAATAAAAAATTACATGAAATGATAGCCTTTATTAATGTTAAGCTATGTGCAAAAATTCGTTACTGTGATTTATAGGGTTCCAGAGATATTAAATAAAAACTAATTTTTAGAAGTACCCTTAGGAGGATCGTAGCTCCCTTAGGTCTCATTTCCGGAAAAACCTTTACAGGAACTTTTTTTCATATTTTTGAACGTAAAATAATCTTTCTCGAACTTATTTCTGAATAACCCTGTATAATGAAAAGTCCAAACGTATTGCGTATCATATACCTTCACGGTCTGTTGTTTGGTATTTACAATTATGGCGAAGGCGCTAGCATTAATAAAAAGATTCTTTCGCATTTAAAAAGTTTTTTGCTAGTTTTTGCGTTCATACATTTTTTTGTAAAGTGGAGATACTGGAGGGTTTTGAAACATTGCACACGGTACAACAAAAAAAATATGCTACGACCCCAACAAAAATAAAATTATTTAAAATAAATATTATTTTTTCTGTGAAAATAAATAAAATTATTCTTATTTAAAATTATTCTTATTTAAAATTATTGGATTGATTAAAAATAGGTAACTATTAAAAAAACACAGTACTTCACAGGAAAATAAATAATTTTGCTGCAATTTTGCTAAAATTCCCGAATTTTTATGCGTCAACTTTGATAAATAAATTCAAGTTTACCTTGGTCTCCTTCGTTTGTTTTCTTAGATTAGATCGTGACAGTAAAAATTAGGTGGGTTTCGTTTATTTAAATTGTTGTTATCTCATTAAAATTCAAACGATTTCAGAATTACCGTAACTAACTAAAAGGTGGAAAGGGGCTGTCCATATATTACGTAACGCAATTTTTCAAAATTCATAATCAATATCACACAGGGAAAAAATACTAGGTCCCTCTTTTTGCACTGAGTGTCACATATAACACGTATATTGTTTATGCACAGGTACACAAAATAGTACACACATTGGTGTTCTGTGAGTACACATTCCGCGCAAAAATGTATCATCGCCGATGATTCATCGGCAAGATCACGCAAGAACAGGGCCGTAAGATTTTTTTTTAATATCAATGTCAAGAGTTTTTTTACTAATTACAATATTATTTAAATATGCATAGTTTCGTCAATTTCTGTGTGAAAAAGGGAATTATGGGCCACTAAATAGTAATTTATGTTGAAATAAAAATTAATCTGCCAAACTTAGGAAATAAACATTAAATTTATTAAATTCCGTTACATAACGTTTACCTAGCCCCCCCCCCCCCTCCCCCTGTCACAAACTGTAACAATTTCTCTGACCCCCCCTCCTAGGCGCGTTACGTAATATATGGACAGCCCCAAAAGAGGAAAAAATATATATCCAGATACATAAAAATGTAATAGAAAAAGTTTAATAAAATGGTAAATGTTTTGAAAAAAAAAAATATGATAACTTTGCTTTTTTCACACATGTATGATAGGGGAGAGTCTTACGAAACCGGGTAGTATGATAAAACCGGGTACTGGCCCGTTTTTATAAACAATTGCTGTCATCTGTTCACCAAAATAATAATGTAAATAGAGTTACTTATTGTAAGTGATGGTCTCTGCGTTCATAAATTGCATTATGTCGATAATCTCAGATTTTAAGTATTTAACTTGCCTTTTTAGGTACGTTTCGACTCGCATTTTTCATTTAATGATATTGTTTTTGAAACACTTTGCATGCAGCAAACTGGTATAGGATTTTGACTTATATCTTATAACCTAAAATTTTGACAAACGATTTAATTTTTTAATGTGCAGTTTTACAAAACCGGGTGTTATGATGGTTGCAAAACAGGGTACCCACATCACGTGACAAATATTGCGTTATTCGGAGGAAGATATTGATAATGCGTGCCTTTCGATGAATTTGGCCCTGTTATGCAAGAAACAAACGACCCACAATATGTGAAAATAGATTAAGTTTCGATTAATTTTTTCAAAATATCATCTCGTTTTTTTTTTATTTAAGAGTTGGTTGCTTTTTAAAACTTTAACTTAACTATTCAATAGTTAAATTATAATGCAGTATTATTATTGTAGAATTTGGTATATAGTATGAACATTTCTACATCAGTATGCGACATTATCCCCTTTTTTTTTTAATTTGTGGGTTGGTTGCTTTTTGCATAACAATTATTGTTTTTAAACTAATAAATATTATTTTTATCCTGCTTTTGTGTGCCTATTTCTTGAATACTTTTTTTCCTTTATTACTTATTTACTTGGTATTTATATTACTATCCGGTTTTACCATACCAGTTTGGGTACTTGGACGTTTTAACAGAAAAAAAAAATCGTTTTGACTATGATAATATTTTTAATAACTGATGGTGGTAGGACACACTAAAAAGTCATTTAGTAATATGTTAAAACTAAATGAATGTTTGCTTCGGTAAAACTCACTCAATACAGACATTTTTTTATCAACTAATACCCGGTTCTTTTAGGGTCACTTCATCTTAGTCTAAGTGTTTGTTCTTTCGTTCTCTTTCGATAGTTTTCGGTTTTTGGACTTGGCTTTTCCGGTTAAGCAAAGTTAAATAAGTTAAGAATTGACAGTCTATAAAAAAATAACTGCTTAACCGGCTAAAGGTTCATATAATGGTTTAGGTCCGTGGCATTTTAAATGTTATTGTACACCCTAAATTGTGGCGATTTTCCTTTTGGGAACAAGTGAACAGATAACAGTGACCACATCAATAGATGGCACCATGCTTTTATATCTATCTAACGTTTTAATTGAATATTAGCAACATACATAATATATATAATATTGATAATTTTTCTTTGCACTACAACAACTCACGCTTTAATCAGAATGACGGATTTATAATATACATAAATAATAGACTAAATGCTAATGTTATAATTAGTCCACAAACACAAACAAACTTATTAAGGGCCAATGTAACTGTGCCTGATTTAAACATAAATATAGGTATTACGGGAACATATCGTGCATACGGGTCAGACAGACAAACTTTTATTACAGATATAAATAATTATTATCAAAATCTTAACAATGAAAAAATTGAAATTTTTCTAGGGGATATAAATTATGATTTACTTAATTACATAGATAATGATGTAAATGATTACATATGTACCATGTCCCATCTTGGATTTATATCTTACATAAACCAACCAACAAGGGTAACGAAGTCTAAAAATAGTATTCTAGATCATATTTTTATTAGGATTAGCGATTCGGCAATAAAAAACAAAATAGATATTACAGGTATGATCTATAATAATTCTCTAACTGATCACAACTCTCCCTTATTAACTACACCGGCACACAAAAAAAAAAAAAATTGTCTGTACACCGGGCACCACCTATCTACGGGCATGTTTTTCGACCCGTTGAATACGAATTTCAAGTCAGTTTAGGCCGTCCACCCTTCAATTTCGAGTAAATTGCAAAAAAACCCAAAAAATAGCGAAAATTCGATGTTTTGGCAAGAAAAAAAATTTTTTACTCGAAATTGAAGGCTGGACGGCCTAAACTGACTTGAAATTCGTATTCAGCGGGTCGAAAAACATGCCCGTAGATAGGTGGCGCCCGGTGTACAGACAATTTTTTTTTTTTTTGTGTGCCGGTGCTATTAAACAACAAAACAACTTAAATACAGATATAAATACCAAACAAGATATAAAAAACAAAATAGATTTTGAAGTTTTACAAAAATATTTACAAGATGAGACATGGGATGATGTTTTCTTATCAATCGACTCAGAAATTGCTTACGATAATTTTATGAATAAATTAAAAAAATATATAGATAGTTCTACTAAAATAATAAACATTAATAACAAAAATAAAAAACTGAAGGAATGGATAACCACTGGGCTTATAACATCAATAAGGCAACGCGATAACTTAAAAAGAGTGTTCTTAAAAAATCCATGCATTGAAAATAAAATTATATACATACAGTATAGAAATAATTTAAAGACGCTACTTAGAACTACAAAGGACAACTTCTACAAAAATAAAATAGAAAATTGTAAAAATAATTGTAAAAAACTTTGGCAAACAATAAATAACGCTTGTAATATTAAAAAAAAGAAACAACAATCAATAAATATTTTAATAAATGAAGAAGGGGAAAAAATAGTAAACGTAAAGGATAAGGCTAACTTTATAAATAATTTTTTTACAGATATAGGCAAGAAGATGGCGTAAAATTGACAAAAAAGGCATTTCTGAGTCGCTTGATGAGAGAATAGGTGAATCATTTTTTGTGTCTCCTGTTAACGAAAATGAATTAATAATACATATCTCAAATCTAAAAAATAATTCATCACCGGGGCTAGATGGGGTGTCTGCATCAATTATTAAAAGATTTCATGAGTATTTTGCGAGACCTCTAGTTCACATAATAAATCTCACTTTTTCCAGTGGAAAAATTCCGACACAGTGGAAGGAATCTGTCGTCACCCCAATACACAAATCCGGCGATAAAACGAAACCCACTAACTACAGACCTATTTCGGTTATTAATCAATTTTCTAAAATTTTCGAGAAATGTCTGAAAAAACGCTTAAATGATTATCTTAGTAAAAATAAAATATTAAATTCCAAACAATATGGATTTAGAGATGGGCTAAGTACAGAACATGCTGTAATAGACTTTACAAAGTCTATAGTTGAGGGCATAAATAATAATAAAAAATGTCTTGCAATATTTCTGGACTTAGCCAAAGCTTTTGACACGGTGGATCATAAGATACTGCTAAGGAAATTAAACCTAATGGGTATAAGGGGCATTGCACTAACTCTGTTCCAGGATTACCTTACAACTAGAACCCAGCGTGTCAAAATTGAGGGAGTACTAAGTGATCCGTTAAAAATGGTCACAGGAATTCCACAAGGGACGGTTTTTGGACCAATTCTATTTTTGATATACATAAACGGGTTACTTACTTTAATCAAAAATTTCAAAATACTCTCTTATGCTGACGATACGGTTGCGGTCTTTGTGGGTAATTCTTGGGACAGTGTATACAGGAGTGCTAAAAATGGTATAAAAACTATACTTGACTGGTTAAGTATTAACTCTCTAAGCCTCAACATATCAAAAACAAGATTTGTTGCTTTCTCTGTCACAGATGTTGATCAACCAGCACAAAATAAGATATATCTACATAATTCAAAATGTACAACCAATTGTGACTGCCCTTTTATAGAAAAGGAATACTCCTTAAAATATCTAGGTGTCACAATTGATCAACATGTGAGATGGAGAGAGCACACAAATAATCTGGTTAAGAGGCTTAGAAGATTAATTCCTGTTTTTAACCAAATAAAAGGGTTTCTTAACATTAAAAATCGAACCACCGTGTACTATGCAATGGCTGAGTCTATTATGAAATATTGCATCACAGTATGGGGCGGATTATGTAAAACTACATTAAAAAGCCTAGAGGTTGCGCAAAATACTCTACTTAGGATTTTATTTAAGAAAGATCGCAGATACCCAACCGAATTGTTGTACCGTGAGTCTGGGATATTTGACGTACGTGAACTCTACGCCTACAGTACTTTAAATTTTGTTATAAAAAATGGCACTATCAATATTAAACCAAATACTTGTACAACAAGAGGAACATCCAGTCAGCAATCAATAATTCCACTTTGCAAAAAAGCCTTTACCCAAAAATTTATTTTTTATTTAGGGCCGAAACTGTTCAATATGCTGCCAGTTTATTATATGTAGGTATTTTTTTTTATATTATAAACATAATGCTTTGTAAGCAAAATCATGTTATATAACTTATAATATATAAATGTTCACAAAACGGGCGCAAGCCTAGTGTGAAATATTTTTAAGCTAGTTATTGTTAAATACTTATTATTGATGAATAAATAAATAAATAAAAAAAATACAGGATACATATATGTATCCTGTATAGTGCTGATGATTCCCAAAAAGGATGAAAGGTACTATTCACTGTTTCCTGTCCATTTGATTTTAACGACAGATAGATAACTTTCTTATATATATTTTTTTTTTCGGTTATTAACCGACAAACGTGCAGTATATAATTTTATAGACTGGCAATTCTTAACTTATTTAATGAATTACGGTTGCCAACCTCGCTCTCCGAGCTTGCAATGCAATCTACGTAATCGCCCTAAAAACAGTACTTTTCGTCTTTGTATCATAAACTACTATTTTCGATCTTTTACATAAACTACTATAAAAAGAAATTATAAAAATGTACACGCTTGCGTGTATTTAAAATCATGATTTAAATGAATTATCATAATTTAAATATTCTAATTTAATATTTATGCATATTAAAATATAAATTTGTCGATAGTGACATTTTTGTTATATTTATTATTCAAAAGAAATAAATTATTCCAGCAAAAATTAATTATATTTGAGGTTATAATTTAACCAGAAATATTTTATTATTTGTAGGTAAATATTGATATATTAATATTAATAATAATATATCAATATTTACCTACAAATAATAAAATATTTATTAATTCATTAATATTTCATAAATTAAATATTAAAATACGATACAGAATATTATTAATAATACCTAATTATACATTTTCTATTTAGTTTAATTATTTTATAGGAATGATTCTCTAAGATTCTTAGACTAAGAATCACAAAAAAGTATTATAATAAATACGATTTTACTAAATACCTTTTTATAATATTCACAGCGCAAGCGCGAGAATAGTATTATGGTATTTATAGTATTATTAATTTGAGCCATTTCGCCTCAATGATATTTTTTATCGATATATGCGTTAATACATAAGAATGCGATACTGTGATTGGCTTGAGGTATCGTCATGTATCTTGTAGGTCAATCACGGCATCGTATTCTTATGTATTATGTTCTTATGCAAGCTTCTGGATAGGCCTTAAATTAGCTTTGTAAAAATAAACATGCATGTAAGTACAATTTTAAATTGATTACTATTTCTACTACTAGCTACAAAATTATAAGCCAAAATATGGTAAATTAGAAAGCATTTTTATTAATTTATTTTGATACAAAATTGGACAATAGATAGGGTTCAATGTAAATGTATGGAAGATATATAATATATCTTTTATGTTATTTTTATCACAGCATTTTTTCTTCAGTCCTATAGATTTAAAAGTTAATTTAAACGTGTATGCATTTATAATATTAATATAACTTAATTGGTGGGTTATGCATAATTGAATCATTGAGTTTTAAAAGGGGGTTATTTCACATTTTTTATGGATCAACAAATCGTTGAGGGGGTTGCGTCCTTTGGACTATCGTAGCGTAAAAAATTTAGATATCACCACAAAAAAAGTCATAATATTATAACTCTTATATGAATATTAAATTTGTATAATACGCATATTATGCTTTAATTAAGCTTAGCCGAGACTTTAGTTATTACAGTTAATTATAATTATTAAAATAAAAATGATATTTAATGTATAATGATGTATGCGAATTTTTGATCGAGTTTTAAAAGGGGTATGTATGTATATGTATGTACAACATCATCTTTTTTTCTATAAAAAAAAACGGTAAAAGTTCATATTTCCTGATTTATAATCTCTGGTCATTGATAACACTGCTCTAAAAAAAAAAAGATTTTTTTTATTTGCCGGGGAGCTTTCAGTTGGCTATATTTAATACGCTGATTTCGGAACATTTTTCCGTTTTTCTCGATCAGCTCGTTTTTTTGAGATATAGCGCACGAGAAAATCGAAAAAAGGTTCCGAAACCATCGAATCAAATATATCCAGATGCAACTAAAATGGTGTCGGCAAATTTTTGAGTGTTGAGCATTGTAATTATCAACATTATCAACATTAAATTATAATTTGATGTTTCAACGAATTGTTGGTTTTAATCACTGATTAGCAAATATTTAAATACGTTTTTGCTGTTTTCTTGAAAACAACTTTTTTGGAAAAAACCACTTTTAAAACTCAAAGATTCAATTATACAGGGTGTTCCAGGAAACGAGCCCTAATGGAGATACGGCCCTTCTAAGAGTACCCCTAAAAAAGAGTTTTTGTTTAATATATCTTTTAGCCTATTAACCACAGTAAGGAATTTTTGCACATACCATAACATTGATAAAGGCTATCATTTTATGTAATTTTTATTTGGTAATTTTAACTAGGGACGTGCAAAATGGGGGGCGCTATGTCAGTTTTTTGCCCCCAAACGTTTTTATCTGTATTTTTTTGAAATTTTCTCAACAAAATATGATGAAGGTCCAAAATGATCAAAATTTGCGTTACGTAATACTTGAACGTTCCCTTAGTATAAAACCGTAGAACTAACCGTTTTCGAGAAAATTGCAGTTAAAGAGATTTTTTCACGTTCTGAGCATCAAAAATATGAACTAAAAATCGAGCCAATAAAAATTTTAATAATGCAAAGCGATTCTACATTAAAAACTATAAAAAAAAGTTCCCATACACAATGCCTTTTTCAGCTAATTAATAATTGAAATTTGGCGAAGGCGTAAGTGAAGCGGACACTCCCTATAAATTGGTTCGAAAGTCAATTAAACCCGGTGGTTCCCTGTACTACTAGCCCACACAAGTCCTGGACTTAGGGGATGCTTAATTAAGTAGAATAGTACGAGGTTAAACAAAAATGTAATGTAAAAAATGACCACAAATGGATTTTAAGGGAGCTACGCCCACTTAGGAAGGGTTACTTTTTACGACCCGGTATTACTCTTAAAACTGAATTTCGAACCTAGGCGTATAGGAACTTTTTTTTTATAGTTTTTAATGTTGAATCACCCCGAAATATTAAAAATTTTATTAACGCAATTTTTAGTTCATATTTTTGATGCTCGGAACGTGAAAAAATCTCTTTAAATCTCTTTAATTGCAATTTTTTCGAAAACGGTTGGTTTTATGGTGTTACACTAGGTGTACCTTTTTATGTATTTTTAACTAAAGAATTATATTTTATTGAGAGAATGTAAAAAAAATACAGATAAAAAAGTTTGGGAAAAAAAGTGACATAGCCCCCTCATTTTGCACGTCCCTGGTTAAAATTACCAAATAAAAATTACATAAAATGATGGGCTTTATCAATGCTAAGGCATGTGCAAAAATTCGTTACTGTGGTTAATAGGGTAAAAGACATATTAAATAAAAACTCTTTTTTAGGGGCCGTAGCTCCCTTAGGGATTGTTTTCGGACCAACCTTTATAGGAACCTTTTTTCATATTTTTGTATGTAGAATCATCTCTAAAATTTCTCTACGCGAGTTCTGGAAAACCCTGTATATTGATTAACTAGTAAGAATGTAATGAAATTAAATATAGCAAATATATGACAAAAATCTGCTATTTTTTTGTTTGTTAGGGGTAATAGTTAAACAAATCATTAGTTTCCATAACTTAACATAACCATTACTAAACTAAGAAGTTAACCAATGAATAATCAGTTTTTTTTGCCAAATATTAATATTTTTATATTACATTGCTTAAATTTTTAAGTTTGTGATAGTTAATGATAGTTAAACTCCGCGCATTATCTATCTGAGTTGATGGTCATTTGTTTCTTGTTCTTTGGTTGGTAGAATATATTTAGTTCCTTATGTAAGGTTTTCATCTTGTTTAAAATTTATTGTCAATCAAGACATTATTTTGACATTTATAAAAAAAATCCAAATAATTTGCTTTAGCAAGAAGAAATAACAAGAAAAGTGCATAAAAAGAAAACTAAAGCATCAATCTATAAACATTTTGTTTAAATGAAGTAATATAATGCAGTGCTCTATAAATTGTTGAAGTAAACACTATAACAGAGAATTTTTTGGTTAAAATAATACTGGTCCGTAATTTTATTCAGGTAATGTTAAATTTAAGTTTATAATAGCACTTTATGAATAAAAACTTACTTTTATTATAATTTTGAACAAAGTTTTACTTTTTAAACAGATTTTGTTATTATTTCTAAGACGTAAAATGACAGTCAATTTAACCTAAATGTTAAAAATTATCAAAAGCACAATGGGCTACAAAAATATTACTAAAAGTCATTTTTAAACCACTAATCATAGCTTCCTTGATCCAATTTGTTACTCAGATAGATAATGCGCCGAGTATAAATTAAGTTATATTTATATATTTATGGTTGGTTCATGGATAACTGTAACTTAAAAATAATTTAACCAGTAAAATAAATAATTCTGACACTGAAATGGTTAAATTAAATTATAATTATCTGTGAACTAACTTTTAGTGTGCTTTTATGTTAAGATTTAATGCAACTATTTAGGAAAATTAAATAATTATCGCTGCCATGCGCATGTATGTGTGTTTAAATATAATATTCTTTATACTTATAACTCTCTCAGATAGTTCGGAGATTAAACAGGCTATTATAGTTTTTGGTTATTTTAACCGTTTTATAGTTTTTCTCGTTCATTTTACTTTATTAGCAAAACAAAATGTCATAACTAATTTTACCCATGGATTAGATTTGAAAAAATTAGTCATTTCTTAGATTTAAATTGCGCGTCAATGGGGCTCTCTACAACTAGAATTATGAAACAAAAGACGTCTACACTAGCTCTATCTCATTTGTGCTACACTTTCCAGCCAACCAAATAAATACTGTATTTGTTTTTCATACAACAAATACAGTATTTATTTGGTTGGCCGGAAAGTGTAGCACTGAATGGCACGAACGAACATAGCTAATGTGAATCTGTAGAATAAGATAATTTTACTAAAATTTGGATGGCGCCAGTAATTTCTTTAATAAAAATAATATAGTTAACTTTTCGCCCGGCCAAGTAAATATTGTATTTGTTCAACAAAGAACAAATACAGAATTTGTTTGGTTGGGTGGAAGTGGGAGTGTATGTATGTCTTCTATCCTTTTTGGGTAGAACTTTTGTCCCTGTCTAATCTAACGGGAGAAATCGCCATTAAAATGTTCAACTCTAAAAATTAACTATTTTTAAATCGTAATTTTTCGAAAACTACTAAAGGGATTTAGGAGATACTTGAATTGAGCAAAAGGTTATTCATTTTATTATTTGTAGCATTATTAGCTTAAGAAAAATTAATAGTATACAGTGTGTTGCAAAGTGAACCGGGCTATGTTTTTTTGCATCCACTTCCTCCAAAACTGTAGCAGGAACATGTTTTAGGTTTCAATTAATTACTCTTATCCAATACATCAATATAAAGACCTAGTTTACTGTCAATCAATCAATCAATTTACCTAAGGAAATTGACATCTTATTCATTGTTTATAAACTGTCCCACGTCTCCCTAGCAACGTGAGTAATATTTTTTATCCAATACAGATAATAAGACAATTACCAGCTTTATTTTAAATAGATAAACTAAATAATAACCCCCGCGTGGCTTTTACTTTATTGAGTGGATAATTATTTATTTTACCCACTCAACTGTCACTTGTCAAATTATTTTCTTGTAAATGTCATTAAAATTTTTAATAAAAATATGAATTCCTAAGCTATTTATTGGATAAAACCTTGTATGGCACTCATAGGTAAACCGATATTTATTTATTTATTTATTTATTTATTGTTATATCCAACAGTAAAAACCAATTAAAGGATGAGTCAAACAACAAGATACAGAATTATAAAAAAAAATAATAACAATCAAACTAGTAGAGTACAGAATATAAGTCCAAATTTAATTGGCGAAAGACAAATTTAATGCGGCTGTTACTGCAGGAGAATATATCAACATCGCATATCGAAAATGAACCTGCTTGGCTGACGCCTCGCAGGTTAATTTTCTCATGGGCAATATCTTACTTTACCCACTAGTACCATAAATAACTATTACCCCACTCTTTTAAAAAAGGTAGTTTTTTAACAAAATACTTACTTTTTAGGGACTGGGGTGTGTGGGTTTATCCCGGGATTCCATTTAATTGATTTTGCTAGCCAAACAGCTAAAATTAACAGTATCAATTTTTTAAATCCATAATATCGCAAAAGTCCAAACCTCAAAATTGAAATTTCTCCAATCATCAAAAATTTTATACTCGCTTTTATTTTTTTATTTTATTTGGGTGATATAAGTAGTATTAAAAGCCAATTTTGCTTCTTCCAAAATGTACCCAGGTACAAAAACACTATTTTCATCTTTAAAGTCCATTTTTAATTTAAAAACAACGCCACGCGGTAAAATAAATCTTGATTTTAAACTGTCAAACTTGCAATTGTTTTTTTTTGTAGCGTAGCCGCCTACTATTACAGCGGCCATAATAAAATAAAACATTTGCCGATTTTTTGTGGAGCAGCGGTTACTAACCAAGTTAGGGGAATATGTATTTCTCTCTCTTTTTAACTCATCAATTAAACAGAGAAAGAGTAACATACTGGTTAACCGGCGTTACCACAAAAAATTGACTATTGTGTGTACATAAAAAAAAACATGATTAAAAATCACATTTTCTTATGATTACAAATGTATTGGATAAATTTTGTTATAACACACGTGGGTAAATAGATATTGTCCACTCAAGAATATTCTCTCGTGAACGATATCTTACTTTACCCACAAGTACCATGAATAACTAATATTTTGCTACAATTTTAAAGTAAGTTGGTGCAAAAAGCAATAACCCTTCTCCCAAGACCGTAACTTTAACAGAAGAGGTAGCATGAAATGCAAGCATTTAACCCCTTGACGCACCACTTTTCTTTTCGGAAGAGTGGTTAATTTTTCACCAATTTTTTTTTTTCTTAATTTTTAGTCTACACTGAAGGGCAATAACAAATAAGGTTAAGAAAATTAAAAAAATATATATTTTCTACATTATAGGTCCGCCCGAGTTAACTCGGGTGAGCGAAAAAGAGCCAACCTACTGTGAACGAGTAAACTCTGGTGAGTGCGTTAAGGGGTTAAACAACTTCATTTTTCTATATGATTTAAAAAAAATCTTCTGTGGCAATTTTTTGGTTATTATCGTTGTGTAAAAGATTTTTGAAAATAATTCTCCCTTGAAATTTTTGGTTAATGCGCCAATAATTTTCTATTATCCTCCCTCCCATTTGGATCTTTGACTCTAGACACGCGGCGTGTCACATCTTTTAACAAATGACATTTTGTTTTGTTACTTTAACAAATGATATTCTGTATTTCGTGACGTATTGTTATTTCACTGTTATGTAGTTAAAAAATGCTGCTTTACTTGCTGGAAGTACGAATTTTTAAATTTTCAGTAAGATTAAATTTGGGCAAATTTAATCTGGATTATGATTTGAATCATGATCATTTTTACTTACAAATTTAACATTAATTTTGGATGGAATGGTTGCTTGACAAAGTGGACCAAATCCCTCCTGAATGTCTTCAGGTGAAAGGCCTCTAGTTTCTCTGCATGCTTCTTCGATTTCTTTTTGCATTTTGGCGTATCTCTTTCTAAAAAACAGGAAAAATTCAATAATTTAGTAATAAATACTTTGATTAAAACTCAAGAACCTCCAGGGCCGGGCACCGCCATTAAGGGCCCGGGCACAAGAAAGTCATCCCCCCCCCAACCCGACTTCTAAAAAAATACTTTTAAACTTCATAAATGGCTTACATTTTAATTAGAGCCCGTAATTTTTCTTATACAGAGCTTTTCTTTACTAAACGATGTTCAGGATTTTGAAGAAGTCTTTTTCTGACAAGGCCCGCATTAACTGTAAAAGAAACTTGAAAATTTTTAAAGGTTATGTTTTGCTAAAGAAATATTTTTTATGCCGGAGTGCGCGTTGTATTGCCCCGCAAATTTTCTAATACAGTGTTTTTTCTAAAGGTTGCCCGAGTCTTTGAGGAAATATTTTTATAGCGGGGTCCACGTTTACTTAACTGGAACTGGGCATTTTTTATACAAAGTTTTTACTAAAGGCTTCTTATTAAACGTGTCTGCGCGGGTATGAATAATAAATCGGACTTGAGCGGATGAAGTTCACCCGCTCAAGTCCGGTTTGTGCACCATTTATACCCGCGCTTGCCCGTCATTTTCAATATGGCTGATCAGGCCCTGTGAGAAATATTTAATTTTTTGGTAGGGGGACAACCCATTATTTTTCTATACTGTAACAAAATTGTAATTGATTATAATATACATATAATGTATACTATTATATATAACTATAACAGTATTTCACTTTTTTTATATCGAAAAAAAAGTTTTCCAACAAAAGTAAACGTAAGATTTTATTTGCAGTATTAAGATTTTAACCATTATCAGCTCCAAAATCACCAATTTTTTTTATGGCATCCCTGCTGAAAATGACGGGTCTGGGCGGGTATAAATGATGCATAAACCGGGCTTGAGCGGATGAAATTCACCCGCTCAAGTCCGGTCTATGCAACATTTATACCCGCGCAGAACCGTCATTTTCAATAGGGATGACATGTACTGCACAGTGTGGATACATATTCTGAGACCAAGAATCTGAGCTGGTCCCAGGTCCGGAAGCCACTGGTCCCACGACCAGGTGTGAATGTGAAAAATTCAAGTTAGTTCACACGCAAAATTTTACCTGTTCTCTTCCCCTTCCCTCAGCTCACAGGTGCCAGTTAGTAAAATGTATACATTATATGTGTATTTACGTCATAAAAAACCTGCCCTACTTCTTTTCGGCGAGATTATATGATTGTATGATTATAAAACATTTCTTACTTCAAAAAATTGTCGTTCTCTTCATTCATCTTGTCTGCATCTTTTGCTTTGTATTTTATAAGAGTTTCAACAAGTTGTCTATTTTCATCCTGTAATAAAATAAACATCACTATTAATTATCTATTTATAGGATTTTAAATATTTTTAATCCCGATAGTAATAAATATAAAAACAACATTAAAATGTGACACCTTGTTTTTCATAAAACATACTTGATGCCAAACAACATTTTCCCCTGTATTCTTAGTTTTTATTTAAAATAGTTATATAAGTATTAAGGGCAGTAAGTGCATTTTACCGGTTGAGGATTAGTTTTTGACGGAGGTATTTTTGTATAATTATGGCAAAACATTTGTTTTTTTATTTTGTAGGGCAGACAAGAAATATACGATTCGCACACCGCAGTAATAAGAAGAATCTAGCACATGCGCACTGGTTTGCTTATTTTTGTTTTGACGGATGTCAAAAGTGGCTTCCGTTTAGACAGTTGTAGTTTTATGAAATAGTTTCATTTGAGTGGGGTTACGGTGCGCATCAGGTCCACAAAAATGAACTATATTTTTGCACTGATTTCTGGTTTTATTACTAAAACTTACTGTCTTGAATATAATTAGGTGCGGAAAATCCAGTTTTTTTGTTAGAATATATAGCAAAAGATTGTTAAAATACTCACGAATTTCTGTTTGATTTTTTTAATGGGGGCGTTGGTTTACGTTAACAATGGTTTGGTTTGGTAGTTTGCTGGTTTGGTGTTTTTTTTTCATGGGAGGCGTTGGTTTACGTTAACAATGGTTTGGTTTGGTAGTTTGCTGGTTTGGTGTTTTTTTTTTAATGGAAGGCATTGGTTTACGTTAATAATGGTTTTGTTTGGTAGTTTGCTGGTTTGGTGTTTTTTTTTAATGAGAGGCATTTTTCAGATTCGATATTTCAGAATTTAGAAGGCGATATATTTAAAGAATCAAATGTTTATTAATGAATATTCCGCAATTTTTTTTACGAAAATACTATTAAAAGCGAGTACTTTTAGCCAATTAAAAAAAAACTGTTAGCTCGCAAAGAATAAAGTAGATATTTTTGAAAAATTCTGCAAAAGAATGTTACATAACCTTAAAATAGTTTTTGGCATACGTCAAAACAAAAATAAGAAAATCCGTGCGCATGCGCTGGATCCTTCTCATTACTGCGGTTAGTGAATCGTAGAAATATCGTTTTAATACCAGATAGCTGGATTTTAGTCCATGATAAATAACACACTCAAATTTCTTATTTTAAAAAACACAGACCTTTTTCGCATGGAACGTCCCTGCGTGGGGAGTTATTCACATTGCAATATTTTTAATAGCCATTTAATAAAACTTGTTTAAGAATTTTGCATGAATAAATAAGGCTAACCTGGTAAAATAACACTCTCAAGTTATTAAACCTAAAAACAGACCTTTCATAACAATAAAAACCCTAAAATTACATTTTTGCCCAACGGAAAAGACCTGTCAAACTTTAGCGCGCTTTTGAAACAAAGAAATCAGTTAAAAAAAAACCGTATCAAACCTCACACGTCCTCCATTTGCATGAAAACCATGATTATAATTTCCTAGATAAAATAAGCTTTTCCTAGTACAAGATAATATCCACTTCGAGACATCTGACTCAAATTCATGTACCATGTACCATAAAAAAATTATAATTAATTAAAATTAACACGAAAATCGTACCCGATTTAATTTCACTAAGACACGACACTCTTCGCCCGCAGTCCCCGCAGTAACTGACTGACTGACTGAAGCGACGCTAACAAACGACAACACTCCACCTTAAAGGTGCCTCTCAGGTGGGGTTAGCGTTCTTTCCTCGAATGCCAGGGTTGTACTCAGCTTGTTAAAATTCAAAAATAATTTGAATATCAACTAGGGCCTTCTTATTACAAAGATATTAATTGTGCAACAGGACAAACGTCAAACAAAATTAGGAATTTAGCATTGTTTATTATACGTAGCAACCCGTTGTTAGGGTTAAATTTTACGTTTTAATTTCACTTTTATAAATATTATTGATGTTTATTTTGTTGGATCGTGCAAAAACCGTAATAAGCATCACGGCCATTAAGTGCTTTACCGGTTTCGGATAGTATTGGAGATTGAGACCGGTAAAATGCACTTACTGCCCTTAATACTTAAATAACTATTATATTTTACCAAAAAAACACATTTTTACGGGCAGAATTATACGTGATGGAAACAAAAGAATGCTTGATTGGCAGTGGGTCTTAATTAAGCTAAAAAATTAAAAACATCCGATAACAAAATTCTTGTTGACATGAGTTATTTTTTTGAAAGAAAAAAAAAGTGAAAAAAAAAGTGAAAAAAAAAACTGAATTTTTTTTGTAATTTATTTTTTTGATTTTTTTTTCTTTCAAATTATTTCTTTTTTCGATAAAATAGCTTTTTTAAACGTTATTTATTTAATTATATTTTGAAAATTTATTTTTGGGAAAATGCAATATACCATTTACTGTGAATAATATATAATGGAATGCGTAGCATTGCATACCTTCACGGCTTGTTTATTCTCATATGGTATTTTTTTCACACAAAAAGGTTTAAAAACTATTACTTTATAACAAGTTTTTTTTTTAAACAAAAAAAAAACAGAGTGGACCACAAGATGGAGGGATGGAACTGAACATTGTTCATTATTCAATGTGATTTACCCACCCACTGTGATATATGTTCCTATATGTGATATTTATAATATCTATTTGTTGTGATAAACTAAATTAATTACCATTAGCAAGATTATATTCAATAGTTTCATCGTTTATAACAATCACTATTGTAATTTATAATAATAATAATAATAATAATAATAATCATGATTTTTAGCAGCGGTTTTTGTATTGTATTATTTATTGTCATTTTGAGACCTAAGTAAAAAGGTATTTTATACCACAGACAGTAAAATATAAAAAAAATAGAAGGTTTAAAAAACTGTATACAGTAGGAGACTTACTTGGGCTTTTCGTAACTTATCTTCGAGTGATGTAAAGGCAAGTTGTAATGCTTGGTGTTCATCTCTTATGGTATCATTTAGGTATTTCAATTCTTTGTTGGATTTGGTCAACATGGCCACCTCTGCTTGCAAACTTAAAATAGTTGAAGAACTGTCTGCAAGGCTAAAAAGATGGAAAAACATTAAGGCTTTTATAAAGTAAACAGGTTTTCAGCCAGAGGGGGCTGCTGAGCCCCCCTGCAAAAATTTGGAGCTCCTCTGAAGTAAATAAAATAACGAGGGGCGATTTAATTGTCGAAAAATGCACTTCTACTTCCAATTTTTGTAAGTACTTACTAATTTATTTTACTACTATGAGGTACTTCCAATTTTTTTCAAGTACTTTCAAGTTTGTTTGTTTGTGCTTCTCAGCTCTAGAAAAAAGCCTAACCCCTGGCGTAAAATGTTGATGACCAAAAAAAAAGGTCCTAGCATTTACCCCTAACGGAAAATGTTGAAAAACTTCCTCGACTCTGGAAAAAAATCTTTACCCCTGACGGAAAATTTTAATAATTAAAAGAAAAAATCCCTGCCTCTGGAAAAAAGCTCTAACTAATGACGAAAAATTAAAAAATTTTAATGACTGGTTCCTTCTTCTGAAAAAAAAATGCTTTACCCAGATCCAAATTTTGCAAGTACTTTCACATTTCAAGTACTTTCATGTACTTCCAAATGTACTTCCATGTCCATGTGTCTCTGGATTCATTACAGTGGGGGCTGAGACCCCTTGGAAAATTTTCTATACTTTTAATAGATCTTCAAATGAAATGTAAGTTTTGTAAAAACATGAGCAGAAGGACTTCAGTTGATAGCTCCAAAGGATGGAAGGTGATAAATGGCCATAATACAATGTAATATCTCAAACTTATTCTTCTTAAGGTGACCTTTTGTTTCATAATTTGAAAAAAATAAACTTTTAATTTTTTTTTTGTGATAAGAATATTGTATTTATTGAACTGATTTCTTTTGAACATATTTATAATTATGAAATGAAAAGTCCCCTTAAGTACTGGACAGGTAAGCTAGGTAGGTAGCTTACTTACTACCATAATTTTAGTTAGTTTTATTATTATTATTATTATTACAATATTAAGAGTTGAGGTTAAAAAAACCTATATAAACTCAATTTCATCAATTAGGTTGAAAATTAAACTATCTAAGCCAAATTAAACTAATACAAACTAAACCAATATAAACTAAAGTATATAAACTAAGTTAAACTAATACAAGAAAACGTTTAGGAACTGGTAGCTACAGATACATAAATTTATCTAAGCGATTTTTAAAAGCATTTATGGATGGAGCTTCGACTACATGTTGAGGTAGGGAGTTCCAGGTAGTAAAAACTCTATTACATAAAAAGTTTTTTCTGGCAGTAGACCGGTAAACCTCATGTGATAGCTTAAGACTGTGCCCCCTGAGATGATTTTCGTTCAAGGTAAACAAATTTCTTAGATCCAATGTAAATGTGTTGTGTAAAATTCTGTATGTCATAATTAGGGAACCCCTTTCCAGTCTGTCCATTGCAGTAGGTAATCCAAATATTCTAAGGCGCTCTTCGTATGGAGGCCGAGTTCTTCCATATGGGATTCTGGTAGCGGCACGCTGAATGTTGTCAATTCGATTTATTTCTCGCACTAGGTTAGGATACCATACTGAAAACCCGAACTCCAGGACCGGTCGAATATATGTTTTATATAAACATGCTGCTGTAGCAACCGAAGTCCTAGTAAATATTTTTCTGAACAAAAAAATAGTCTTTTTAGATTTATTACAGATCGAATTAATATGTTCAGACCAAGTCAAATCACACGTCACGATAACACCAAGATCAGTATGCTGGTTCACTTTTCTTAAGGGTATGTTGTCTATAGTATAGTCTAGACAAGGATTGTTTTTGCCAATATGAAGTACCACGCACTTGTTAATGTTCAAAGGGATTAACTACACCATTAACTACACCATTCCAATATTAAATTAATATCAAGCTGGATAAGGTGATATTGTAACAGGGGATTTCCATAGAATTTGGAGTCATCCGCAAAAAAGGAGCTAACGCAATGGAGAAGTCTTGGCAGATCAGCGATGTAGAGAAGAAACAAGAAACAGTTAGTAAGCTACTTAACGAGCCTATCAAGTCAAAGATGGGAATAATTCTGTGGCTTGGTTTTAAAAGAGCCAATGTCACTTTGTCAATAGCAGCGTTTTCAAAATATCAGAGTTAATGTGAAAACGCTGCTACTGAAAAAGTGACATTGGCCCTTTTATAACCAAGCCTTCCAGTTGAAAGGCTTGGCTTAGGACGGCAGTATAAATATTACCTTTTCTCCTTGTCAGTAATAATACTAGACTTTTCCATAACCTTAGCATTTAGATCAATAATTTGTTGTGCATTTTCGCCCTTCCTTTTATGCAACTCAGCCAGTTCCTCAGCTTGTACCAACAACTTCTGCTCTAGATGTTGTACACGACTATCGTTATTGCTATTTGACTGATTTCCAGACAAGCCTTCACATCTTATCCTATCATTTTGGATAGACAATTGTAGGTTTTCGCTCCGCAAAGCATTAGCATTCTCAAATACTTTGTTATCTAAAAACAAAATAATTAAGTTAGGTTAGGTTGAAAAAATAAATCAGTTTTTTTTAATACTCACGTTGTAGTATTAGGTCGTGAAAACAATGCGTTTCCCTACGATTCCTGTTTTGGAGTTGAGTTAAAATGTTATTTCTCCAATCTGTTATTTCCACTTGGGCCATGTTTTTGAAATATTTTTTAAATACGCAACTGGCATGCAGATATTAAACAAGTTTTTAATATAGATATATATGATATAACGTATAACAACGTTTTCAGCTTATTAAATTGGTAAAATATTAATAAAACACAAAAATATATTATCATATGACACTTTCTAACCTCTTTGACAGCTTTCTAAAAAACGCTGTTTTTTAAGCCAATCAGCCGGCTTTAATTTATGTCTGACCAATCATATCGCGCTATAGTAAAGGTTTGTTTACATTAAGTAGACTTTTATAAAATATGCTTCGAGGTAAGACTTTAGTCCAAAGTTTTGTGACAAAAATATTACTTTTTGCTACAATCCGTCACTTTTAATTTAGCTTAAATTAATGTATAATTTTTAAAAAGTCTCAATTTTATCTTTTAAATGATACTATTTTAGATTTTGCAGGAAACTTTTCTGTGAAACCACCTTAATATATTTCTAACCTAAAAGTGCATGTGCGAATGTTTTCAAAATAAAAATGAAGAGTTTTATAAATAAAATTCGTGAAGATTTAATTGAAAAGAATAAAATTAAACGTAAATTAAACGTAATTAGTTACAAATCGGAAGATGTATTTCAAGATATCGGACCTAGCAAACAGGTCTCCAGAAAAAGCAAAAAAATAAAGAAAAACTCAGGAAAAGGATTAGATGAAAAATTAAAACATAAAAAGAGAGTCAGAGAGGTAAATTTAGTATTAAATCATTCTTTGAGTCCCTCCAAAAATGAATTAGATCAAATATATGTTCCTAAAGTTGAACCTTACTTTTTGAATGATGATACGAGTAATACACCTAATGAATTAATTCAAAATAATAGTTCCTTGGATTCAGAAAACAGTGATAGTGATTTTGATATCACTAAATTTATTAACAATTATTCTTATAATACAAGTACCAATTCTCTGTTATCTGAATCTAATATTGATTTCTTCAAACATGTCGAAACAGACTTAAATTCTTCAGTTATTCATGCAGATAATAGTTTAACAGAATCTAATGGCAATTTAACTAAAGATAATCAAATTAAAAACAGACAAAAAGTTAATTTAAATAAACAGCAACTTGACAGGGAAAAAAATACAAAGGATATGTCTACGCAAACAACAATTCAATACAGTGAAATAAATGAAAGTCTAATGGACACAAATATTATGGATGATAATTTAATCATGGATGACACCAATATTGAGCCTGAAACAATTCAGGTAGAAACTAATAAAAAAATTGAAATTGAAATAAAAAAGAAAATATATGATTTTTATAATGTAGATAATTTTAAAATTGTTGTAATTAAAAAGGGTGAACCATTGCCCGTACATGGTATAGTACAAATTAAGGTTTTATATGGTGTATTGAAAATTTTTGGACATTCGAAAACCAGTAGTTCCGATCCATTTTCTATAATATCCCCAAGAGGTTCTGCATTATTTTTATTAGAAAACGGAAGTCAAGTGAAAGAAAGACATATTGAGCAAATTCAAAATATGGTACCCGAACTTAGAAACTATTCAGAGTTATTTAATAAGTCAACACAATTCAATTCATTGATAATAAAATGTATGATGGCTGAAGATTTTAATTTAAACTATTTTGAAAACTATGTTTCTCAACAAATGTTTCCTAAATCTGAAGATGTGTTACCAAATGTTGTTTTTGATCCACAAGATAATTTTAATTTATTAAAAATAAAGGCACAGTGGAATAATATTTTAGAAAAGATTGTAAGTGGGACAAAACTTATGTTAACAGGAGGAAAAGGTGTAGGAAAAAGCACCTGCTTAAGATACTGCATTAATAGACTTTTGGAAAAATATGATTCAGTTCGAGTAATTGACTTGGATCCTGGACAAGCAGAGTTTACAGTACCTGGTTGTATATCTGTTTTAAATGTGACTGAACCAGTCTGTAAACCAAGTTATTTTTGTACCTTTAAGGCTGAAAGGTATGTAATAGTAGTTTTGCCCAAAGTACTATAAAGTTTCTGATGAATATACTTTCATATCCCATGAACATTCATCAGATTTTATGTGGTATAATATACCACATATTATGTAGAAATACAGATGTGCTGATGATAACCATATTCAGAAATTATTTTAAATCAATTATGATGCTCTAAACTCAAAAAATTGCCATTTTTGTTCATTCTAGACCTAGTTATTTGATGCGCTGTTTTCGGAACCTTGCTTCGTTTTTCTCGATCAGCTCGTTTTTAACATTAATATGTTTTAGACGGGGGTAGAGGGCTGAAACCATTACGGCTGAAAACGTTACAAAAAAGTGTCCCAAAATTATTTGACACTTACAATATTAGCCACAGGCTACAAATACAAAGTGATATGGTTAGCGCTTGCTTCGATAATATGTGAACGCGAGGTAGATAAAAAAATAAGCTTATCTCCCTCAAAAAAATGATCACCCAAAAAATTTCTTATCCCTTCAAAAAATATTAATGACTAAAAAAAAGGTGATCGCCCTCGAAAAAAAAAATATATTTAACCCTGCCAAAAATTTTGATGGCTAAAAAAAAGTTGTCAGGTGCAATACACAGAAAAGTAAGGGGCGGATTTCTGAAAAGAGCTTTTTGAGTACAGTCTTAAATTTTTTCTTATTTTTTTTTTTGGGTAAAAATTGAAAAAAGTGATCCCCTTTCCATCTCTGAAACTATGCAAACCGAAAATTTCGGAAAAAATCTGGTTGTAACCATACTTGAGGTTAACAACAACAAATACCTTTTGTATAAAAATCATCAAAGAGGCTAATAAACAGTAAGGGGTAGATTTTTGTTTTTTGACATGTATAAACATATGTCTAAATTAGATAAAAATAACTATGCCTTCAATAGAATATAGCGACTTTTTAAATTAACGAAACGAAACGAGAACTAGTGGGGTTGTAAGGGGTAATAAGAAGGGATAAATAGGGATTTCACTGACCTTGGTTCCTGATTTACTTGATGTTTCTGTGCACAGGGCTGGATTCTTGATGTTATTGAGTTTTGTGAGGAGAAATAGGGTTAAAGCATAGAAACGATAATATTTGCCAACCACGAATAGGTTTTTTCAATAAATATAGATTAACGACGATTTTAACTGATACCGACATATTCACGAGCATTAATTGCATATATAGTTACGTCGTTACATGAGATGGGGATATGTGGATGGGATACAGTTGATAAATTTAAGGCAGGTGAGTCGGGAAATTGGATGTTCCAATATTATTATTCCTCGTAAAACTCGTGTTGCTTTAAAGATCAAAGTAGTTTTGCGGATTCTTCTCCCCTTTCTTACTACTAGTGTATTCCCACCATGGTACTATTTTTCTTCTACTATTTAAGTATTGCTTATTGCTTTTGATGTTACCATAAGATATGTAAAATAATATTTCTTTAATTATATTTTTTAGATCGATTCTAACGGACATAGATGTGGGTCAAAACAAGGATGCATATTTAAATGCCGTATACTCGTTAATAACGTATTGTGGAAACACCTTACCCAGTGATGTTCCCATCCTAATTAACTTTATGGGGTTTGTGGATGATTTAGGATTTTTGATTGTTAGTGAAGTGATTAAAATACTAGAACCCACTACAGTAATTCAAATTAATAGCAAAAAAGAGTCAAAAAACTATAATATGAAATTGAGTCCAGAAAATATTGACAGTTCTTTAACCCATAGCCTAAAGATTATTAACTCCGCGACAGATGATAATGATGGTTTTAAGCTGCAAGCAAGACAGGTTCGAGAACTTAAAATCTTAAATTATTTTGCCAAAATGTTAAATGCAGATGTAAAATCTTTGGTTGACTCTAGAGTAACACTTCGTGAGTAAGTATTATTAGTTATAACTATAGAGTGTAATTTGTGTCAAATTTCAAATTCAAATTCATTTATTTCATTCTTGGAACAACAGTTATAGAACAAGTCAATTTAAGAATCTACCTATGTTAGGTACATAAAGTATAACAATGGAGCTCTCTACAACTAGAATTGTGAAACAAAAGACGCCTATCTCTATCTCATTTGTGCTACACTTTCCAGCCAACCAAATAAATACTGTATTTGTTTTTCATACAACAAATACAGTATTTATTTGTTTGGCCGGAAAGTGTAGCGGCACGAACGAACATAGCTAATGTGAATCTTTAGAATGAGATAATTCTACTAAAATTTAGATGGCGCCAGTAATTTCTTTAATAAAAATATTATAGTTACACTTTTCGCCCGGCCAAGTAAATAGTGTATTTGTTCAACAAAGAACAAATACAGAATTTGTTTGGTTGGGTGGAAGTAGGAGTGTATGTATGTCTTCTATCCTTTTTGGGTAGAACTTTTGTCCCTGTCTAATCTAACGGGAGAAATCGCCATTAACATAATAAATTAGATAAAAACATGATTAATAGTAAACATACATTTCAGACAGGCTAGATGGTGTCGCCCATTTGAAGTCATTAATGTTATAGTAGCATTTTTCAATAAGATATTGAGCAATATTTTTCCTAAATACGCGCAGGTTATTTACTTTTTTTATTTCTATGGGAAGCATATTAAAAAGTTTGGCTCCTCTGATAAAGGGAGATTTTTTTTGTGAGTTGAAGCCTACGGGAAGGTATATGAATATTGTTTCCAACCCTTGTGTGGTGATTATGAGTTGTTGCTGTCATAATCAGACTTGTGCCTGTATACATTAGTGAGAAGCTCCAATATTAATACACAGGGTATACCAGTGATGAAATAAATACTGCTGCCAGCAAAATAATAATTTCCCCTATAGGCTTAAATTCATTAAAATCAAAAACAAAAACAAAAAATAAAAAAAAAAATATTTTTTTTTTGTTTTCCAATTTTTTTTTTAAAGTTTCTTTTTTCGTAAAACAAAAAATAAATTAAAAAAAAAAATATGTTTTTGAAAAAAATAGTTTTTGCCCCATTTTACCCCCTTATCCCAACCCGATTTTTAAGAAAAACAATCCTAGCCTAGAACTTTGGATAATCAACCTGTGGTCCAAATTTGAAGTCTTTAGCCCGAAGCGTTCTTGAGTCACAAATTTCCCGGACACAGCTTTTATTTAAAATATAATTTTTTGAAATTGGGTTATAAATATGTGAGATATGCTAAAAAAACCTTTTACTTCTTTAAACGCCAATATCTCGAAAACAATGCGTTTTAGGAAAACGTTGTTTATAACAATTTTTGACCAATTTAAAATTATCTTTTATATAGGTGCTAAATTAACCAAATACAATAATAATTGCCTTAATTATAAACTAAAAAACGCTAAAAATAGGAGTTTTACCCTATTTTTACCCCCTTACCCCCAATCGTTTACCCCCAAAATCTAATCAGCCCCTTCGGAATACGATAAGAAACAATATACAAAAAACCGCAAGTCGATATCTCATGTAGAAATGGAGTTAGAGAGTTTACACCCAGACACACAGACAGACGGACGCAAAAATTTTTTTACTGATTTCGACTGATGGTCTAAAACGTCGAGAAATGTGAAAAAAACGTGGTCAAAGATTTTGACTTTTTGGCGAAGATTTCAATCGGCACTCTTAGTAGCACTAAGTGCCGATGTAATTTTCTATTGTAAAAAAATTCAAAAGCCTGGCGCAGTTTACCATTCCGTTGCACTGTATCCATGAGTTCATTGAAGATATTTATGGAACTGGTAGTACAAAAAATAATATTTGTATTTTTTTAGACTTTCATTATCATCTGTAGAGTTTGAGAGCAGATGTGGAGAAAAGCTAGTTAATCCTGATATGGTGATTAATGCCAATTTGGTAGCTCTTTGTTCTGAGAGCAATAATTCAACGCGAATATGTCACGGATGGGGTAAGTTGAAGCCGAAAACCGGTTACTATTAAATTAATGGTTTGGGAGCTGTTTTAAAATCTAAAATTTGGTTTAGCATTCCTAAAAATTTTGACTACGAGATACTAAACTAAAAAGCAGTAAGTGCAGTTTTTTATTTAAATAAATAATTAATGATTGCGTACTTGTGTTATAATAAAGGTACTTTAAACCTAAAGTTATACGCCCACTCTCCCGATTCTAGCTATAACACAAGGGAGTGGCTAAGACGATTTACTGTTTTTGACATTATTTCAGTTTTATTAAATATGGAGTTACTGCTTTTTAGGGTAGTAGGGCAGTATAGTAGAAAATCCTCATTTCAGACAGCTATGTGCCTAGGTTTGATAATTTATTATTTCTATTATAAGTTTAAAAAAATATCCCCCAAAAGTCAAAATTATAGTAAGTCTGGCAACGCTGTACTAGAATTGAAAAAATATTTTAAGATTCTGAATGTATAAATAAATATTAACTAACTAAATATAATTTTTTTCTGAGAGGTAAACGTGTTTATCGAAGTATAACAGGATATTACATGAAAAATATTTAGGGCCACCTAAAAAGATGGCTATTTTATATATAAACGTAACGAAATGATGGAAAATATTGAATGCTAAAATATATTAAGATTTATTTATATGAATAAATTTGTCCCCAGCTGCCATTTTATGATCCATGTAGAAATTTCCTAGTTGGCCACGCCCCCTCCGAAAGTTAGAAATTAAACGTACTTATAACGTATTTCTAACTTAAAAATCTAACGTTAGATTAACGTTTGTAACTAACGTTTGATTCTAAAGTTAAAAAGCGGAACATTTGCACATATTTTATAACATACTTTTATACATTAGAAAAACGTTATTCTAACGATAAATTTATACTAGGGTCTAATAGTACTTTAGTATGTGGTTATTTTTTACTTTGCAACAGCTTCTATTTTTGTATGCATATTAGAATTTTAATGTGATGTAAATGTATTTTTTAGGTATAATACGAGGAATCGACAGGTCCAACGAAAAAATAATCATCATTACTCCAGAATCAACCATGGATTTAAACCTTATCAACATAATGGTTGTAGGTGTGCTCTCTCTACCACCGGCTATTTTAATGGTAACTGATGATATTTCTGGAAGAATACCTTATGTCTGTAGTGGTGACACAGTTCAACTAGGAGGCTTTGTTAAACGGTGTTACATTCCGGCAAATAAAGGAAGATCTTAAACCTTAGTGGCGTAATCTAGAGCACTGATATCTAGGGCAATACGTGACTCTAAACTTCAATCTTATTTAGTATCCCTACTAATACTGCCCTACTACGCTAGAAAGCAGTAACCATTTGTCGCATAGCAGCGTTTTCAAAATATTACATCAGAGTTGACGTAAAAACGTTGATATGCGACAAATGGAGTTACTGCTTTCCAGCGTAATAGGGCAGAATAGGTAACTGTATATCGTCGCTTTTATTACAAACAGGCTCATCTCACAATGGCATACAATAAAGTGGCAAATCATTGGCAAATCAATAGACATGTCGGTATTTTGCATCATGTCATTTTGGGATACGCCTCTTCGTAATAACAGCGACGATATAACGACACTCCCAAGCAACAAGGATGTAACTCAAGTTAGACCCATTTTGAGTTATACTCATAGGTAAACACCTTGAAAAAAGACACACATGGTGGTACTACTCAGGTTTCTCCACAGTCCACTTTAAGCAAAAGTTTACTTAAAATCACTAAAGTAAGAAATTCTAAACTTGAATATTATCAGAAACAAACAGTAAATAAACAATAAATACTTAAACAGTTAAATAGAGAATTTTATAAGCTTTCAAATGATGTATCACGACTTCCTTTTCCACTTCAATCATTTACCCACCCTTAAATAACAAAAAAAATATTTTAGAAATTTAGCTGTCGTGAAAAATGACAATATATGAGTTACGGCTTTGTTGCTTGGGGGTATCGATAATATACAGGGTGTTCCTTAATATAATGTCACTATTAAAGAAGGTAATTACTTGGCTTATTCTATGACTAAAATTTCATATAAACATATGTCTAAAAATGCGTCCTTCTGAGATATAGCAACGTTTTGCATGTAAACTAATCTTAATAAGGCCTATCATCGTATGCTATTTTCATGAACTTATTTTAATCAGGGGTTTGGACTTTCAGTTTTTTGTCCCAAACTTTTTGTTGTGTATTTAGTTTGTGATTTTATTTTTAAAATATGATTCCACACGTCAAAATCCAAAAAAAGGTACTCTTGTTGTAATACTGTAGGATTAACCGTTTTCGAGAAAAATTGATTATAAGTGAAATTTCACGTTTCTAGGACGAAAAATTGAATACTAAAATGTTGAAAACTAAAATTTAAATGATGAAGGGTGGATTTACATCAAAAACTAGAAAAAAACTTCATACACAGGTACGTCCAAAAATCAAACCTGAGGGAGCTATGGTCTCCTAAAAATGCACTATTTTTAAAGCGCCATAGTAGCTTTAAAAGCGATTTTTCGACCTACATGTATAGAAACTTTTTTTCTTAGTGTTTGATATAGAATAAACATGCAGCATTAAAATTTTGGTTTTCAGCATATTAGTATTTAATTTTTCGTCCTCAAAACGTGAAGCTTCACCTTCAAACGACTTTTTCTCGAAAACGGTTAATCCTACAGTGTACAGCAAGAGTACCTTTCTTATGTATTTTGAGCTGAGAAACCATTTTCCAAAAATAAAATAAAAAAAAAATTACACAGAAAACATTTTGGGACAAAAAACTGATAAGTCCCCCCCGTTTCGCGTACCCCTGTTTAAAATAAGAACATGATCATAACATAAAAAAATGGGCCCTATTAAGATTAGTTTACATGCAAAACCTCGTTGCTATATCTCAAAGGGTTCCTGAGTTATTAAATAAAAACCGAACCTTGCTATCTCCTTCAAAAGGGGCGTAGCTCCCTTACGACGCATTTTTAGACATGTGTTTATATAAACATAGAATAAGCCAAGGAATTACCTCCTTCAATACTGGCATGATATTAAGGAACACCCTGTATAAGAATACTTGTAGGTAGAGTAATAAATTCATATATGGATTTATATGGATTTATTAGAGAGCCTTCACATTATGACAGTTCTGTGGCGACAGAACTGTCAAGGGTCTCTAAGATTTATTACAGTAACTTGCTTTTTACTAGGGACCCTAAATACATTGACATTAAAGTTTCATGTGACATTTAATATCATTTCATTTAGGATCCCTACTTTTTACTCTAGCCTACATATCCCGTGCTCTAGCTTATCCTTTATTAAATTAAAGTGTACGCTGCAAAACTAAGTTTAATTACTAGAGCTACCTACCATTCAACTGATAACTGATTTATTTTAGTTAACTGTCAGGTTTCTACTCCCTGATTGGATAGATTTGACAGTTTACTGAGTACAATCTGAGTTCTCAGTTGAATGGTAAGTAGCTTATTTAACAATGTACATAATACATACATGTGTATGCACATAACCAAAACGAAAAGTGGGACAACCTCAAAATATTTATGTCGTAAAGTTTATTTTGGTTATCAATTAATAAAAGCTTAAAAAAATTGTGTTTTCTTTATTTTTTTCAATATTAATATTTGTTGGCGCTTGTTCCTCGGAACTTACTTTAAATTTACTTGTATTTACTTTTTGTATGTTAAAAATATTTTGAGTTTGTCCCACTTTGTGTTTCTGCTTTTGTATATTTAATTTTTTTTAATAAATATTAAAAGATTTGTAGCAGAAGTAAGTTTTAAATCATGAATTTGAATCGCGCACTTGCAAAAACAAGTTTTTTTTTTAAACGCTATCAAAGTTTATCTAAAACCATGAAAAGTTGATGGGATCTTTCCTACAATTTCCTACTTTATTGATGGGATTTTATGGGACCGAATACGTAAGATTTGATGAGATCGTTGTTACAGGGCGAGGGCCCAACATTTTTTTTTTTTTTAATATAACGTCAGTAATCTTACGTCCCCGGGCTGTGACTTATACACGTCACTGGGACATTAGCAAGACGTCATAATATGACGTCATGTTGGTCAGTTAGTGCCCAATAATTGACGTCAAAAAGGCATCTTTTGGTTTCCTGGGTAGCAAATATAACTGCTCGCTTTATTTTATTAAAAATGATAAAAAACATAATACAAGCAAATTTATAATGTTTTGTATTATACGAGTATGACTTGATTTCTTTTCATACACCCCCCGTATATAAGTACTTCATTTTATTCAACCCTGATATATAACGTGGTAACCCTGGGCGTCGTGAAAAACTGGTATGTACGCAGTGTAAAGTGAGAGAGTGTCCTATAAAAGAGAGATAACACAAAAATGGTTTCCGTGTACGCAAGGTCAGAACGAAATTTCATTTTGGAGTGACAGACCAGCAATATCAAAATATACGATAAATATACCACATTTTCAATTTTCATGTATGATCACGAGGTTTTTTAATAATTGTTAACAACAATAATAATAACAGTAGTGACATACATATCCGTTGGTGACAGTTCATTCAGTATATCGTGACATTAATAAAATTAGATGGGGATGAAAGAAAAATTCGTGTGGTATGTATTACAAGTTGAAGTATTTGATCTAGTTATTTTAGCTACAATGTGATTCGTGATTTTGTTATATGTTTTTGAATTTATGTTGTCGCTCTTATCTGGTTTTTTATTTGAAAGTTTTTGTTATCAAAATTAAACAAGCTGTCTAGACCAAGCGAGAATACTATATATACCGGGTGTCCCAACTCTATTTACCCAGCGATTTTCTCGAAAACTAAAAGATCTATCTCGAGATATTCAAATTCTGCGAAAACCATCTTAAATTAGACAACATCTTTAAGCCGATATTTGATACTTTCAGCTCTTAAAATATGGACAGGGGGCAAGTAAAATTCTCTATTGGACTGTATATTTTTTTATTTTTTAAACAATTTTTTTAAGGTTTTGATTTTTTAATATTTGATTCTAAAAATTGCGATTTTTTAAGTTTGTTATTGTAAATTTTTATTTATGTCAATTAAAATTAGTTTAAAAGTATAATTTACATTTTTTTCATTATGAAATTAGTAATTTTTAAAAAATTGATTTTTTAGGGAAATTTTGACATAAATACCCATTTTCAACCCTATTTTCAACCAAAAAAAAATGGTTAAAAAATTAAAAAATATATAGTTAAATGGAGATTTTTATAAGCTTTAAAATGATGTATCACAAGACCCTCCTTTCTATTTAAATATATGCTAAAAGATAGTTTAAGTTGTCTTATTTAAAAAGGTTTTTTCAGAACTTGATTATCTCTTTTAGTTTATGAGAAAATCGCTGGGTAAATAGAGTTGGGACACCCGGTATATACTCGTTCAAGGTAGTGCTCTTTATAAAGGTCTAGACCTTTATTTTAAGACTGGGTTTTGTAACAAATACATTTTCTGATAACATAACGGGATAACCAAGTACTTGGGTAAATAAATATGTGTATATAGGTAATTAATGTATTTAAATAAAATAAATTAATTAGAAAATCCTTCCTACTTCCCTATTTTATAATAATGACTTAAAATTAAAGAATTTTATAAAATTTATATTGTTTTTACTTTCTCCAAGAAAAGTCTTTCATTAGTAAACATTTTTTGAAAAAAAAATTATTTCATTTTTTTACAGTTCTCAACTGCAAAAAAAGAACATTTCCGCAAAAAAATCTCTGCTTGTTTTTAGTAAAACACGGCATTGTTTAAGGAAGTTAAAGGGAATTAAAACTATTGTTAAAATAACTTAAAAATCTAATGTTAGATTAACGTTTGTAACTAACGTTTGATTCTAACGGGAACGTTAGAATAACGTTTTTCTAACGTTAGAAAACTGTAAAAAGTACGTTATAAAATATGTGCAAATGTCACGCTTTTTAACGTTAGAATCAAACCTTAGTTACAAACGTTAATCTAACGTTAGATTTTTAAGTTAGCAATACGTTATAAGTACGTTTAATTTCTAACTTTCGGAGGGGGCGTGGCCAACTAGGAAATTTCTACCTGCATCATAAAATGGCAGCTGGAGACAAATTTATTCATATAAATAAATCTTAATGTATTTTAGCAATCTTAATATTTTTAAACATAATTTCGTTACATTTATTTAAAAAATATACATCTTTTTAGGTGGCCCTAAATATTTTTCGTGTAATATGCTGGGATACTTCGATAAATACGTTTACCTCTCAGAAAAACTTTATATTTAGTTAGTTAATATTTATTTGCACATTCAGAATCTTAAAATATTTAGTATAACGTTTAAGACTAAACATAAAAATGTCACTAATCTAATGTTATGTTAAGTTAGATTTATGTACTTTTCTACCAGGGAATGTTTTCAGGTATCAGCAAAAAATCGCAAAGTATGACAAACAACAATGGGAAACAAGACTAGAACAGAGAGAACAAAGAATTCTCTATGGTTTAACTCATAAGCAAATGAGAAGAACTAAACCCAACACAGATCTGATTGACCTCGATTTAGTAAGAGGTACCTATTAATAGATGGTTTTTAAATCAATAGTTACCATAGGGAATTGCATGAAATGTATTTTTTCTACGATCTAATAGAAAAGTTGACATTTCTACAAAAACAAATGAAGTTTTCAGACTTCAAAATAACCTATTTCTTAGTATTTTACTTTTCTGCTCGTTACCATGACAGCAAGCAGAAAAGTGATTTTTTTTTCGCGCGCACAGTGTAGGCAACCGGCATGTGTTAATCTCCAACACAGAACTTTCAGTTCTGTGATCTCCAAACAGCTGTTATATGTGACGAGGGTCCGCCATTTTTTTAATACGAAATTATGATTTATTTTGAATAAAATCTTAATTTTGTGTGTTATATATTTGTTGTTATGAAGGAAGAGGAGAGTTACTGTGATTAGGATTTTACTTTTACACCAACAGATTTGCAGAAAATTGTACTCAAGTACTGCGACCTTCAGGCCTATTCACACGTACCATTGATATTGAGATTTGTGGCAATATTGACGAAAATTGCAAGGTCATGTATTAAAACTGCATGGGATTGTAATTTTTGTCAATATTGAATAGATTTCAATGGTACATGTGAATAGGCCAGTAAGGTAACTTACTGTCTGAAATTTATTTATTTATTTTAGATCGTAGAAAAAATGTTGTTTGTATTACGAGCGCAACATGTGATTTCTGCTTTCGCGTAAGCTCAAGCAGGAATCAGTAATTTTGCGCTCTTAATACAAAAATAACTATTGGATATGTTATAGATCATTTTCCGTAACAAGCTGGTGAAGGAAAAATCTATTACTAGTTTTTGAGCAAAGCAGGAACTAAATGTAATTTTAAGCAATTAGTATGAATTCAGCTCTAAAGTTTTAAATTTTTAATAGCTACATTGTTTGGTAGTGTATACTTTTTTCTATTAGGAACTAGTTATAGCCGTTTAGTTCTTTAAAATAATTCAGATAAAGATCTAGGTGGTTAGATATATTAATTTTCTTTACTAAATGTATGCAACCAGTTTTACACCAACATGTATTATAAGTTGTATAATAGTAGAATAAGTTTCTATTCAAATCTGGACAGGGTTGTCCAAACCAGTCCTGTAGAAAACAAGGCAAGAACGACCTATAAATTACAAAGAGGGGGATTGTAATTTTAAATACCTGGGAATATAAAAAACCGGAGCATTTTTCTTAAATTGTCCAATTTTTATCAAAACATCGCGGTGCATCGGGTATTTGCCCAGGTTTCAATCCACCTCTTAAGTACTTTACATTAACTCATCTTAATAATTATGTGAAACGAAACAAAAAATTAAACCTGTTTTTGTCAACAAAACTTTTTTGTCTTTATTTTTTAGGGTCTTCTTTTACAAAAGCAAAACCACAACATGGTTTCATCACAGTGGCAAAACTTGCTACACTTAGAATTATTCTTATGCCATTTTATAGAAAATGGTGGATTCAACAGACTTCAAAAAATGTTTATATTTGTTCACAAGTCTTATATTTAGCACAGATAGTTAATATTATGGTATATATTTTATACATTTCAAACGACACACAAGATATTCAGGTAGTTATTTTTGTATTTTAATATTTTAACCAGGAGTCGGGTGTTTTTTTTTTCTAAGTAGGCAGACATTTTTTAACACCCATTTTTTTCACATTTTACCAACGTTTCATGATATTTTAAAGCCAAAAATGCAGAAAAATTCGTTGATTAGGTCGATTTCCAGCCGTAAAAAAAATATTTAAAATTTTCTGGAATTATAATTATTTAATACTTATGTCCGCTTCTTAATCTTTTTACCTTATTAATTCCATTTTTAAATTTGTTAAAATGAGACAGCTGGTTACGGGTTCATGTACATCAAAAACTTATGAATAGACCTAATGGACCTCAATAATTGGGTTCCAAATAGTAAATCAGTGGGAAACTAATGGGTTCCACTGTCACAGTACTTTTGACCAGTTATATTTTATGTTTTTTTTTACGGATGCTGATTCTAAAAATTAAGAACATGTTGATGGTCTAGAAAATATTATATTTCCTTTTTTTGTAGGCTTTATCATGTATGGAAATGTTAATTCCTTTCATAATAATGTGGGTATTAAGCCTGATCCATTCTCAGATAGTTGCAACAAATCCCAGCAATCACGATGCAAAAATTCAGGAGTTAAACAAATCTCGATTTAGACGTAAACGTAATGTAAGAAAAGTACTGAAAGAAAGGAGTTTAGATGTGATAAATAGTGATATAATAAAACCCGATAGGAAACGGACTGTCAAAAAATTGAAATTTAACGATGTTGTAAATATTGGAAGGCCTTTGTTACATCAATCAAGGTTAGTTAAAGGTAAACCGGTATGCCATTTAAGCCAAGATAATGTGAACTTTATACGCAAAAACATATTTTGTTATAGTACCAGATAATATAATACTAAAACCCAAAAGTATATTAAAAGAAAAATAATTTTTTGTATACAGTCTGCTATAGCCGAGGCTATAAGATAACAGAGTGTCCGCATACATTAACTCTTTTTTCTATTTTGCGACTCTTATAAGCTCATAGTCACACGCATTTTGCGTGTTCTTATAGGCCCATAAGAGGTCTGTACTTTTTGTTCTTTTGGGTTGGCAACAGACCTGGCCTATCGCTTGACGTTTTCCGTGCAAGTGTCAATGTCGCTTTAAAGTTGAATTTTCTAAAAAATTTTGTGTTTAGGTTATTTTTACCATGTTAAAATTGTGGCTTGGTTAATTGCAGTAAAAAAGAGAAGAGATTACTATAAAATATATCAAAATATCATTTGTTCTTAGAATTTTAAACATGGTGTAAACTGTAATGCCAATCCAAAACAAAAATCCCTAAATCAGTCATCAATTTAAATGTAAGTTTTTTAAAATTTTAGAGCAAAATAGAAAAAATTGTATAAAGCACTCGTTTCATAACACGTTTTTAGCGCACTAGTACTTTAGAAAACTCGCCGCAAGCGGCTCGTTTTCTAAACTTGTACTCGTGCGCTAAAAACGTATGTTATGAAACTAGTACTTTAATATACTATTATCACCATTCATCAATCTTCATAAGCCAACTTTAGCTTTAACCTTCCTTTTACCTTCTTGCGTCAATTAGTCCAGTCCATTATTAAAATAAATAGTAGATGACTGAGAATTGATCCCTGTCTGCACCTTTAATTTCACTGCTTTTACTAATCCTGGACTTAAACCTTTTCCAGTCCAAACTTGCCGGAACAAACCTCTCGGGACATTATCAAACGCTTTCTGCAAATCCAAATCGGTATTAAACTCTTTCTGTTAGTCTACGAAGGCAGAACATTAAATCTTGTGCGCCTCTATCGGGTCTAAATCCATGCTGGCCACCACCACCATTTATTGGTCTTTCCAATTTTCCTACGTAATATTTTTTCTTATAGGATCCTTTCATATATTTTTCTGCAGGGCTCAGTAATGAGCATTAATCGGAATAAATTCAGTTATGACTCATCAACGTTGTAAATAAACACAGAAACATAGGCTTACGGAATAATTTTGCCGAATTATGAGGGAAATTTTTATAAAGGTCACTAAATCGAAACATTTGACGACTAATTTGTTACACACAACAATATTGAATATACATATTAACTATAAATATGTAAATATATCGGTGTTTTTAGAAGAAAATAAAAATGTAAATATTTAAATCCTCGCGTCAACGATAAAATCGACGCGGCGCCTATGCGAGCACTGGAAATTCGCCGATGACTGGTAATGAGATACTTCTAAAGTTATCGCATTTTGTGACGTCGCCTTTTTTTAGGGTAGGGACGATTAATGCCACCTTCCAGTCATTTGGTAATCAGCCATTCCATGATGACGGACGCTACCATTCATACAATAAATATTATTAATTATAAGTTATCAAATATTTAAAAAAAAGTCCCAAAAACTAAAACTGATATTAAAGCTGGTAAGAAAAATAGAAAGTGGAGATGGGCTAAAATAAAATAATAAATACAATAATTAGGCATTAGGGTTTACAAGATTTGATTTTAAACTTTGATGACGGACGCTACAAAAAATGGAAGTGGAATAAATATATTTTATGTTTCGCGGGAATAGTAGCAAATTGGTTCAGGATTAAATTTAAACTTTATTATAGTATGGTTGACATTGATCCTAGATATATTTTTTAAAATTTAATTTTATGTTTAGTTTTACATACAGTATATAAGAAAATTAAATGTGTGGTGACGGACGCTACATGACGGACGCTACAAAACTTCCACCAAAATTTTAATCTTATATTTTCTAATTTATCTTAAAGAAACAGAAACTACAATTTGAATAAAAAAACTCTAAATTTAACAGTAAAATACAACACTACTTAAATACAACACATGAATTATAACTGGAATATCTTGTTTGGCCGGTTTGAAACTAACTGTAACTTAATTTCGTAAAAAAGTGTTTCGATTGGATAAATTTTGATTAGTTTTGTTAGGGTGCGTTCAGGTAAAATATAATTTTATTGGACTTATAATGAAAAATAGATTAATTTTAAATTAAAAATGTAAAATTTAAACCTCCAGAATTATATTTTATAATAAAAGTATGGCATGTAAACAATTTTAATTTTTTCACCTTGGTTTCAAATTCTATGGAATTGCTGTAATGTTTTGTTTTTCCATGCAGCGTTAATAGTAATTCTTTAATGAAACAAAATATGTCCAATAAAATCATTTTTATAGAGATATTTTTACGTATTTTTAACTTTAAAAACTAAATTAATTAAATTAATTTTTGTGTGTCTGTTGCTTTGAAAAGTTTTTTACATTTTAGATCTCAAATAGGATTAACAAGAAATGTAGATGATGATGGTTTCGAAA
This sequence comes from Brachypterus glaber, assembly GCA_958510825.1. Classification (NCBI taxonomy): domain Eukaryota; kingdom Metazoa; phylum Arthropoda; class Insecta; order Coleoptera; family Kateretidae; genus Brachypterus; species Brachypterus glaber. The sequence goes on along the minus strand of OY294048.1, from coordinate 8,566,542 downwards.
GTTTAAACGGTAATGGTTCCAGAACCAGTGAAGAAGAAATAGTTCCTGTAAAATTAAGTCAAAGTACTTCTTCCCATAACGAAAATAAGAAAACCGAAGAAGCATTAGACGCTAATAAAATAGAAGAAAAAGTGCAGTTCGAAAAGAATGATTTTGAAAAAGAAGAATGTCAGTCTAAAGAAAAATGTGAATCTTGGGTTCAGCAGATAACAGATACGAACCTTGATGAAAACGAAGAAGTTAATAAAGAAATACCAACCGAAATTATTAAAATTAAAAAAATAATTAGTACGGATTCTGATAGTGAAAGAGAATCTGATAGAGAATTTAATACAAGAAAACCCATTATGGTATGGCCATTTTTTAAAATGTTTTTAACCTTAAAAGGTTATTTCGAAGTACTTAGATTTATTTTCATAGTATATTTAGTTTGGAATAGACAATATTCCACGGCAGCGGAAAGTTTGGCATATGAGCCGCCACACTTTTTTTTAAATTAATAACTCCGGTCGTAATTATTTCCAGACAGAAAATTTTTATGAAAACAGTGAACTTTTCCCGCATAATTCTCAGCCTCTTGTTTAATTATATATGAAAAAAAAAAACTCTAGGGTCAATAGGATATATTTCATAAACTGCCCGTTATAAAACCATACAACATTTCTCTAAAATTATTAGTTTTTGGATTATTTCCCACTGTCCGCCAGGCAAATGACTATTTCACACGTGTTACAGACTATACTTTTTCTTTGTCTGCGAATATGAGACATTGGATGGCTTTAAACTGCGGAGTAGGTTGAAGAAAATGTAACTGGACATTGTAAATGCAACAAAACATATTTTTAAATAATGTTATCACATAAAGCGATTTTTATTGAATTTTAAAACCTATTTACAATAACATGCAAAAATTGAAGTTTGTGTCACATTTTTCTGAGATGTGACATGATTTAAATAATCAACAATAGATGGCGCATATTAATTTTTTCATATAAAATTATTAAAAATGAATTCAATTTAAAGAGAAACTAATTAACTGTATATAATTTTAACTAAAAACTTTAAATTGCATTAAATGATTTATTTCATGATTAAATATATTTTTTTGTTCATTTTGCTACAGTTTTGTTTATTTTTATTGACCAGAGATGGCACTTCATGTGCTTCTTCTAACTTTTCATATAGAATGTTCGTTCCATATCTAGAACTGGAATAAACCCATTCTTTGGTTGAAAAACGTGTAAGTTTGTCTATGTTACCGGCAATGTAAAAAATCCGGCAATGTGCGAAATGATTAGATATTCTGCAAAATCACTACCACTTTGGGTGATCTGCGAATTTACTACGCTATTTTTGGCAATCTAAAACTAATTAATATAACTAATTAATATATAAATATGAATATATTACTATTAATAATTATTGTTTGGACTATTTATCAAAAAATACCTCACAAATATAAAAAATGTAATGTTTTTATAGGTTGACTTTTATGAACGTGCTTGCAAGCCTAGCGCAGTACCGCGTTAGTCTGTACTAAACTGTTGACAGAACTATAATTTGCAATTTAAGAATGGACAAAAAGGTTTTAGTTTAGCAGTTGAGAATGTAATTAAATTGACCAAATCAAAGAACATGCCCGTAAAAATATTAAAATAAGCAATAAAACAATTAATATCAATTTGCGATGAAAAAAATATAAAAGTTGGTTTAGCATATTATAAATCGTTAAAAAATATTCTTTCGAATTACACATGATTCTTCGAATTATCGAAAAAAAATCACAGTTTTCATTAAAATTTGCTTTCAAAGGAAATAATTACTCCAGGGGCATCGCTCATAAGGAGCGACGCCCCGGTCGTAATTATTTCCAGACAGAAAATTTTTATTTTCATGTATAAAATAATTTGAAGTATTTTGCTAATGTAAAATTGTTAACGCGTAAAATATTATTAACGTTGTATTTTTAATAAAATTTAGTTATTTAATTTTTAATAATTAAATAAACAAATTTTTATTTGGCTCAGTAGCAACTAGTCCAGAGGCATGCATATTTTCTTAATCTTTTTTTACCTTGTTTTGTTGTTCAATCATTCATTATAATTACAGTTAATTGTTATAAAAATATTATTCATTTCATCAATTATTTAAAAAAAATAATATTTTCCCATAACCATTAAATCATTTAAAACAAACATTTTTGTTTAGCATTTTGTTAATAATTTAAGACTTTCTGAAATCCACTGCTCGGAAGCCGCCATATTCCAAAAAATGGATTTAAATTCTTCCATAACCAAATTAGGTATTGTATATAGAATTTGAAATAAAATCTCTCGTAATTTAAATCATACTATTCTAATATAAAATTTTAGGTTAAAAGAAGAAACTCGCACATACCGGTGATAAAACTTGCTACCATGTTGGAAAGCACTTGTGATGAAGACGACATTTTATCCTCGCCAGAAACTGCTAATTCCATGGCAAATTTGGCGGAAACTTCCTCCGCTACGGAATGGATGGGTGTAACTACAAACAGCGAAGATTGTAGCTACAGTTCTGATATTGACAATGTGTCCGAACCACCTTTAGATAATGACTATGATTATATGACTTACGATAACGATATGGCTCCTACTGCGATTTTAAACCCACCATCTGAAAAAGGTTAGTTTTTAACAGTTACACTGAAAGGAGGAGAAAGAATAGTAATTATATACCAAGGTAGGCAAGACATTTTTTATACCCGAGCGTATTAAATCCCGAGACGCATAGCGTCTAGGCATTTGAGAATGCGAGGCTTTAATAGTCTTCTTATAATATATAAACATATATTATTATTTTCACTGCTAGCGCATTTATTCTTAAAAATAATAATAATAATAAAAATAAAACAGGTCTAGTTTTTAAAATAAAAATATCCAATTTTATTTCATTTTTCTTTTGCAAAAGTCGCGCCTTAACATTAGCTAAAATATTATATCACTATTTTGGTAACAATACGTAAAGGAATTCCTAGTCCAAATTTCATTAAAATATTGCAATAAATAAAGTCACAGCAAACCTTAGCTTTCAGTGCTTAAAACCGCCAAAATATCTCCGATATTTGCTTACGTGATTTTGAAACACAACACTACAGTAGGACAGCTGTTGAAGTACTGAGTGCGTCTCGACACTTCTAGAAAGCGAACCTAACATCAAACATTTCTGATATGTTGCCACGTTCAAAGAAAAGAATCATTTAAGAAGTTATATATCGCATATATACGGCTATTACTAGAGTATGCAGTTGTAGTGTGGAATCCGTATTACATTAAAGACATCAAATTAATTGGAAATGTGCAGCATCGCGCCACAAGAATGGTTTCTTCATTAAGGCACCTCGATTATGATCAAAGACTCTTACGGCTTGGTTTACCCCGTCTTTCCGAAAGAAGAAGCCGTGGGGAACTTATCTACACTTACCGTATCTTAAATTGTGACTTTTCAGTGGATTTAAATGAACTTTTTACTCGTAATTTGGACAATACCAGACGTGGTCATACATTAAAACTTTCACGTGAACTTTTTTTTACCACTATCAGGCAATATTTTCTACCTAATCGTGTCTTTAGCTCCTGGAACTCTCTAACTGAATCAACTATCTCCGCCTCATCAGTAAATTCTTTTAAAAATCGTTATGATAGTAAACATCAAACTTTTATTTTATATTAAATTGCAACTATTTTAATTTTAGTTAGCTGCATTATATGGGAACGAAATGAGATTAAAAAAGCAGATCTGTCAATGCTGGAAATCAGTTCAGCAATAATTTGTAAGGTAGATAATATGCCCGAGAGTATGGATTATTTTTACGTTGGAATGGTTATTTCTGCAATTCTGGGTCTCTTGCCGATTTTATGTAGAACTTTTAATTATTACAACGAATCTGAATCTTCTATATTTGAAGAATTCTTTTTAATTAAAATATATAGAAATGTTACTAATCATTACCACATTGGCAACTCATCATTGCTTGATTTGTATAAAGATGTTATGAATGAGGTACCGAGCTTATTAAATGAAAATTTGGCTATTGGATTTGGTAACTCAATATGGTAAGTGTGGTAGTTTTATCACGTTAAAAACATGGAAGTTAACAGCATTTTCGGTAAAACCAGAAGTAGCTAAATATTGTTCTATATGTCAAAAGTTGGATTTCAAAATTATATCTTTGTAAATACATAAATTAAGGGGGTGTACATTAGGGTGCGCATCGATCAATTTTAACAGAAGTTTCAAAAGTTATCAGAAAGGTCATGGGCGGACTTCCGTTATGGTTCCAAACCCCTAAGTTGTTTAGGGTTTAGTTTAGTTAGGTTAGTTTAATTCATATCATCCCTGTTTCTTTTATAAAGTCCAGGTAAGGTTTCAGGGGAGTGTTCATGATCTCGTTTGGTTCCAGCGAGTCGTTCCCAAAGTACCTTCATCTTAGGCCTGTTAGAGATGGACATTCACATATAAAGTGGTAGGGCTCCTCGTCCCCTTCCCCACATCTCCTGCACACGGGGCTCGTAGTCTGTCCCATTTGGTGTTGGTGCTTGTTCAGTAAGCAGTGCCCAGTTATTATACCCGTTATTGCTCTCAGTTGACTCCTGGACATGCCTAGAAGTAAGCTGGTTCTTTTCTTGGTTACAAATTATAGACTTTTTTACATTCAGTGAGCAATTTTGATCAAAAAAGTACTCTATGCAAAATTCGATAAAATGAAGCGTTTCCGACAGAAAGGCACTTTTTTAATCCAAAGGCAGGAGGACTGTAAAAAAATATTTTTATATTATTTCAAAAATGCTATAAATTATTTTAAAAATGTTTGTATCTCATCAAAATAAAGTAAAAAGTTCATATAAACTTTTCGACTAGGGAGGGGGGCCTTTGAGATATTCGCCCCTTAGATGAAAAATAAAAATCAAATCTAAGAGGCGAATATCTCAAAGGAGGGAGCCCTAGTTAAAATTTTATTATAAACTTTTTATTTTATTTTGACGAGATACAATAAATTTTAAAATAATTTACGGCAATTTTGAAAAAATATAAAAATATTTTTTTTTTTCGGTGCTCCTGCCTTGGATTAAAAAAATGTCTTTTTCTCGGAAACGCCTCATTTTATAGAATTTTGCGTAGAGTACTTTTTTTGATCAAAACTGCTCACAGAATGTAAAAAAAGTAATCAAAAGTCTAAAATTTCTAACGCTTTCGAAACTTCTGTTAAAATCATTCAATGCACATTAATTTTTTTAAACAACCGTAAGAAAATTGTTAAAAAATATAAAAAAGTAAAAAAGTTGTAAAAAAAAAGATTTTTCTTTTTCATCTTTAGGGACAAATATCTCAGAGTAGGGGGGGGCGTAGCCAAAAAAATTATATGAACTTGTGGCATTATTTTGAGGAGATATACTCACCCTTAAGAGATTTTGAAAACATTCTGGGACATCCTGTATAATAAATTAAAGACAACTAAATTCTCTACAAAATAGTTATTTATCATTTTTTGTCAGATTAATATTTATCGAAATAATGGCTGTTTAAGTTAGAGCATTTATAGCTTTGGGAACGTTCAAGTATAAAAAAACAAAATTTGGCCATTTTTGAAAAATTTTGAAATTTTTTATTTTTTTTTTTTTCAAAATGTTTTTTAAAAAAAGATCTTTTATCCAATACATACAGATAATTAGACAATTACCAGCTTTATTTTAAATAGATAAACTCAATAATAACCCCGCGTGGCTTTTACTTTATTTAGTGGATAATTATTTATTTTACCCACTCAACTGTCACTTGTCAAATTATTTTCTTGTAAATGTCATTAAAATTTTTAATAAAAATATGAATTTCTAAGCTATTTATTGGATAAAACCTTGTATGGCACTCATGGGTAAACCGATATTTCCCTCTCGAAAATTAACCTGCTTGGCTGACGCCTCACAGGTTAATTTTCTCATGGGCAATATCTTACTTTACCCACTAGTACCATAAATAACTATTCTTAATATTTTTTTTAAGTATTTGGGAAAATTCAGCATACCATTTTCTATGAATAGTATATGATGGAATGCGTAGCATAATTATCTTTTTAAAATGTAATTAATTAAACATTTTAGGGAGCACACACTCATAACCATTGTTTTATTTCAAAGATGGATTCTAGCAGGAATGGTATTCTTTCTATTGTCGGTTGCAGAACGGACCTTCAAGCAAAGATTATTGTACGCGAAGCTCTTCTCTCATCTCACGTCTTCCAGAAGAGCTAGAAAATCTGATTTACCCCATTTTCGGCTAAACAAAGTCCGAAATATTAAAACCTGGTTGTCTGTGAGGTCGTATTTAAAGAAAAGAGGCCCTCAGAGGTCTGTTGATGTTATCGTATCGACTGCTTTTGTAGTTTGCCTACTGTTGCTGACATTTTTATGTGTGGAATTATTAAAGGCAAGTTTTTTATAACATTTTTTATGGCTGACTTGAAATTAGGTCATCTTAGAAAGTCCACAGTTTTTTCGCTTGTCAGTTTTTGAATTGCTCCTCTTGCATGTTTGCTGATATCTGCTGATATGCAGGGTGATCAATAACTGGCATGCCAACATTTAAGAGATAATTCTGCATCCAAAAATATCAAAAAACTTCCTATAAAGGTTGGTACGCCAGTGAGCCCTAAGGGAGCTACGGCCCTTTAAAACTGTAATAAAAATAGGGTTTTTAATTAATAACTCTGGTACTCTTTAAGCTAGAGCGACGAGCTTTTGCACGTATACTGGTATTAATAAGGGTAATAAGTTAATTTATTATTTTTTTGAATTTATCCAGAGGCGTTCCTAGACAGAAAACTGTATTAGGCTTTTTAACACATTTTTGCCCCAAACTTTTTTATGTGTACTTTTTTGTATTTTTTTTTCTAAAAATATGGACTCCTTGAGTAAAAATACTTAAAAATTAGACCTGTACTATAGGAGCAACCGTTTTCAAAAAAAATGCAATTAAGAGGAAGTAACATTTTGTGATACCAAAAACGTTACTTTTTGGCTATTACTCCTTTAATATTAAACTAGATGAAACGTTGCAAGCATCTTTAAAACATTATATTCTAGCAAAAAACTGTATATAACATTTTTTATAGGGCTTAAAATGAGCTTTTATTTAAAATATAATTTTTTGAAATCGGGTTATAAATAAATAAATAAATATATATATATATATATATATATATATATATATATATATATATATATATATATATATGAGATATACTAAAAAACCTTTTACTGCTTTAAACGCCAATATCTCGAAAACAATGCGTTTTAGGAAAACGTTGTTTATAACATTTTTTGACCAATTTAAAATTATCTTTAAAAGACGTTTATATAAGTGCTAAATTAACCAAATTCAATAATAATTGCCTTAATTATAAACAAAAAACGCTAAAAATAGGATTTTTACCCTATTTTTACCCCCTTACCCCCAAAATCTAATCAGCTCTTCGGAATACGATAAGAAACAATATGCAAAAATATCTCATGTAGAAATGGAGTTATAGTTTACACACAGGCAGACAGACAGACGGACGCAAAATTTGTTTTACTGATTTCGACTCAGAATGGTCTAAAACGTCGAGAAATGTGAAAAAAACGTGGTCAAAGATTTTGACTTTTCGGCGAAGATTTCAATACGTCGGCACTCTTAGTAGCACTAAGTGCCGATGTAATTTATGTGTTTTGGTGAAGAATACTTTTTTGCTCAGTTTTAAATGAAGAATAATTCTGCAGCATTAAAATTTTATTGGTGCTTTTTTTTGTTCCACATTCAATATGTCATTTTCGAAGGGCCATAGCTCCCTTACAGCTCATCTCCGGACCAACCTTTATAGATACTTTTTTAATATTTTTGGATATAGAATAACCTCTAAAATTTTGGCATGGTAGTTACTGATCACCCTGTATAATAATTTAATTAATCTAATAGAGCATTATTTATTTTTTAGGAAACAATCAATTTTTCACAATACTACTTGGAAGCTCTTACGTGGAGTCTAGGTTTAGGCATTTTATTGCTCAGATTTATGACATTGGGAACTAAAATTAATAAGAAATACAGAAACCTATCAGTTTTAATAACGGAGCAAATAAACTTGCATCTACAAATTGAACAGAAACCTCACAAAAAAGAAGAACTTAATGTGGCTAATAATGTTTTAAAGCTAGCAATTGATCTTTTAAAGGTAAATTTATAGGTAGCTAGGGATTGCAAAAATACCGGATTTTAAAATACCGGTATTCTGTATTACCGAGGTTGTTTTTTTTTGATACATCATTTATTTTAAAGATTTATTATTATTATTATACTTAAATTAATTTTTTATGTCACCTTTTTATTTTAGGAACTGGAAAGTCCATTTAAGATATCTGGATTGTCCGCTAATCCAATTCTATACAACATAACCAAACTGGTAATCCTATCTGCACTATCTGGAGTTCTTTCTGAAATGCTTGGATTTAAATTAAAATTACACAAAATTAAAATCAAATAAAGTATATGAAAAATTATAGAAATATTTCACATTTTGAGCTTGTACATTATTTTAATTAAATTTATTGCAATAAAAAAAATACATAAATGGATTTATTTATTAAAAATATATATTTATATATGAATATACAATCGTAAACATGACAAAAATGCACCATTCATCGTGATAAACTAAATGCTTTATCTATCATCCTGAAAAAAAGTCAATTTTTTTTGTTTATGTGAACATCAACAAAACTTGGAATGTACTTATAATAAAAATACTGCACAATATTAAATTAATGTATCTATTTAAAACTACAGCCTAAAAGTCTCTTAAAACTTTTTCATGGAAATAAAGTTATGTAACACGTTGAAAGCCACATTAAAATACTAGTCTGGGGTTAGGTTACTATATATACAATAACGTTGGATTGAATTATTAATATAAATCACGAGCGTAGAATAATATAAATAAATAATATAAATACCTCAAAAACAACTCGATAATCACCGAAAAACTAGTCTGATAAGTCCAACCTAATTACACATTGTGTATTTATACCATGTTAAATCCGTAAAAATTAACAACATAAAAAAATATTTGAAATTTACAGTTAAGCGTAGTAAACACGTCACAATACACTTAGCGCTGCGCCCCAAAGTAGAACTTAATAGGCTTTGATAGGGATATTCCTATAAAAACCTGTTAAATGCTATGGAATTGATTGATAGGACTTGCGCATGTTTTTGATAAGTTATTTTTTTCTGTTGCAGAAGAAAAAGGCTCTTAATTTTCTATAATAGGATATGCTATTATAGACAATTGTCACTCCCTTGGAGTGAAAACTAAATAAAAAAATATACAGGGTGTCCCAGGGCATCCGTTCCTGGCTGGCCCAAGCAAATCAAAGACCGACTGGTTGCTGGAAAAAGGAAGAACTGCACTCAGACAACTTGTAGGGGTCCTCACGGGCCACTGCAGGCTAAGGAAGCACCTGGCAACAATGCGGATTCTAGAGAGTCCGCTATTCCCAGAGTGCGAAGAGGATGAAACATCCTCTCATTACTTAGCCGAATGTGTCAGATACGACAGGATCAGGTTGCAAGTCTTTGAAACTCAAAGACTCAACCAAGAGGAACTAAGAGATCTCCCCTGGGCCAATATCCTGACCTTTATTGAAAGGACGGTCAGGTTCAAGGAGGACTCAAATTAGTAAATGGCTGGGATTGCCTGGGGTGACAAAAAGGGCCAGAAATGGCCTAGTTGTCCGGCTTTGGCCAACCCAAAAATTTACTACTACTACTACTACCAGGGCGTCCAACCTTGAAGGTACATATACTACATCAAAAAATATGAAAAAAGTTTATATAAACATAGGGCCGCAAATCGTTTCTGATGGAGTTACGGCCCATTGAATGTAGATCCCTTAAATAGGACCCAAAAAAGCGCTAATAAAATAATTTAACACTGCAGGGCGATTCCACATTAAAAACTAAGAAAAAAAAATAAATATTAGTAACACTTTTTAGGGCCATGTCCTGAAATTTTTTTAAATGCTTTTTTCTCGAAAACAGTTGCTTTTACGGTATTACACTAAGAGAACATTTTTCATGTATTTTTACTCCATAATTTGTAAAAAGAATGCAAAAAATTCACACTGGAAAAAGTTTTGGACAAAAATGTGGTAAGCCACAGACATTTCGTACGCCCCTCCGGAAAAATATACAAACTAAAATAACCTTTAATAATTGACCTTAATAATACTAAACTGCAATGCAAAACCTTGTCCTTTTAGCTTAGAGGGCTCCAGAGATAATAATAAAATAAAAACTCCATTTTTGGTATCCCCTTTAATGGGCCATAACTCCCTTAGGAACGATTTGCGGGTCTACGTTTAAATAAACTTTTTCATATTTTTTGATGTAGTATGTGTACCTTCAAGGATGAACGCGAATTCTGGGACACCCTGTATTATAGGTATCTATATTATTATATGTAATATTATATAATAATTATATTATAATAGTATAATATAAATTAGGAATATTTAAAAGAAATACAACATAATAGTTATTTATATACCAAGGGACTAAACTGGCTGTTTTAGTCCCGCTGCATGAGTGTTTCCTGAGCGAGCGTATCGAGCGAGGGAAACAGAAATGCAAGGGGCTAAAACAGCCAAGTTTAGTCCTGAGGTATATACACTATTTTTTGCAGGACCAAACATAATTTAGGTAGGTAGATAAAATTAAAATTAAAAACCACGCGTCTAAAATCGGTTGTTTTATTTTCGTAATTTAATCAAGATGCCTGTAAATTGCGAAAAGTCAGTTTCATGGCTATCGCGATTTCAATTGTTTTTTAATATGGTTGACACAAACGTCAAAAAAATAGACGAAGATGATAAATTTTAAGTTATGTATAAATTGTTATAACAATGTTATTATTAAAGGTTTTCTTTGTTAAAATCAAATAAATTGATTTCAACACCTGAAAATCTTTTTTATTCAAATCATTTGAACTATGGGTGTAATCTTTTTTTATTGATGGGTTTTATGCGGGGTAATCCCGCAATTACTTCAGACTTGATGTTGCAATGGTTTTCCCCTCGCAGGATTATAAAAAGTCCATTGTCGCCCCATTCTGGGCTCCAAGAGTTGGCAGCCAACCAATAGGGGATGCCGTTTTCTTTTCCGTATCCGAGAATTTTTACTGCGTGTTGGCCCGCTTCGTCTCCAGTGATATGTTGATAAACTCCTGAAAAAAAAAAAATATATATATATATATATATACAGGGTGATCAATAACTGCCATGCCTTTAAAATTGTAATAAAAATAAGGTTTTTAATACAATTAATTAATAACTCTGGTACCCTTAGCTAGTGCGACGAGCTTTTGTATGTATACTAGCAATAAGTTTATGTTAATTTATTTTTTTTGAATTTATCCAGAGGCGTGCCTAGATAGACAAAATATGTGATGCTTAACACATTTTTGCCCCCAACTTTTTTATGTGTATCTTTTTGGATTTATTTATTTATTTATTACTTGAGTAAAAATACAAAAAAAATGTTATATAGTGTAACACTGTATGCAACCGTTTAAAAAAAATTAACTCTTTGAAAGGTCGTGTTAACAATCTATCGCGGAAACAGAGCCCGTTACTAAGAGTGCTACGAGACCGTTGGTATCGGCCTCTTCTTAAAGGGTCGTGATCGCTAATTCCGATAAACGGTTTCAAGTGAACCCCCTTTACTCTCAAAGTCGACCGAGACCCGTCCGGACTCCTGTAAGCCTATAGAAGTCCCGTAAGACGAACTCACCTGTACATAATATTATTTTAATGTTATAATTATTATTAGTGATAAATAAAGCGTTTATTTCTTTAAATCTGTGTCTAGCTTATTTTAACAATTCTGTCTCGCAATCGAAGAGTAAACTTCTCAAATCTGGCGCCTGAGTAAATCCGCATTTCCGTATTTTCTGATACCCGGTGCCAAAGTGGTTTTAAACGCCCTTAGGAGGTTTAGACCCCCTTACATTTGGCTTTCGCACCGACGGTTGAAAATTTAAAATACTTATTAAAAATAAGTATAACTGTATCGAGAGTGTACAAATTGGTGGCGCCATCTAATGTTTCCAAAAAAGTACTACACATTAGATGTTGGCAGACCTGTAATCTGATAAGAATTATCTATATCTAGATACACAGGCGGACAAAAAATTTGTCTCGAAGCCAGCACCTACACTTCTGCTCAAAAATATCGGCCCACCTAAAAAAATACACATTTTTGAATGCAAATATCTCCAAAACTATTTAATGGATTTATTCGATCTTTTTTTTATTTTGAAGCTTGAACTTTTAGCTCTTACTTACTGGAATAAAAATTATCAAACATCTTTTTTTATACCGGCAGCAATGAAAAGTGCACAGCTATGTTTTTTTACTGCACCTTTCGATATGCGCATGGTTCGCCACTGCATATTTTTTTACAATTTAATTAATTGATTTTATAGCCTAATTAAATGGAAGTAATCTCTTTATAAATTTTTTAATTTTCCTTTTCTCGTTTAGGAGATATAAGGTTTTTTCTAAAAATTTACATTTTTGCAAGTAACAAAAAAACTACGCAATGGATTTAATTGATTTTTTTTTTAATTTAAAGCTTAAATCGTAAACTTTTATTTATTTAATTTAGGTTTCTGTTGGAAACATGTTTAAACTGAGTTTACATTGCTTAAATAGTCATGTTTTTTTTACTCGATCTTTTTTGTTGCAATTTAAACACAAACTCAAATCTTTCCATAAGTTTTAAAACTTATTCTAATAGCCACACTTATTGTGACTGATTCCGTCTTTTATTTTTTATCATAAGTCTTCTCATTTAGGAGAAATTATGTTTTTTTGGTAAATAAGGACTTTTTAAGTGGTGGGCTAGTGCCACCCCTGTAACTAACTTTTTTATGATTGACAAGACTTGTCACTTATGTGACAATACTTTTTTAACTCGTTAAAATTTTATTTAATTGTATTATTTAAATGGAAACAAGTCCGGAAGTAGCTGCCCAAGCTGTAGCTCTGCTACAAGAAGGGCACAGTCAGCGTTATGTTGCTCAACAGTTAAATATTACGAGAGCAGCGGTAAGAAGAGTATTCCAACGTTTTGAGGAAAAATAATACATATTTTTTAAAATAAACTGCTTATGGAATATATGTGGCTGGACTATAATTGTGTGGTTCTGAACTATTGTTGTGTTAAATTACGGTATGGAATATTTGTGAAAAAAAAATTGGAAAATGTACAAAAAAAGGAATGGAATTATTATTTTGAAAAGAATAGGAGTAAATGCTGCCAGGCATGGGATATACAGCTGCCTAAAACCTAATTCTGTATGAAAAACATTGGGAAATATGACTATAACGTCTATAATATTTATGTAGATAAATTTTAACTATAGTGTATACACATTGATAACCTAGCCCCAACCGTGTAATGTTGGTTAGTTTTAGTGTTTTGTTAAATTAAATTGAATGTTTTATTGACCATAATGTAATGTAACTAATAATAACGAAAAACAGCATTGTTGTAAAAAAACATACACGTCTAATACGTTTTTTTGTGTTTATAATTGTTATTAAATAATTTTAATAAAATTTAAAAATTTTTTATTGTTATTTTATTTGATAAAATATTTTGTTTAAAAAAAATTAAAAAGCAAAAAGTCCTTAAAAAGACGTTAGAACTTGTTTTTGGAGTACCATTAGAGATTTAAACAGTCTGTGCAAAGTTCGTTCGACATATATGCCTCAAAACGCAGTCTGAGCTGGGAACCAAAAAGTTGCTAACGCAGAAAACGTGTTAATTAAATGTATTTATTTAAGCTAAAGTTATAGAAGTGCAATAGATCTTTATATTCTATCGACGCTTTTCCGTCATATACAGTTTTACAGGGGTGGCACTAGCCCACTGATTAAAAAGTCACTTTTTCCGAAAAACTTTAATTTCTCCTAAATGAGAAGACTTATGATAAAAAATAAAAGAAGGAATCAGTAACAATAAGTGTGGCTTTTAGAATAAGTTTTAAAAGTTATGGAAACATTTGAGTTTGTGGTTAAATTGCATCAAAAAAGATTGGGTAAAAAAAACATGACTATTTAAGCAATGTAAACCCAGTTTAAACATGTTTGCACCAGAAACTTAAATTAAATAAATAAAAGTTAAGGACTTAAGCTTCAAATTAAAAAATAAATCAATTAAATCCACTGTGTAGTTTTTTTGTTATTTGCAAAAATGTTTATTTTCAGAGAAAACCGTATATCTCCTAAACGAGAAAAGGAAAATTAAAAAGTTAAAAAAGAAATTACTCCCATTTAATTGGCCTATAAAATCAATTAATTAAATTGTAAAAAAATATGCAGTGGCAAACCGTGCGCATATCGAAAGAAGCAGTAAAAAAACATAGCTGTGTAATTTTCATTGCTGCCGGTTTAAAAAAAGATTTTTGATAATTTTTATTCCAGTAATTAAGAGCTAAAAGTTCAAGCTTTAAAATAAAAAAAAGGTCAAATAAATCTATTGAATAGTTTTGGAGTTATTAGCATTTGAAAATGTGTATTTTTTTAGGTGGGCCGATATTTTTGAGCAGAAGTGTAGTACCGACACGGAAAATCAAATTATAAAGTGTTAAGTGCCTTATAGACGGCAAACTATTAAAATCTATAAAGAAATTGCACTACTCTACTACATAATCAATGTGAAAATCCCTAGCAAAATGTCATATAGCTGCTATTTCACGCTTTTTTGCGATCATCAGTAAGCATATATTGGTATGGTGGTTTTCGCACCGACTGTCGTAAATTTAAAATACTTATAACTGTATCGAGAGAGTACAAATAAAAATAGCAGCTATATGAAATTTTGGTTGGGATCTTCTCATTGATTGTGAAAATTCTTTAGTAGGGCAGTGCAATTTCTTTATAGATTTTAATAGTTTGCCGTCTAAAAGGCACTAAACTTTATTTTCATTTATAATAATTAATGTTTACTTGCCGGATTTCTTTTAAGGACGCCAGGGCCTATACTATAACTAAAACGGTTTCACAGCCCACAGCTGTGAATATAGCTGAGCAAATTATGTTGCGGTACTCAAGCACACGGACTTCGAGAGAACTGTTAGGAAAAGACCATTTTCTTCTTGTTTGTCATATTTGCTCTGGCAAGGCGAACAAATGCACCTGAGATCTACTATAATTTCAAATTGAGGTGTTTGGAGGCAAAGGGAACGTAACATAATATTATGTATTACTTAATAATTTTATTGTTAGTCTAATACATTGTAATGTACTGATAGATACTGCCCAGCTAGTCCTATCTTCAAAAATTCACTTTTTGAGATAAGCAAACCATTGTATTGTTTTACACTAGCCCCATGTGCCTACTAAAAAGAAAAGTCCTATCTAAAACCCAAAAATTTTTAATGTTTTCTAGATAAAATTGTCCTAACTAGTCTTCACAATACGAATAAGTCAGGACTAGGACTAACTTTTCAGATCTTAGTAATTTGATTGGACTTTTACTTTTTCATAAAAGAAAGTGTTGTGAGAACATAATCATACATAATTAATCATAATTACGCATAATTTTACGTAAAATTAGACATAATTATGTATGATCATACAAAAACTTTTTTTCAGATATGACAACTTGTCTTAGAAGGGCAGTATACTAGTAGTAGGTATATAAAACACAATTTAATTTAATTTTTATGCATTTTTATACTATTCACTTTAACGTATAAATTAAAAAATCTATGCCGGCATTGTTGAGGATCCAAGAAAATAGGATTTGTTACATGTCATTTTAAAGGTTTTTTCATGCTTAATAGAGTGGTGATTTTCAATCAAAAATCGGTTTACTGAATCAAAAAAGTTAAACCGTTATTTATTATTTGTATCCCTACGCGCGGAGGTGTAAAATGGGAAAGCTCTTTTAAAAGCACATATACAGAGCGGTCCAAAAGTCACCCTCCCCCCCTCTTAACTTTTGAACCAGTTGAGATATCGACTTCAAATTTGGAACTTTTAAATAAGACAACTTAAACTATCTCTTAGCATATATTTAATACTTTCAGCTCTTAAAATGTGGGCAGGGGGGCATGGGGGCACATTTTTTTAAACGGAAAGGGGGGTCGTGTAATACATCATTTTAAAGCTTATAAAATTTTTCATTTAACTCCATATTTTTAAATTAAAAAAAAAAATTGGGTTTAAAATGGGGTTGAAAATGGGTATTAATGTCAAAATTCCTCTAAAAAAAAAACAAATAATTTTTTAAAAATGCCTAATTTCATCATAAAAAAATGTTAATTATACTTTTAAACTAATTTTAGTTGACATAAATAAAAATTTATAAAAAAAAACTTAAAAAATTGAATGCTTTAGCACAAAAAATTAAAAAATCAAAACTTTAAAAAACATTTTTAAAAAATTTAAAAATATTAGTTTAAATAGAGAATTTTATAAGCTTTAAAATGATGTATCACATGACCCCCCTTTCCATTTAAAAAAATAAAAAAATGTCCCCCTATGCCCCCCTGCCCACATTTTAAGAGCTGAAAATATCAAATATATGCTAAAAGATAGTTTAAGTTGTCTTATTTAAGAGTTCTAAATTTGAAGTCGATATATCAACTCGTTCAAAAGTTAAAAGGGGGGGGGTGACTTTTGGACAGCACTGTATGTGCCGAAATACATGTATAAATTAAAATATAAAAGTTAAAAGATTTGATTTTTTTGGCACATATACCCTTTAAACTTGTACTCTTAAATTGGGGCCCAAATTTTCTCATATACGGCTTTTTTTCTAAATTTAGCTTGATCGGACCCCTGGAAAAATATTTGTATGGCGGATTGGGCACTTTGAAATTATTGTTTGCCGGGATCTACGTTCCATTACATATAGGGCCCGTAAATTTTTTAATACACATTGTTTTTTTGCTAAAGTTAATTGGCCTAGAAACTATGTACACTCTTTGACCTCCTGTGTCCAGGCCTGACAACGTAGGTCTATTTGGGCCGTAGCTATGGGGGGATGAGGGAGCGTCTCCACCACCCATCAGTTGTATATTTCATTGATCCAAAACAAAAGTTGTATATTTTATTGATTCAAAATACAAAATTTGCATATTTTACAAAAAAGTTGCCATATTGCAGAGATTCAGACAAAAGTCAAGGATAAAGCTTCAAACAAAGCTTTTTTGAGTGACGACCTTTTTTTTAGTCATCAAAATTTTGGTTACGTGTAAAAACTCACGAACAAAGCAAGCTTTTTTGGACCTTTTTTTTGAATCATCAAAATTTTTGCTTAGGGTTGAAAACTGTTGTCACGGACAACAAAACTTTTTTGGAGATGAGGACCTTTTTTTAGTCATTAATTTTTTCCCGACGATGTAGGCATGTTAACCTTTCTGAAAAAAAGGTTCTTGCCAGGTTATTTTTAAGAACAGCTCTATTTTGTTTCATTTATTTTTATAGGGGTAGGTAAATAGTAAATTTTACTGTTTACATTAGAATGCCTATACGAAATACTGACGTGATCGAAAAATATCTACTGGTGGCACCAAATGTTTACTATCTTTAGAAACCCTTCCGCCCCCCTTACCGTCACCAACGCGTCAAGTGTAATTTGGATTCTTTTTTACTTTCAGCCAGACCATGGGAGGCTTCCCCCCCTAGGTCGGTGACGTAATTGTTAATATTACGTGCAAGCGCCTCCACCATAATTGTAAACATGTAGTAATTTTGGATTTGTTTTCAGACTGCTGTACCTCTGTAGCGCGCTGTGGGTTTTGACAGCAGTAAGTCAGAAAAAGTGTGTATTTTTTCTTTTAAAATTAACTTACCTTAGCAAGGCAAACAAACGACTGAAAATTTAGAGAAATTTTTTTATTTTTATTGTTTCGTTAAGTTTCTGACCCCAGTCTGGAGTCTCTAGGGTTGCGTTTCCTCCATCGTAAACAAAAAATGTTACTATTACATATCGAGTTTAATAAATAAGTTTTCCGGATTTTTCGGAATTCAAAAATCTTCAGGATATCCAGAAATTTCGGGATCCCGAATTTTGGGACTGGAAACCCTATATAGTAAGTACCAAGGGGCTGTTCAAGAATGACGTCACCCAATTTTTACCAATTTTAGACCTCCCCCTTCGTCACCTTTGCCTAGACCCCCTTTGTCACCTTCGCCTAGACCCCCTATTAAACATATCTTATTTTGGGATTTTTTTTGTGACATCACACTGCTATTGACCCCCCTCCCCCCTGCCCTGTCACAAAGTGTCAAAAGGATCTGGACCCCCCTCCCCCGTAGGCGTGACATACTTTATGGACGTCTCTAGAGGCAAAAAAAAATCAATAAATGAAAAAAAAACAAAACCTTTTTAAGGAAAAAATTTTAAGCATTAAATGCAAATAACCTTTTTTCGGAGCTTCTAGCACCGAAAAGAACCTGATCCAGAGCCTAGAAATTTGAAACGGACCTACCGACCGACCGACCGACCGAATTTTTTTTTTTTTTTTGCTTGAAATTGATTTATATCGACATAAAACGTCATAAAACGCAAAATACGCAAAAAAAATTGAATATTATTGCACGAATACAAGGCTTTCCTAAATTTTGAAAATTTTCAAAATGGGAAAGCAAAACACCAAACACCAACCAAAGCTGCAATTAGGCGCTTGTTCAAAAATAGGCGTTTGGCAACCGGAATATATAGCACATTAAAATTTGTAACTTTCTCAATCTCGCGCAGAATTCAAACAGACTGAAAAGGAACTGCATTGTGCCTTTTTGCACATTGAGCCAGATCAGTCCTCGATCAGTCGCTTTAGAGTGAGGTGGTTACGTGAACGCGAATTTACTTTTCTTGTTTACGTAAAACATGTGGATGAAAAAACATTATGAAATATTATTTTTCGTAGTTTCAAAAAGAGAATGTGACTGCTTCAAACTAAAAGGTAAAGTTACCTACCTAATAACTTCTTAGCAAAAAATACTCTACAAGTAGCGGATATTTTCGAGTTGTTATTTTTTTGTATTTTATTAAAATAAGTCATTTTAAATGACCTGTCTTTTTTATTTGATAATTATCTCCCTCTATTTTTCTATTGTATTTTCAAAATTTGGAAAAAACTTGTATTTGGGCAAAAATAGTACCTGTGTTCGAGACTGATGTTTTTTTGCTGAGATGAAGTCAAGGAAAAAATCAGTCCAGAACACTAAGCAATTTACACACGTGGTGCATAAAATATTTTTTTTTCACTACTAGCTTTAGAACATACCATTATTTATCATGTTTTCAGACTGCGACATCAATATTCTTCACCTATAGCAATAATAATTTTTTCTCTCCTAGTAGTAGTAAATTTTATAAACAATTGATTTCTGTAACTTTAGATGTTTCAGTTCTTTGTGCAATTTTTACTAACTAAACCCAAGAAAATAGCTTTAAATAACTTTTTATTTATTAAATATTATTAATTATACCTAATTTTTACCAATTAATACAATCAATAATTAGCTAAATATTATGAAAAAAAAAAAAACTAAAACTAAAAAAACTAAGGTCAGTTCAAAGTATTTATTTGAGCAAATGTCATTGATTTTTATGAAAATTTCAAGAAATATAATTTCTGTTAATAATTTATTTTATTATTTGAATAAAAATAGTTAAATAGTGCTAGTAGTGAAAATACTAACATATAAACCACGGTAGAGAAGACTATTATAGCCTCGGACTCTTAAATCCCTCGCTGCTACTCAGCTCGGGATTTAATACGCTCGGCTATAAAAAATATCTTCTCTGCCTTGGTATATAATTACTATTCTACTACATAAAGCTATAGTAAATCCAAATATCAATTAAAAATATAATTTAAAAATAATTTTGACATAGCTCTCAGTTTGACAAATAAGCTGAAAAAAAGTTGTTAGTTGTCCTAAATTATTTTCATTATTAACCATTTTCAGCAAACAAGGCTACACAAAGGTAATATATGAGTTCACTGATTTTATTTGTTTGATTGGTCGGTTGATTGGTCGGTCGGTCACTTTAACCCTATATGGCCCGAATTAATTCTACGGGTAGAAAAAAATTGACTATGTATTTTTTTTTAGTCCAAAGGCTTTCTAAGTTTGAGCTAAGAAAAAATTTTAAGCCTGGTACTCCCCTACAAAAAAATAGGGATATTTTACCTAAACGTAATATTGGGCAATAAGTCAATTTATAAAAATATTACTGAAAAAAAAACAGGCTTTCTACGTAATCTTAGAAGTAATAACTTGATAAAATGCTTAAATTATAATTATAAAACTATTTTTTAATAAATATAAAAACATGTTAGGGAACGTTCAAGTATTACGTAACTCAAATTTTTATCATTTTGGACTTTTTGGTTTAGACTTTTTGGCTTTGGCCCTAAGGGGTGGGGGTTAGTTTTTATAAAAGCTGATATATTGGGGTTATTGAGATTGCTGAAAGTCAATCTGATAATAAAAAAAATCTAAATCCACATCCCTGAGTGGTAGTTTTCGTTTAACTTAGTTATATTAATGGGGTATTTGTATTGTTTAGTTACTTAAATTGTTACAGTTTTAAAGACAAAACAAGCTGTGAAGATATGTAATGCTACGCATTCCATTATATACTATTCACAGTGGATGGTATATTGCATTTTCCCAAATAACTCAAAAAAAAATAAAATAAAATTAAAAAAATTGGCTAATTATCTCACTGAGAAAAGGCCATAAAGAAGGAAGAAGGAAGAAAATTAAAAAAAATTAACAAAAATATATATATATATATATATATATATATATATATTTTGAAAAACGAAAATATTCTAAAAAAAAAAGTTCATACCAATATTGCAAGATTAAAAATAATCAAAAATAACGACAATGTATGGCGCGTTTCAGACGAAACTTTTCCCCCCAAAATTGAGCCCTTCTTAGGCCTATGATTAGATTTAAGTCCTGAATGCATATACAAGCATGTAGCTTTAGTCTGATTGAATTTGGAAGATAATTTGCATTTCAGTCGACAATCAAATAGAGACGGTATTTAAGGTGGTATCAATGAGATTTGGGGCGTTTGTGACATGTTTAACTATGTGGAATATAATCAACTAATTGAATCGCTTTATTTTGATAATTCATGGTAGGAATGCCTACATGTTTATTTTCCTTCTTAGTAGAAACGCGGTATGTCAAGATAACAATCGATTTTATAAAGGGTGGAATAAATAAACTCGAATTCTGAAAATATTTTACATAGGGCCATAATACTGCCCGGCTAAGATAAAAAGCAGTAACTCCATTTGTCAATAGCAGCTTTTTCAATATATTACATCAACTGCAGAGTTGACGTGAAAACGTTGCTATGCGACAAATACTACTTTTTAGATTAGAAGGGCAGAATACACCAAGTGATCCTTTATTTGAAAGTTTTATTGATTCTGGTTTAACAGCGTTTTTTTTGATATTTATTTGGTATAAATTAGTTAATTACTAAATCACTACCCTACTAATTTCATAAAAAAGAATAATTTCTAGTCTCTGGCAAGTTCCCATTTTTTAGATACGATGTTTTGGAATTTCCAATGCGAAATGTTTCATGAAAAAATAAGAAACTTTGAAAATGTCCGTCAGTCCGTCTGATGTCACTTTTTTTTGTGGACACGAACCAATTACCCGATCGACTCGAAGTTTTCAGGAAAACTCAAGTTCTATGAGGGGAAGATCCCTATTGTTTTTGAAAGTAATTCCATCAAAAACAAAAAAGTTATGGGGGGTTAAACATTTTTTTTTTAAATGAAATAACTATTTTCGCTAAAAATAAAGTTTTTTTTTGAAAAAAAAAAATATTTTTTTTTATTTTATTTTACTGTTTTTTCGTTTTTTCAAAAACAAACTAAAAATGTTTCGTTTTTCGAGAAAAGAAAATTTAAATAAAAAAAAATGAAAAAAAAAGTTTATTTTTAATTTTTTTATAAGTATTTGGGAAAATGCAATATACCATTTACTGTGAATAGTGTATAATGGAATGCGTAGAATTACATATCTTCATAACTGGTTTTAATATTATATTCCTATTGTTTCAGATTGTAATGGAGTGTTCTGCTAAATTTCTACGCCATCTCTGTAGAGCTCTGTTTTGTACAAAATGACTTAATTAATTACAATTCACGCTGGAGTACAAGGTTCTTTTGTGGTTATTATAGTGACATAATAGTGACATTGAAGGCGTTGTATAATGGCCACATCACTGACGGCTGCCGGTATATTGTGGGCTACTCTATCCTTAAGTGCAGCTTTACTTTGTTGTACTGGTTTTTACTTACCATTCTGGATTCAGGTAACTTTATAGTATATGAAAGAAAATATTAGTGGTATATCGGACAGAAGAGAAAATTAGAAAAAAAGTCAGGTCTCAGACTGTGTGACTTCTGTCCGATATTCCACTCAGACCTGACTTTTTTTCTAATTTTCTCTTCTGTCCGATATACCACTAATATTTTCTTTTATAATTTATTACGGACATCAAATAGTTATTTATGGTACTAGTGGGTAAAGTAAGATATTGCCCATAAGAAAATTAACCTGCGAGGCGTCAGCCAAGCAGGTTAATTTTCGAGAGGGCAATATCGGTTTACCCATGAGTGCCATACAAGGTTTTATCCCATAAATAGCTTAGAAGTTCATATTTTTATTAAAAATTTTAATGACATTTACAAGAAAATAATTTTACAAGTGACAGTTGAGTGGGTAAAATAAATAACTCCATCCACTCAATAAAGTAAAAGCTATGCGGGGGTTATTATTGAGTTTATCTATTTAAAATAAAGCTGGTAATTGTCTCATTATCTGTATGTATTGGATAAAATACTTTTAAATAAAGAAACTCAATAATAACCCGCCAATTATAGATAGGACAATTGTTCATTTTACCCACTCAACTGTCACTTGTCAAATTATTTTCTTGTAAATGTCATTAAAATTTTTAGTAAAAATATGAATTTCTAAGCTATTTATTGGATAAAACTCGGTATGTTACTCGTGAGTAAACTAATATTGCCTCTCTAAAATTAACCCACTTCACCCTCGTGAGTTAGTTTCCTCTCTTGTAACATAAATAACTATTAAATGTAGTTACGTTATTTATGATGCTGCATGTAAATTTATATATTTATCCAATACATACAGATAATAAGACAATTACCAGCTTTATTTTAAATAGATAAACTCAGTAATAACCCCCGCGTGGCTTTTACTTTATTGAGTGGATAATTATTTATTTTACCCACTTAACTGTCACTTGTCAAATTATTTTCTTATAAATGTCATTAAAATTTTTAATAAAAATATGAATTCCTAAGCTATTTATTGGATAAAACCTTGTATGGCACTCATGGGTAAACCGATATTGCCCTCTCGAAAATTAACCTGCTTGGCTGACGCCTCGCTGGTTAATTTTCTCATGGGCAATATCTTACTTTACCCACTAGTACCATAAATAACTATTATTTTTGCACGAATTTTTTCTTCTTATTTTTAAACATGCATCTTTTTTTGAGAAAAATTTTCCCTATCAGTGCACTGTATTATTAAAAAAGTACTTTTTCTATGTTCCCTTTTTCTTAAAATTGTAAAATATCTATTTTAAAAGAAAAGATTTTTTTCGAGATTTTTTTTTAATAAAACAATAACGTTCCCAGACAAAATTTTATTGAAGTGGTATCAAATAATATTCTAATATTGATTTTGTTTTTTAGCCAGGCTGACTCCTTATACTTTATTGCTTTGTAATCTTTCACACTTTTTACAGCCTTTGGGAAATGTTACACAGAGAAAACTAAGTTTTTATTCAAAACTAGATTATTAATATGTTTATACTACTACAAATATTTTTATTGAGACAGTTTTAAGCATTGGGCCATCATCATGTTAAAATAGATAACAAATTAATAGTATATTAAACTACTAGTTTTATAACATACGTTTTTTAGCGCACCAGTACAAGTTTAGAAAACGAGCAGCTTGCGGCGATTTTTCTTGCATTAATACGTATTGACTAACAAAATATTAATAAAAAACAATTTGTACACATACCTTAAGAACAATAAACTAGTAAAACCTTACTAATAAATTATTATTATTTTTAGTAATAATAATAATAATATTGAAAAATAAAATTTATATTTTCAATTAGGTAGTGTTAAAGTTAAATTGCTCAATTTTCTATAAAAGCCTGTCATAATTTGAAGTCTTTGACAAATGTAATTAATATATAGCACAGGTATACAGACTACACTATGATTCAGTTTTGGATTTTTTTGAATCCTCATTTTCATTGGAACCCGATTTTTATTATACACGATTTTCGTTTGATCAATATATTCTACTGTAAATTATTTCTACCGAAATATTGTTCGACGGTTTTTAGTTTTGATCCTTATTTAATTTATAACGAATTATTTTTGTACCAAATTTTTATTATACCAAATATTCATTGGATCGCAATTATTGTTTCAACAAAAATCATTTCAACCGATTTTTCTTTTGATCCAGTTTTTGATTGTACCGAATTTTTTTTATAAATTTGCGTGAGACCCAACCCAATACCCATATAGCACCGGTCGTCCAATGGACGTCCATTTTAGATCCATTTTAAGTACATTGGTCCACGGACTAATAATGGATGTACTGTACGTCCATATATTTACATCCTTTGTAAGAAAATCTTTGGAGGTAATCTTTGGAGGTAAGCTCGAGGAAATCTTTGAAGATTTTCTCCAAAAAGGAATTCAGGTGTACACATTTTTTTCAGCGGTTTACCCCTCGATTTTACGCCCATAATTTTTTAAGCTATATTTCTCATGGTGCCATATAGGTACATTGTAATATATATAATTTTAGAGGGGGGGGGATTGGGGAAAATTTTTTATATAAAATTGTTTTGTCAACCGAGTTGAGCATGTGTACCAAATTTTAGCTTTCTAAGTATATTCTAAGTGGGTGAAACAGAGAGGGGGTTAACTTAAGGCGTATGGGGGTGATGGGGAGACGAGAGGGGATGTAAAATTTATTGTAAAATTTTATTATCACTAAATGAGTATGTAACCTAATTTTAGTTTTAAATTATCTTGTGTGGGTAAAAAATGGATTTTTTTAGTTTTTGGGGTGGGGGGTTGGGGATAAGTTTTGTATAAAATTATATTGTCAGCCGAGTTAGGCATGTGTACCAAATCTAAGCTTTCTAAGTATATTCTAAGTGGTTGAAAAAGCCTTTGGCAGATTTGCCCTAAACAAACAAACTAACAACAACAAAGATTGCAACTGAAATAAAAGCTTGTAAAAGGGTTCTATTAAGTTTTTCACATTCGCAAAAACCAGTTAAAGTAAGGAAAAAAGCAAGTCCTGTGGACGCTGGATGGATGGTTCAAACGGACACCTTATGGATGTCCAGAGTTGTGTCATCTGGACTCTGAATGGATGTCCATGGGACGTCCATAGAGAATAAATGGGCATCCTATGGACATACAGACGTACATGAACATACATCCATTGGACGTCCATAGTATCACTTTGTGCTATCTGGGATAACGATATAGCGATCAACTTTAAAGTTAAGTGCAGCTTTGCAGGATGTGTACTCTTTTATTATATCTTTTTCGATTCAGGTAACTTGTCAAATACATCTTCATATACCACAAACTTTTATGTATAAAATATCACATAGAGCTTTTCATACAACTCGATTTTATAGACGATCGAACCTTATCTCATATATGAACACCTTAATAACAATTTATTTTTATATTTTCTCGTCAGTTTTATAAAGGTTTGTCCCTTGAAATGATTACTCTGGCAATAATAAAAAATACTGATGCTATCAGAGTCGGACTGGCTACATTGTAATAGTATATTAGTTAGGTACACTATTTTTCCTACTCCCCTCCCCCAATGGATATATTAATTAATTAATATAAAATTAATAGCCTCGACACCCATATGGATAAAAGAGGTGAAGATTAAGTACAAATTAATAACAAAAAATATACCGGGTGCCACAAAATAAAGATACACCCTTTGTTAACCGCTGGGGTGTTTTATCGAAGGACCTTTGTGACGTGAGGCAAAAGGGACTTACTTGTATTGTTCCAGGTGTCTTCTTGTACTTGGGCCCAAGATGATGTTTCCTCGGAGAAATGGCGTAAGCCCTATTTGCAACTCGTTCTACGCGAAATGTTATTTATTGGATGTATTTTCCATAGCGTGATTCATTACGAATAACTCTTGTTATTTTTGTTCTTTGGAAGCGATAGTGGCGTGAGTATTGCGTTCCTGACGAATTTAACGTATTGTTCCGACCGTGCTGTTTTACGAACTCATTCAAATTACACTGAAATATTACCTGAAGCCAGCAACTTCAGGTAGTACGTCATGCGCATGAAACCTTTTATTTGTCCCCATAAGGGACTTTTTCAAAATCTACTATATACAGGATGAAAACTTAACACCCCTATAACTTTCTTCTTTATTAACTTATCAAAATAAAATTTGGAGGATGTAAATAATTGAATAAACTGCATTTTTGACATAGTAAAAAAGTTTTTGTCGCTTCCGGTTTCGCCGGAAATTGACTCAACTTTTGATGTTTAAATGGAACATTATATATATATTGTGAATGGTCGTGATTCTATATACACATGAGTATCATGGGTAGTACTTATGCTATAGGGTGTGTCATAGAAAAAACTCCGTATTGTGATGTCAGGAAAAACTCGAAGAAGAAGAAGAAGAAGAAGAACAAGAAGAAGAAGAAGAAGAAGAAGAAGAAGAAGAAGAAGAAGAAGAAGAAGAAGAAGAAGAAGAAGAAGAAGAAGAAGAAGAAGAAGAAGAAGAAGAATTACTTTATTTAAAAACGGCTTAGTGAGCGATTTCAATTTTTGTCAAAAACTGTTTGGAAATGTCCCAAAAACAATCTAAAATCTAAAAATCCGGGGTGGTTTGACTTTCCATTTAACTTGGTTTAAGGCTAGTCGTGTACCAATGGTACTACCATTGTACTCAGAATAAAGCGTAGAATTAAAGAATGGACTATTAATAGCAATTTGAATTAATAGTTGCATGAAGGTGTTAACTCCACAAAACTTAAAATAGAGAGAGGTAAAAAAATAGCATTAAAACTAAAGGAGCTACAGTTGATTTCAACAAAACTGGAAAAGTGGGGTTAAGTAAAATTTCATGTTATCCATAAAATTTAGTTGTGTGAATGTTTGAAAAATAAGGTTAGTTTAACCATGTCAAAAATCATATGTTATTCTATGCATTTGTGTTTAGTAAATACTATTTGGATTTTGAAGCGTATCTCTATTGTTAATTACTGTATTTCTGCTCTAAAATATCCCTATTCTAAAATGTCTATTATTAAAACCCCTTATCAATATATTTTGTATTTAATAAACTTGTTTTAAATACCTTTATTTTTTAAAAACACTACTAGTATATTGGTCTCCTACAACTAGGTATTCCTCATAGTTCCTTAATTTAAAAATTATAATTATGGGTTTTACACTAGTATTCTTCGAGTATTCTTGTTTTTCTGCTTTATCTCTCCCAATTTTAAAAAAATACACCAACATTTTTTGACTTTGACATTGATGTGGCAATAACAATATTGACACTAAATTTATTAACAAGTAAACAAATATTTGTCAAATGAAAGATAGTTCACAATGTATTTTTTTTTCATAACCCCACTTTTCCAGTTTTGTTGAAATGAACTGTACAAAGACTTTTATAAAATAAAGCTCTATGAAGCTGAATATGTTTTACCATTAGAGGCATCTCTATGCTTCTGACCGTCCCGAAAATAGTTAAAAACGGCCGCCCCCACGATACTCTATAAAAATTTTAAAATATCTTTCAGTATATGATCACGTCGCTATTTTCCAATGTAGCCCGGAGCAAAGCTTTTGCTTAACACGGCTCTGCATCTCCTCCTGATTCAGAATGAGGCCGGGCACTCAAGAACAGTAAGCTTTAATTACAGTCAGTTTTAGCATGCTTCAGTCACAATTTACAATTAGATGCAAATCCGGTCGAATCTAAGACACTATAATGAATTCTGGCTAGTCATAAACGCCGCAAGTAAACTTCAGAGAGGTCTGGAGATATTAAATGTTAATCAAAATTGTTACACATTAAGTATCTTTAATTTAAATTAAATCAGGGTCGGATTTATAGAAAAGACGCCTAATTTTGGATGGTTTCCTAATTTCGAAGATATTATCTACAGAGGTAAACAGAAACCTACTTTTATTTAAAGCCAAAAGTCAAATTAAATTCGAGATCAAATTACTTCTTATACACAGAACAAAATGTCAAGGAATAACAAGAAACATAAGCAATGGGATCCAGATCAACTTTGAAAAAATATTTCCGAAATTAGGAACACCTTTTTTAAATGCACAAAAATGCTCAGAGTTTTTTTTAACCGTGTTTTTTCGAAAAAATAACTTTAATAAAATTGTTTTCATAATAAATCATGGTTCGTTATAAGTTGTATGTTGTTGGCAAAAAAAATACACTAAAAAAACATACAAATTAAAACCTATTTTTTCAAAAAGCACTGTAACGATTATTTTTTTCTCATAAAAGATAGTAAGTAAGTAAGTAAGTAAGTAATTTATTGTTTATCAGAATAAATATATAACAATTAATTAATAATTTAATAAAAGTATTTAAATTAAGTAATTTAAATTTTAAGACCTAAATTAAGAATATAAATAAAATATTTAACAATATTTAAAATTTTAAAAATATGTATATCAAGTTGCAATTAAAACCCAAATATATAAAATAAAATATAGGTACCTACATCATAAAAATAAAAAAAAAATACACATGTGATTATTCATTTAATGCAAATGCCCTTAATCTTAATATATTGGACAGTGTTTGATAAAGCAATTTAATCTGAGTAAAACTGGACACCATATCGTGTAGATCTGCTGAATGAGTAAGACTTAAAAGTTCTTGCCTTAAAGGATCATAAAATATAGAGGTGACAGATCCTCAAACTACTTAATTTTTATCTCGCAAGCAATGTTTTCAATTTTGGCGAAGGCGCGCACATTGCACAGCAGTGCACAGTGGCCCCAGAAAAAAAAGACAAAATTCTGTTTTTTTTTTGCAGTGACAATTTTGGAAAAAAAAATTGCGACATTAGGGTGGTTTAATTTTTTTTTTAATATCCGATTTAGCTGAAATTTGGTATAAAGGCTTCTTTTGGTAATGCATGCGGACCAGTATCCAAAAACTCAAAATTCTAAATGGCGGAATAAATATGACACAAAACAAAAAAATATGACATATCTGGCCCATTTTGCTATGCGTTATTTTTCTTATATGTTCTAGTAATAATTGAGAAAAATTCATGATTTTATACTGTCCCTTTTTCTCTATTTTATTCTATTCATATATTAAACAAAACAGTTAGAGAGGGTAATATCGGTTTAGCCATGAGTGCCATATAAAGTTTTGTCCATACCTACCCATTTTAAACGTTTTTTCTCATTTTAAACCTTAATTAATTTTAAAGCTGGTACACCGCAGTAAAACAAATCTAGCGTTCTCATTACATTTTATGTGCAACTAATGCAATTTTAATCCAACGTGTCTTGATCCTAACTAAGCTGATTGACGTTTATATATTAAAAGGAACCTACTTCTGTCTCGAAAAGGAATGAAAGATAAAACAAAATTAGAACTTGATTTATAGTTAAAAAAAATACAGAAACAATCGCTTCACATTATTTTATTTTAACTCTTTAGCTTTTAACTGAGGAGGGAAGCTATAAAATATAAAATAATAGCTTGCCATTATCTTTGGGCCCTCTTTTAACTAGTCTACTCTAGAGTTCTTAACGCGGTGTTTTTTTATTTTTTTAATAAAAAAAAAGGTTTAAAACTCGAGATCTCTAAAAGTTTTTCTACACTTTTTTTCGAAGTATTAAATCTAATATTATTAAAAATTAAATAAAATAATACCGAATAGCGTTTTTAAAAAATCTGGTTAGAACAACCAGATCAATAGGTAAATACGGGTCCACTATATTTCTGGTTGGTGCTACCAAAAATCCGGTAAGTTTTGTTTCTGGTAATTACAATAAGTTGCGTTTTTGTCCTTACCAAATTTCTGGTTGCAGCAACTAGAAAAACAGTTCGTTCATATTTAACCATTTTTTAACGTTTTTTCAGTGTATCTTATCCTTTGACTGGCTGGAAGAAAGGTTGGGGATACCATTTAGAGAATATAACTTTTGTCATAGGAGAGGGCTCTTTTCAACGAACTAATAACTCTCTCTCTCTCTCTAGAATAGGCATTTCATTTATAAAAACTGACAAAAACGTAGAAAACATATACATTTGTCTGTCTTACTCGCACAGCTTTGTTCTAACAGAGAGAACAATTACAGTTACTGGTAACTGTTATTGTTCAGGCCTGAATATACCTACTATTTGTTTACAAACAAACCAAGATGTTGGCGATACTTTATATTAACGGTATGCGTATTCTAGAGAGAACAGTTATTAGTTCGTTGGCTCTTTCTATAAGTTTGGTGATATATTTTAATTTTTTTTTATTGCAAATAGTGACGTGTATTTAAAGGCCTATCCAGAAGCTTGCATAAGTACATAAAACATAAGAATGCGATGCCGTGATTGGCTTACAAGGTGGTGGCACATCAAGCCAATCACGGCATCGCATTGTTATGTACTTGAAATTTTTAAGTCAGACATAATTTAGGGTAAAACCCCCAATCGTTGGCACTCCGCTAATTATTGGCACTGGAGTGATATTTTCGTTTATATAAAATAATTCTCTATTGGTACCTTAATCTAACTTTATTTTTTACGAAGTGGCAATATTTTTAAATATTATACTTTAAATGTGATAAACATATTTCCCTCCCCCCCTGGGCAGTAGAATCTCAGCAGTTTCGTGTAAACTACGTAAGTGTGAATTTTTAAGGTTTATGCTAAGGAATTGCTTTAAGTAGAAGGTTAATAAAAGATGTTTATTGATGGACTTACTATTTTTTCTCTATAATTTTAATAAGTATATGCATTCTACTTATTAATTAGCCTTAAAAACTTTATTTTTCTTTACATTTTTATTTAATTTCGACGGTGCTAACAATTGGTATACAAAATTAAACTAAATTCTAATTATTGGCACAGGTGCCAATAATTAGCCTCTTTAGTAAAAATCCTATTCCAATTATTGGCAACCAGTTAAAATGCTAAATTAATAGAATAAATAAAATAAAATTGAATAGATTTATTACTTGTACGGTTAAATATACATACGTATTGACACATATGATATAAGACAAAACCAAATCCATATTTTAAAGCGAATGGGCTATTATACAAAAGATACAGTTGTTGCTAAAAACCTATTTCAAATAAATGAGTTCTAAACAGCGTTTAATGAAAAACTTACAGTTTTTCCTCAATGCATATGATCTTATATAAATTTTACACTTAATTTTGTCTATAAACTTAATTTTTCTTTAGAATTTAATTTTTTATCACAGTTCCTATAATAGGTGTCCAAATTATATTAAAGTCCAATTATTGGCACAGGTTTATTTTATGCAAAACTTGTGCATCAAAATTAGTCTAAAAACCTAATAATTCTTTTAGATAAGTGTACCTAGGTAACTAGGTATTATTTTATGGATACCAATTAGTATTAGGTAACTATTAGGTAACTAATATTTTAACTTTAATATAGAGATATTTAAAATGTTGTATTTCTAAAATAAATTTGAGTTTTTGTTTACAGACTTTAGTTAATATGTATTAAACTGCAATATTCCAATTTAAATATTTTTTTTGATACTAAAATGTTTATTATTCAACAAAAAGTAGGTACTCAGTGATTTTTTTCCGTTGCTTTAAATCAAAAATTAGGTGCCAATAATAGGAAAATCTGGATGCCAATGATTAGCAAAAAGGTGCCAATAATACGAAATTGTGTATTCTTGTAATTAATTTAAAAAATTCTTTAATATTATTAAGATCTCAGTTTAAATTTTATATAATATATAAAATAGAATAACTACTAAATGATGTAAAATATTTTATTCTTAATAACATGAAATATTTAATAAGTTATAATAATATATATGTGGAAAATTTCTTAAAGTGCCAATAATTGGGGGTTTTACCTACTTAGGTTTTTTATATCAAAAAAATTATAATTTTTAATAGGCGCAAAATTTTATAAGATAGCTAATATAAGATTTTTCCTATACCTATATTAATGTTTAAATCAAGATGGCTGAACTGCTGTTGTCATGATAAACACAAATATAATTTAATACATTTCGTTTAAAAACTTAAATGTACAGTTTTAGTCAATGTTTTTTAATTTTGAGACTGAGAAGGATGATAAATGTTATAAACAGTGCTTTGTGAGCTATCAACAAATGTTTTTTGTGGTTATTTATTTGGGTTACGCGTATGTGGAACCAGTTTTGTATGATTGTACTTTTCTTGTGAAATGCAGGAAAAAATATTTATGGTAAATATGAAAAAACTAAAAAACTAATTATTATAGTATTATTTTCTTCATTAGAATTCAAACATTTGTACTTTATTATTAAATAAAAACAGTTGGGAATAAAATGTTATACAGGTCTCCCTGTAATCTACTATTATTGCTCCTACCAGTATACGTAAACTATGTTCATGTAAACATATCAAGAAAGGTAATTTGTATGTCTGTCGAATGAAAATTTGTGGAAATGTCATCAATAAATCTTTAAGAAAGACTGAAGTAAATTGGAACCATTTGTAATATACAGGTTGTTTTGTTTAAAATCGGATGTTTTTTGTATGACTTAATTTTTCCAGTGCTCACTAACAGGATATTTTTCTTTCTATGTGCTTGTTATGATGGAAGTCGGCTTTAAGCACAAATGGTACAAACAATTTTCATTTGGACAAAATTTTGATTTTTTTGGGGTACAATGCTCTTTGCTGTGAAGCTAGGTGGAGTAAAACAACACAGTATATAATAGTATATTAAAATACTAGTTTCATAACATACGTTCATAACATACCTAAGAAAACTCGCCGCAAGCGGCTCGTTTTCTAAACTTGTACTCGTGCGCTAAAAACGTGTTATAAAACGAGTGCTTTATACAATTTTTTCTATTTTGCTCTAAATTTTAATCAAACTTACATTTAAATTGATGACTGATTTAGAGATTTTTGTTTTGGATTGGCATTACAGTTTACACCATTTTTAAAATTCTAAGAACAAATGATATTTTGATATATTTTATAGTAATCTCTTCTCTTTTTTACTGCAATTAACCAAGCCACAATTTTAACATGGTAAAAATAACCTAAACACAAAATTTTGTAGAAAATTCAACTTTCACGGAAAACGTCAAGCGATAGGCCAGGTCTGTTGCCAACCAAAAAGAACAAAAAGTACAGACCTCTTATGGGCCTATAAGAACACGCAAAATGCATGTGATTATGAGCAAAATAGAACAACAATCTAATGTTAAAGTAAAGAAAGAAAAAAGAATAAAATCTAATAACCGTTAGTAAACAATTTGAAACAATAATAATAATAATTATAATAAGCATGACCCTAATTTTTATAATGAAAATAAACTATTTCCATGCAAAATATTAAAAAAGATAAACTCCATCCAAAAATGCATAATATAAGAGTAATTTTTAAGTGATGAATATTTATTGTAGTAATTTTTGCTTGATTGTAATTTGGTGCCAACATTTTTTTTATGCCTTTTGTTGAGTCACTTGTCCATTTTTGTACAAATCCCTTTTCGTGAAATTCTTTGATCCAGAAATTGATTTTAGGGAATAATGGAAAACCTTTTCTGATACCAAAAACATACATCCCGGTGCAAATCTAAAATCATTAAAGATATAAGTAAAAATTACATCGGCACTTAGTGCTACTAAGAGTGCCGATGTATTGAAATCTTCGCCGAAAAGTCAAAATCTTTGACCACGGTTTTTTCACATTTCTCGACGTTTTAGACCATTCTGAGTCGAAATCAGTAAAAAATTTTTTTGCGTCCGTCTGTCTGTCTGTCTGGGAGTAAACTCTCTCTCCATTTCTACATGAGATACCGACTTGCGGTTTTTTGCATATTGTTTCTTATCGTATTCCGA
The DNA here is from genome assembly GCA_958510825.1 of Brachypterus glaber. Lineage (NCBI taxonomy): Eukaryota > Metazoa > Arthropoda > Insecta > Coleoptera > Kateretidae > Brachypterus > Brachypterus glaber. Next base: position 8,532,214 of record OY294048.1, on the reverse strand, counting down.
AGAGCTGATTAGATTTTGGGGGTAAACGATTGGGGGTACGGGGGTAAAAATAGGGTAAAACTCCTATTTTTAGCGTTTTTTTGTTTATAGTAAGGCAATTATTATTGTATTTGGTTAATTTAGCACTTACATAAAAGATAATTTTAAATTGGTCAAAAAATGTTATAAACAACGTTTTCCTAAAACGCGTTGTTTTCGAGATATTGGCGTTTAAAGCAGTAAAAGGTTTTTTTAGCATATCTCACATATTTATAACCCGATTTCAAAAAATTATATTTTAAATAAAAGCTCTTTTTAAGCCCTATAAAAAATGTTATATACAGTTTTTTGCTAGAATATAATGTTTTAAAGATACAGAATTTAAAATCAAACAAAACACCTAGTTTGAAATTTGCAAACTAGATGGCTCTAGTGTACAATAGTGCCGATGTTTTGACAGGGTGCTTGCAACGTTTTACTAGTTTGTGTTTATAGTGTTTAGAGAAACTTTAAAGTACAATTCTTTCTCAGGTTCTTAAGAAAATTTAGAAAAAATAAGAATTAAAAAGTTTTTTTTTAGAATCAACGAGAAGGAGTTTTGAAAAAAAAGGTTTATTTTGTTTTTAATACCTATGTTTTAATAATTAAAACAATTAGTGTCCGACCGAAACAGCTTTTTCGGCCTAAACGCCGAAATCGAAACTTTTTGAAATTACAAAGTAAATTTAAAAAAATTGAGTAAGTATTACATATTTATTTAATTTTGGTAATATTTAAGCATAAACATTAGGTGCACTTGCACTTGCACTTGTACTTGCACTTTAGTACGAGCACAGTCTCTATGTTAGTATGACAACATTTTGTATACAATACACACATTATATTTAATATCACAAGTAAAGTATTAAATACCAATGGTGGCGATATAAATAAAAGATATGTATTAACAAATAACATTCAGTATTAAAAATACAACGAAATTTTCTGGCATAAAATTGTATCTCCAGGTTTTATGGCCGAGTAATTATACAGGGTGTTAAGGTCTTCTGGCATAAATTTATGGGGTTTGGATCAAAATATATAAAAAAGTAGTCTTGTAATACTGTAGGATTAACCGTTTTCGATAAAAATTCATTTGAAGGTGCAATTTCACGTTTCGAGGACCAAAAATTAAACCCTAAAATGTAAAAAAAATAAAATTTTAATGATGCAGGGTGATTGTACATCAAAACTAAGAAAAAAAGGTTCTATACATGTAGGATGAACATCGCTCTTAAAGCTACTATGGCCCTTTAAAAATGGTGCATTTTTAGAAAACTATAGCTCTCTGTAAGATAAACTTACCTTATCGTTAAGGATATTTAAAGCTGAAGGGTTGAAGAAAAAGTTAAAATGCACATCCGCTAAAACAAAGGCAAACGAAGGATCTTTCTGAAAAGCTACAATATTTTCTTCGATAGTTCCTGGTAGAGGTAATATTTTTTTAAGTAACTTTTTCATGAAAAAGTCGCCTTTTAATTCCACTTTTTTCATTACAAGAGACTTATCTCTCACCTTTATGTCTGAATTTAAAAAATTTTCTATTGTATGAATTTTTTCTTCATAGACTGGTTTTGTTAAAATCGATGACAATATCGACGCATACAAATAATTAATATGCATCATATATAGTATTACAAATATAAATAATATTCTACTAATAGACTGCGTAAACCTTGATTTTTTTTTTTTAATATAAGTTGTATTTAATTGATAAGTCATTCTTATAACCTCAAAAGTTGATTCAGACATACTTATTTTAAAAAATCCTTTCCATAAAAGTGAGAGCAAGAAAAATATAATTGGGGTTAAGCCATAATAAGAAGGAAATACTAACAAATTATTAATATCAGTAAGAGTTGACTTTCTAGGTGGTAAAACCAAAAAAACATTCGTAAAAAGTCCTGCATAACTTATATCAAAATTCGGAAAATATACATCAAGTAAATTTTCTTGACAAAGAAACAAAGGAGTAATATCAAAAGTTTTAGAGTTAAATTGGTCCATAAGTGTTTCAAAATGATCACTTTTTCCGTTCTTCCAGAAATAATCTGAAGTTGTTTCAACATATTTGATATTAATATGAAATTTTTCACCAATCATATCAATTAACTTAAACATTTGACCTGAGTTTTTTAAACGTGATTTATTTAAAATAATGGGAATTTGGTACCAAATAACGTATCTTGGACAGCTCAAATCCATAGTTTTTGGTTTATATATAAAATTTTCATCTATTTTTTTTAGGGTAACCTTTTTACCACACTCACTAGCTTTGCTAAAATGATTCCAAGTTAAAAACATTGATTCATTACAATATACTACAATATTAACTACAAAATATTGGAAAAATAATTTAAATGTATTTTTGATATCGTTTTCTGAAACATTTTCTTGGAAAATTATTAAATGCTTATTTCTATTATTCCATAAAGATGTTTCTTTAATTTTTCCATAAGTTTTTTTTATTTCTTCATAATTTCTCTCTATTATTACATAATTATAATTATTCTCCATTAAATTATCTTTATCTATCATACTTTTCTCTAAAATAATTTTGCAGTTGCCTAGGATTCTAAATATTTTTGGAAAACTATTAAACTTATTTACTACAATTAATATCGTTTCATTCTCTTTAAAGTTATTTTTAAGAAATTTTAAAATTTTCGAATGTGTATCTTTCATTATTATATTTGTGTTGTTATCGACAAACATTTTTTTATAGCACTGTATGCTATTAGAAAAAATTAACAAATACAACGTTCCTTGCAGTAACATATTTTTATGTTATGGTGAATTTTGTTGGGTTTTTATATTATTTTGTAGTGAAAACAAAAAAAAATAACCATACTCTTGCTATTGCATTAAAATTATTTAATGCGTAGATTAAAATGGTCCTATATTATTATTGTTACACTCTTCATTAGAAGAGTAAAAAAAACTTTTCGCAAAAAAAAATGAACCGACTTCTGTGTCTCTAAAAAGTAAAAAATAAAAAATACTTAAGTCGGTGCCAATTTCACCATTCCCTAAATTTATTACTAACAATTGTTTTTTAATTATTTTAGGTCCCAACTTAAGTATTTTTTATTTTTTACTTTTTAGAGACAAAGAACTTGCAGATTTGTAACGTCATCTAAGCTAAATTATAATTGTCCTTTCACATCGGCAAGCTGCTGACGCCACAACGCACTGTTAGTGCGTTGTGACGTCATTATCTTAAAGATTAATTTCTAAAACATAAAAGTAATATTTTTATTTCAGCGCCCAAGAGTCCAACCAACCTTATTTTAAACGAAATACTAAAGAAAATCTTGTTAAACTTTAAGTGTTAAGTAATAATCGAATAACGCCTTATGTAAAATCACAAAATTTATCATTTTCTCTTCATCATTTTAATATTACAGGTCCAAAGAATCAAGTTTAGAGGCATTTAAAACATTTTCAGTGTGCCGTAATATTTGAGTGACCCCTTAATCAAGTTATCCGGCTTATCCGAGTTATCAGATATCTCTAAAAATTTGGTTGATAGTGAACCAAACTAAGCCGTTTTTAAGTGAAATTGCGTTAAAATTATTAGATTTATCTTAATTATCCCGGCATTATCCGAGCGTCAAATTAAAACGGGACTACCTCATGAATGCTCTCTTTAAGTTGCAAGAAGTTTCATCAAATTCCATTAATTCGTTCCAAAGTTATGCGGGAACAAACATAAAAAAAAAACAAAGTCACACGTCGACTTGATAACCTCCTCCTTTTTTGGAAGTCGGTTAAAAATACGTTTCACATGAGAGCTATGCTGTTGACAGATATCTCTCCCAGGGGTGCTCCCATGGGGAGGGGGGTAGGGGGGTGCCACATAAAAAGTCCAAACATAAACATAAACATAAACATAAACATTTGCTCCACCCCCACCAGTGTCTAATAATTCTTCACACAAAAATTTTAATCCCTATAAAAGGAATTATGACGTTTCGAAATGTATAATTACCCATTCTTTAGATTAACTTGATTGATATGAGATTAAGAATTAAGTAACTTTTTCCTACAAAAAAATGCCTACAAGTTTACACATACATTTACTCCATAAACTAATACCATTGTATTCGCAAGCTCAAGTTCTATGCAAAATAACCCAAACATTATGGGTGGTATTTAAAAAGTTGGGGGTAAGTTGTGGAAGGGGATCTAGGGGTGTATTTTATTTTGGGCCTCATTTTTAGATATTGTTATATTATTTAAATTGATTTTAGCAGACATTGATTATCTCTTTTAGTTTTCGGTAAAATCATTGCCAAATATCTATAGTTGAAATCAGGGGGTTGTTTTTGAACGTTTTTTAACACTTTTTAAAGTTAAAAATAGCAAGTATAATACATTATACAATTGTATTATACATTATACCATTGTATTTGCAAGCGCAAGTTCTATCCAAAAGAACCGAAAAAATGTAAGGGTGCTATTTAAAAAAAAAATATAGTTAGGGGTAAGTTAGTGGGGAGGTTTAAGTGGTGGATTTTATTTTTGGCTACTTTTTATAGATATTGTCCCATTTAAGCTGGTTTTCAACCGACTTTCAAAAAGGAGGAGGTTATCAATTTGACGTGTGACTTTTTTTATGTTTTTTTCCGCATAACTTTGGAACGAATGAACGGAATTTGATGAAACTTTTTGCAACTTAAAGAGGGCATTCATGAGGTGGTCCCGTTTTAATTTGAGGCTCGGATAATGCTGGATAAATAGAGTTGGGTCACACATACAAGAAGCTAATAGCATACAATGGAATGCAAAGCATTATAAATCTTCCAGCTTGTTTGTTTTATTTTAATATATGATTATAATATATATCTAATATAATCATATATCAAAATAATTACAGGGTAATATATGTTTTATATGCTTTTCTTGCCTACAAATCTAATTCAAATCTATTATTTATAGCCCTAACTTCAAATCTAATACATCCAAAATGATGGATCGGGACAAAGGTTTTTTTTTTATAACTTGTTTATATATTTATGTAAAGTAAATACTTCGAATGCCGCACACAGACGGAATATCGTTGAATTTCGGAATAATTTAAAAGTCCTGTGCATGCGCATTTTATATGATTCGGCTTTTAAAATATTACACTCATCGATAGTTTTATTAGTCTATTCACATCGCTTGCGTTAGAATAGTATTATACCTACGCTGCCGCTTTTAGCAAAAACCGCTTATGATGTTTTTATCAAGTTTTTATCATAAGGTGATGGTTTTATAATGTGTAGACCTCCTACTAATTGCATTGCTTTGCTTTGCGTAGGTTAATTTTTGTTCAGGATCAGCGTGCTCTAGATAATATAGTATGGAAACACTATTTACAATTTAGCTTATAAACGCTGCAGCGCGCTGTAAGGGTTCTTGGATTCTTGAAAAGCCTCTTGGTTACTTACCTGAAATATAAATATGAATAAGGAGTTGAAAAACTCTAAAGTAGGGATTTTAAAGTTTTAAGAGCCACCATCGAAAATGCAAAGTTGCCTTCTCATATTCGACCCAAATTATGCATAGTATGTAGTGTATAGTGATAACACTTTCCCAGGACCTAGGATCCTATAATTAAATTTTACAAAAATAAGCCGTAAAGATATGTAATGCTACTCATTCCATTATGTACTATTCACAGTAAATGGTATTTTGAATTTTCCTAAAAACTTTATAAAAAATTAAAAAAAAAAAAAACTTTTCAATTTTTTTTTAATTTTCTTTCTTTTTGAAAAAACAAATGTTGAAAAAAAAAAACTTTTAATGATAGATTTTTTATTTCTTAAAAAAGTCCAAATTTTTTTCTTTTTGGGGGGATTAGTTTCAAAATCAGCAGCAATTTTTACTAAAAAAGTTACGTTAATCGGAATTTTATTTTTTGATTTTTTTAAAAGTTTAACCTATCATAACTTTTTTGTTGTTTTTTCAATAATAGGACGGGCAGATGGACATTTTCAAAGTTTCTTATTTTTTCATGAATTACATTTGTACCAAGAATTATTTGTCTACGCTACTCACTGTGAATAGTATAATAACGGCTGTAAAAAAGCCAATAAAAAATAAACACAAAAAATTAAAGAAAAACAAAAAAATAGGATAAATTAAAAATATATATCTGTTCTAAAATGGCCAATGTCAAAAATTTTGAACGGAAAGTCAAACATTGTCTGTTTTAGCAGTTTTAAAACAGAAATGTTTATTGAAAACACACGTCGGCCCTTGTCGCTTAAATTTAATAAAGTCTACATTTAACTCACAAGCACTGACATTGACTTTTTTAGGTTATATAGATCTGAAAAAAAAATAGTTCGGCGGTGTAACTGAAAACAAAGAAAAAGTGACATTGACTCTTTTAGAACCAAGCCACAGATATATAATATACAAAATATTTTTACAATGCATCGTACCATCGCGATGGTACAATTTGGACACTTTCCGTTACAATTGCAATTATGGCGAAGGCGCCACTATGTAAAATAATTTAAAGGGTGTCTCGCCCTCTATCCTTCAAAGTATTATACCAAACATTTTATTTTAGTTTAATAAATATAATTAGACAGTACAGTACACAACAAATTGGAGGGGGGGATGATGATTTTATTTCTTTTATAGTTGTGATGTAAAAGCTTTTTACCAAAAATAAAAAAAGATCTGGTTATGGTCTATAAGGGGGCATGCCGGTCCTTTTCATACCAAAATTAGTAGTACCGAATCAAAGGCCACATCTACATTTTGAAAAACAACACCATAATGTCTTTACCACCGATAATTCATTGTTTAAAAATGCAAATAACGGCTTTTGATTCCGCGCTTCTTAAATATTACGCAAGTTATGGATAAAAAAATTGTTTTTGTCCTTTCTTGCCCCGTTGGACCTCTTTTAACCACATTAAAGTACTTCTTCAAAGATTTTCTTAAAAGTTTATTTCATGTTTATCATCCATATATTTTTTTTTCAGAATTTTATATCTTGTAAATTTACGTAAATATTTTATTTTTGAATTTTTAACAAAAAAACAATACTAAAAAAATAATTATACCTGAAACAGATTCTCGTTAATGCAATCGACGCTTATGCCAAATTTCAGATTCCTAGGGTATATAGTTTCTGAGATAAACAGCTGTAACAGACGGACAGACCGATGAACGGAACACCAAGGGTTTCGTTTTTCGTTAAGCTACGGAATCCTTAAAAAAAGTTACTGAGAATCAGACTAAATTTTATTTCCTAATAGACGTGCACTGCTAGATAAGATAAGATAAGATAAGATAAATTTATTTGGTGCATTACACATATAGCATTTACACAAGTCACAAAAAGTAGTAAAATTAAAATAAATATATAAATACATATAAAAATCATTCAAATTTAACTTGCACCCAAAACCAGTTAAATGCAAGAACAAACTCGTATATGGGAAATTAGAAATTTCTAAAATCAAACTCCAAATACTCGGATTTAGAGTAGAACGCCTTGGCTAATAAAAATAATTTAATGCGCTGTTTAAAACAATTTCTTGGAAGACTACGAACGCAAGTGGGTAGTTTATTAAAAAATTTAAAACAGTAAAAGTTTAGACCATTTTGTGATTTTTTTAATCTATAAAAATTTATGCGTATGTCATCTTTGGAGTGAGTGCTGTAGCCATGAATATTCGCACCCATTGAAGAGCTACCATAGACACTATGAGCATATAGGAGACAATGATAAATGTAGAGACAAGGCAAGGTAAGGATTCTCAAAGTAATAAACTTCTCTCTACATTCATCCCTGTATCCCAAGCCAGCAATAACCCTGATAGCTCTCCTTTGAATGCGGAAAACTCTGGTAGCATCAGCACAATCTCCCCAAATGATAACACCGTAGCTTAAAACAGAGTCGATTAATGCAAAGTATGCTATTCTAAGCACAGAAGTGGATACAGTGCCTTGCAAACTTCTAAGGCAAAAAATTTGTCTAGACATTTTTGTTGCTACCATATCAGCGTGAGGCTTCCAGGTTAGAACTGGGTCTAAAAGTAAGCCTAAAAACCTCACACTTGACGCACCCTGAAAACCGTCTGTCTGTCTTAACGTAAATAGCATACGCTCTGTTTTTGACTCATTTAATGAAAGGCCGTTGCTAGAAAACCAGTCAGCAGCAGTCGACTGTGCCGCAGCACCCAAACCTATTACATTATTGAGAACCTTATCTTTTACTGTTAGGGTAGTATCATCTGCAAAATGAATACACTCAGCATTGGGAAGATACTTCACAAAATCGTTAATGTAAATTAAGAACAACAAAGGTCCCAATATTGAACCCTGCGGTACACCTATGGTTATGTTTTTTTGTTTGGACAATTTTCCATTAACTAGTACGAGCTGAGATCTGTTTTTAAGATAAGATTCAACTAACTTTAAGGATATATTATCAAAATTATATTTTTCTAATTTATGTAATAGGTTTGGGTGGTCCACACAGTCGAAAGCTTTTGTGAGATCTAACAAAACCGTTTTCAAAGCATTCGAGAGTCTGAGATATTAATTGTGCAATAGCATCAGTGGTGTTTTTACCCTTACGAAACCCAAACTGCCTTGGAGAAGTGCTATACTATACTTCAACGGAAATTTTAAAATTACATCGGCACTTAGTGCTACTAAGCGTGCCGATATATTGAAATCTTCGCCGAAAAGTCAAAATCTTTGACCATGTTTTTTTCACATTTCTCGACGTTTTAGACCTTTTGGAGTAAAAATCAGCAAAAAAAAAATTTTTCATCCGTCTGTAAACTCGATAACTCCATTTCTACATAAGATATCGACAAGCGGTTTTTTGCATATTCTTTCTTATAGTATTTTGAAGAGCTGATTAGATTTTGGGGGTAAGCGATTGGTGGTATAGGGGTAAGAATGGGGTAAAACTCCTATTTTTAGCGTTTTTTGGTCATAATTAAGGCAATTATTATTGTATTTTATTAATTTAGCACTTATATGAGAGATAATTTTAAATTGGTCAAAAAATGTTACAATATATTTTTTTCCTAAAATACACTGTTTTCGAGATATTGGCGTTTAAAGCAGTAAAAGGTTTTTTAGTATATCTCACTTATTTATAACCCGATTTCAAAAATTAATTTTAAATGAAAGCTGTTTTTAAGCCCTATAAAAAATGCTGTATACAGTTTTTTGCTAGAATATAACGTTTTGGAGATACAGACTTTTAAACTTTAATAAATTATGCATTGTCTTTTTGCCTTTTTACGTTATCACACAACTTTCCTTTTCACAACGTTTCAAATTAGTGCCTAGTGCCGATGTTTTGACAAGGCGCTTGCAACTGTTCAGCTGGTTTGGAAGCTTACCACTGAAGCTAAATGGCTCACGCAGATTTAAAGCGGAAGCGTTTGGAAAACGGCAAAAATCAGAAGAAGCTACAAAAGAAAACTTCTGAAACGCATCATATAGTTTTATACACACCGATTGTCACAAAGGCAATCTGTTCTATTGGTATTTACTTTTTGTTTGTAGACTGCATAATGAAGTAACTTTGTATCTTTCACGATGAAAGTCTTAAAAATATATATTATAAGACTAAAATGAAAAAGCTAACAGTGTGAGCTGAGCTGTCCCTTGAACCGTATACGTTTGCCTAAGCTACGCGTAGCTTAGGGAAATTTTAATGCTTGGGTAACTAGTGGACTATTTTTTACAAAAGTTTGGACTTATTGGTTGGTGTGAGGTGTGAATGATAACATAGGCCCACAAAAAAAAAGTTCTCTGTGCTGGGGTTGAGACCCACCTATTCTTTTGTATTTTGGAATGCTGAACACGAGTCTATCATAAAAAAGGCATTAGATGGGCTCATTTTTTTTGCTACACTGAAATTTCAGATGAGATTTTCACAATTTTAGACAGTTTTTTCAGTGTAGCAAAAAAATGAGCCCAAAAGTTGCCTTTTTATGGCATATTTGTGTACAGCATCCATCCCAACAAAACTTTTTTTTTGGGCTTTTATAACGATCATCAAAAAAAAAGTTGTCTGTGCCGGGGTTGAGACCCACCTATTTTTTTGTACTTTGGGATGCTGAACACGAATCTGTCATAAAAAAAGGCATTTCATGGAATCATTTTTTTCTACACTTAAACAAAAACCTGATATACAGGTACTTCCAAAAATCAATTTCAAGCGAGCTATAGTCTCCTAAAAATGCATGATTTTTAAAGCCCATAGTAGCTTTAAAAGCAATTTTTCGACATACATGTATAGAAACTGTTTTTCTTAGTTTTCAATATTAAATAACCCTGCGTCATTAAAATTTTGATTTTCAACATTTTAGTATTTAATTTTTCGTCCCGAACCGTGAAATTTTTCATTTTAGGGTGATTTCCGTAATCTGTAAAAATAATTTTTTATTGAATATAAGTTTTTTTATGACTGGAAATTAGGTCAAACCTTTTTACTGAAGACCCTTTAGTGAAGAGCTTTCATTATTCATATTAATTGCTGAATCAGATCATTGAAAAAGGTTGGAATAATAATGCTGTACAAATGGCCAAGACGTAAGTTAAGCGATCTGACTTCGTGTCTATTTATAAAAACACTTATGACCAGAGTCGGCCTTTAAATCCAGTGAACCCCCTGCTTCAGGGCGCGAGACTAGATGGGAGTTTTTTTTGTCCGAGTTGTAAAAAAATCATCAGCAAAAGTTTTTTCAGAAGTGAGGACCTCTTTTTTAGTCATCTAAAAATAATAAATAACAACTTTTTTTTTTAATTTTTGTTTTTTTTTCAATAATTATTCTTATTTCAAAAAAGATCTTTTTAAAAGAAAAATGTAATTTTATTTGTTATTTCTTTTGAAAATAATTGTTTTGGGAAATGCAATATACTATTTACTGTGAATAATATATAATGGAATGCGTAGCATTACATATCTTCACGGCTTGTTATTATATTGCATTTTCTCGACGGTTCATGACATTCCAAATCCAAAAATGCAAAAAAAAATGATTTTTCAGTCAATAAGGGAGCGTTCAAGTATTACGTAACGCAAAATTTGGCCATTTTTGACCCCCACCCCCCCCCCCCCATGTAACGCGCCGTATCATTTTTGAAATACACCCCCCCCCTCCCCCCCCCCCCCCTATTTGTTACGTAACATTTTACAAAAAGTAAAAATAAATGAAAAGAAATTTTGCTTTATGGTTTAAACCGGTTTTTAACCGGTTATTGCTTCCGTGTTTTAACCCAAAACCGGTCTGATGTAATTTCCGAAACCGGTTATCCGAAAACCGGTTATTGGCTATGGTTTTCTATCTCTAATTCTTTTTGTTTAGAGGATTTAGTTAACTGTTAACCACGCCGTGTGCAATAAAAGTTGCAAGGAATCCGTCTCTTTAAGCATCACTGTTAAAAACGTGATCCAATAAACATTTTATAAGTTTATAATTATTTAAGTGTTACTTAACATTTTTACTGACACCCATCCCCCTCTGTAACGCGGCGTAACGTTTTCGCACTAACAGTGCGTTGTGACGTCATTATCTTAAAGATAAATTTCTAAAAAATAAAAGTAGTATTTTTATTTCAGCTCCCAAGAGTCCAACAAACCTTATTTTAAACGAAATACTAAAGAAAATCTTGTTAAACTTTAAGCGTTAAGTAATAATCAAATAAAGCCTTATGGTAAAATCACAAAATTTATCATTTTCTCTTGGTATTTTAATATTACAGGTCCAAAGAATCAAGTTTAGCGGCATTTAAAAGATTTTCAGTGTGCCGCAATATTTGAGTGACCCCTTAATCAAGTTAATCGGCTTATCTGAGTTATCCGATATTTCTCTAAAAATTTGGTTGGTAGTAGAACCAAATTAGGCCGTTTTTAAGGGATACTGCGTTAAAATTATTAGATTTATCTTAATTATCCGGCTTACCCGGCATTATCCGAGCGTCAAATTAAAACGGGACCACCTCATGAATGCCCTCTTTAAGTTGCAAGAAGTTTCATCAAATTCCGTTCATTCGTTCCAAAGTTATGCGGGAAAAAACAAAGTCACACGTCGAATTGATAACCTCCTTCTTTTTGGAAGTCGGTTAAAAATTCAGAAACTTCATAATAATAATAAAATTTTAAACGGCATAATATTATATTCTAATTAATATCGCTTAAAAGTGATTGTTTGCTTTTGACATTGCATTTAAATTGAATTAAAAAATATTTTATATTTCTGTTTAAATAAAAACAATACTGGTTTTAATGAATTTTTACTATTAATTTAATTAAATTCTGGCTTTAAAATTACATGTATAAATTTGATTTAATTTATGTTAAACTAGCTAAACGGCCATAATTTTAAAATATGCACCATTTGTTTTTTAGTTTAATTAAAATATAAATAGTAGACGCGGAAATATATACATAATAATTCCTTTATGTTTAGGAAGAAATAGTTAAAAGCCGCATGTGTCACTGCTATTTTTATTTGATGATGATTACTCTAGGCAACACGGTTTCTTGCCCTGATTGGAGTCATATGTTTTTTAACTAATTTTGGGTCGCTGAATCCGAATCTGTCCTTAGATGTTTTCTATTGCCTCAAGTTTCTGAGAAAAATGAGAAAAAAGTGGCAAAATAACATTATTTTATAGCCCTCTTCTGTTCTAAAAGCATGGGAAATAAAAATATTGTGAGTACAAATTTAGATTGGGCGACTCAACATTTTTTAATGAATACCTAACTTAGATTATGGTAACTTTAAATTTATAGGTAAAATAAATAGGGATACTAGGGAAAAAATATTTAAAAAAAGTGGATCCTGTCACACATCTAAGTAGGGGTGGGGGTGTGGAGATGGGTGCATAAGGGAACAAGCTTAGCGCCACCTACTTATACTAAAAAACGTCAAAAACCATCACAAATGAACTAGAAATACGGTCCTTATGTAATGAACGACAAAAAATACGCAATATATTTTTTTATAAATTATTTTTAAATTAGCATAATTGCCTATAATAAAATTCAAAAAGTAACACATGTAGGATTTTTTTAAGGTCAAATTCGGATTCTGGGCCTATAAATTAATAAGAAAAATATATTTTTTGTGCTCGGGAAAAAAGTTTACACTGTGCGTTCTTTTACACAAACTTGATAGTTTTGCCACAAATGAGCAATTAATTAAATTGAGCACTTTAATTTTAAGCTTTTTATTTTTTTTTTTCGCGTACTTGCTGCAACAGTAGGTCTTTCGAATATGGATTTTTAAATTCCTCGTATTTTTTTTTAATATACCACGGGTAGCCTTAAACAAAGTTAAATGGAAAGTCAAACCACCCCGGATTTTTTGATTATAGGTTGTTTTTGGAACATTTAACTTTGTTTAATTCTACCCGTGATACCCTAAAATTTTGGCACATTGAAATATTACATTTGTTACCTTCCTGGAAGATAGCTGCAAGGTTGCGTTGCAATGCCATCAATTAAATCTTTAATCAAGGTGCCTTGGATCAAGCAATTTTAAAAATATCAGAATTAAATTTTAAGAAGAAACTGACAAATGGTTAAAAATCTTGTAAATCGTACAAATGTAATATAAAAGATATTATCGTAAAATTTTGGTTTGGATATATTTAAAAAAAATATTTAAAACGCTGGCCTCATTTAAGGTAAGCGCTATCAACGACCAATTGTAGTCGATTAATCGGTGAGGCCAATAATTTCGACTATAATTTCCAGTTTATGTTTGTTTCCGGTCGTTTCCGATCCGTTTCCAACCACTTCCGGTCATTTCCGGTCCGTTTCCTGAAACATTCCTGCTCGCGTTCATGGGACCTAACATTATTATCTTCCTAGAACGTAACACACAGCGGACTTTTTAACCTTTTAAATAGATTGCAGGAATGTAACGAGATCTATATGCAGTGTATCTGAATATATGAAATAAAACCGATGTTATGTTTCACAGACCTCCCTGGAAAGTTGGTGTGCTATCCGAGTAATAACGTCAAAAAACGCCTGATTCGCCTTCGCTGGGAAATGCGGTATTATTTTTAAAATATAGAATACCACGTGTGCTGTCGAACAGCATACTAAACATTTTAGTTACTACACAGAAAATTTCGTTGTATTTTTAATACTGAATGTTATTTGTTAATACATATCTTTTATTTATATCGCCACCATTGGTATTTAATACTTTACTTGTGATATTAAATACTGCAATGTGTGTATTGTATACAAAATGTTGTCATACTAACATAGAGACCGTGCTGGTACATTTGGATCCCAAAGCAAAAAATGTGTTTATTAATAATGTAACATTTGGTAAATTATATCACAGTTATAGTTTGGTATACTTTGAGTTAGGTAGTTGTTGTGTTATTGATCTAGTTTAAAGCCTGTTACAGTATTTAGTAAAATAACAATCGGTAAATAATACCAAAATTTTGATTAGTAATAATACAGAGAAAAGTAAAAAAAATGATCGATTATTTTGTCAGTGTGTAATTGTGTGGGGTTGAAATCATTATATTATTACTTATCAAAATTTTGGTATTATTTACCGATTGTTAATTTTTCTGAACACTGTAACTTACTTTAAGCTAGATCAGTAATACAACTTAACAAAATATACCATACTATAAGTGTGATATGCTTTACCAAATGTTACAGTAATTTTTACTATAACATGCTAGTATTAATAAACACATGTTGAATGGGGATTCAAATGTACAAGCACGTCTCTATGTTAGTATGACAACATTTTGTAAACAATACACACATTGCAGTATTTAATATCACAAGTAAAGTATTAAATACCAATGGTGGCGATATAAATAAAAGATATGTAGTAACAAATAACATTCAGTATTAAAAATACAACAAAATTTTCTGAGTGTAGTAACTAAATTGTTTAGTATGCTGTTCGACAGCACACGTGGTATTATATATTTTAAAAATAATACCGCATTTCCCAGCGAAGGCGAATCAGGCGTTTTTTGACGTTATTACTCGGATAGCACTCCAACCTTCCAGGGAGGTCTGTGAAACATAACATCGGTTTTATTTCATAAATTCAGATACACTGCATATAGATCTCGTTACATTCCTGTGAGTGTGCTAACCGAGTAATAACGTCAAATACGCCTGATTCATCTTCGCTGGGAAATGCGGTATTATTTTTAAAATATATAATACCACTTGTGCTGTCGAACAGCATACTAAACATTTTAGTTACTAGGTATAGAATTGTGTTTGATACGCAGAGAATGTACTACGGATAAATAGTATGTATTTACTGTATACAATACAGTGTATACCTACAGAAGCACCAAATATTTACCTATATGCTTAGTTTACATCCTATACCCATACATGAATCTCCAATTAAGGTACACCGAAAAAAATATTGTCTTAAATCAATAATGTGCGATTTTATGAAGCTGAAGTTTGCAACGTTTTTTACATCGAAAATTCATATAGTTTATTAACGCACTTATTCCATAACACGTTTTTAGCGCACTAGTACTTTAGAAAACTCGCCGCACGCGGCTTGGTTTCAAAACTTGTACTCTTGCGCTAAAAACCTATGTTATGAAAATAGTACTTTAATATACTATTTGAATTTTCGTTGCAAAAAAACGTTGCAAACTTCAGCTTCATGCGATTTAGATAAAAAGAAGAAAATATATTCTCCTTTAAAGCAAAACTGTGCTTTAAATATGAAAGGATAACAATATGGTATACATAAAATAAGAATATATTTTCTTTGTTATATACAAATCACCATATTCTTGATTTAAGACAATATTTTTCTGTGTGTATTTGATTATTATACCCAATAAAAATACACTTCACAGGATCTAGGAGACTTTTACCACGAATTTTTTACCGCGAAAACATTTACCGCCTAAACTATTATCGCGACAATAAAAATCGTGCATACTTTTACCCCACAAATATACGCGTATACTTTTACCGCTCAGTGATATGATCGCGCTTACATTTAAATAAAACAATTAACCGTAAAATATATAATTTTTTAATAAAGCGCTTATTTTATAATCATAATATTTTAATTTTTTATCAAAAACAAATCAAAGCCAAACAATTGATGTTTTTTAAAATACTAAACTTATAAAACTAAATAAACAGATTGTTTATATAATATATTATATTTAGTAGTAATATAATTATAATTTTATTTATATATATATATTTTTTTTTTAAAACCCAAACCAAACAATTTAGTTATATTTATATTTTTTAAATTCTTGCTATAGCTAACAAAAAAGTATTACAAAAAAAAACATAAGTTTATAATTTAAATTGTAACTAAAACATTTTTAGTTATTCGATAACCAAATAGTTTTTATAACTTAAAAAAAAAACAATAAAAATTAGTTTTTCAAAAATTACTTTGTCCCCTTTCCCAACCCGATTTGATTTTTACTAAAAACAATCACCACTGAGAACTTTGGATAGGGAAATCATGTCTCACATTTGGAGACTTTAGCTCAAAGCGTTTTCGAGTTATCGTAGTCACAAATTTCCCGGACGGAAAAACATACAGACGGACCGACAGACCGAATATTTTTTCGCGAAAATTGTAATTTTTGCATATAAACAGCCAAAAAAGCAATGAAAGCGTTTCAAAAATGTTTTACTAACGCAAGAGTTGAAAAAAATAACATTTATTAGTTTGTAAGGACAGACATTTTTAATTTTAAAGAAAATTATAAAAATATTAATTTATTATTCCATCAATCTATTTTCTAATCATCGTACAGAGTAACATCTAGCAAAAGATGGGGCACAAGTCTACATCAATCTAATGATTTTTGCGAATAAAGTCTAAAGATGTTTTCTTAATCAGCGTGCAGAGTTGACTCCTGGTACTGAAGAGGACCAGCAGCCCGAAACTGTCAGTCTACCAATATCACTCTGTACGATGATTAGAAAATAGATAGATCGAATAATAAATTAATATTTTTAATTTTTTTTTTAAATTAAAAATTTCTGTCCTTACTAATTCTACGTCTAACCACATGTTAGTGGTACTATGTACTTGATACACACATGTCTTCAACTAGCTACTATTCAAAGTCTCCAGACTAGGAGAAGTATGAGTAGTTGTCTACATCTAGCAATAGATGGCGCACAAGTCTACATCAATCTAATTACTATATTCCTTTTGCGAATATAGTCTAAAAACGTTTTCTTAATCAGCGTGCAGGGTTGACTCTTGGTACTGAAGAGGGCCAGCAGGCCGAAATGTCAGTCTACCAATATCACTGCGATGATTGGAAAATATTGATGGAATAATAAATTTATTAGTTTGCCACATTTTTTTAATAAAATAGAGTGTTTAAAAAAAAATAAAATTTCATTTTTTTTGCATTTTTAGATTTTTTTTTTAGAATCGGTTAAAAAAATTAAGAAAGAATAAAACGAATAAAAGTGCCATAAGGTCCAACTAAATCTTCCCACATGCCCTACGAATAGCTATCTGCAATCTGTAAATCTAACCCAGTCACTCCGAGAATCTCCATTGAAAAATGTCCTTTACCTAAAAGTGTAAAAAATTTTAACCTTTTTCTAATAAAACCAGACGATTTATGCCAACATAAAAATACCATTTTGTCAGATCAATTTATTTTATTTCAAAGAGATTTTAAATTAATTTGATAAAAAAATGTGCGATATTGAATAGAAGAAAAAATACGCAATTTTGAACAAAGCGATTGTAATGGCCTACGGTATTGTAACGCAATCTAGGGGATTCATATTGTGTTATTGTACCGTTTGGTAACAATGGCCTTTGAGAAGTTTGAGAAGCACCTCGAAACCCTACTCTGCGGACATCCTCCATCGCACATAGGATAGGTTTTAAACTTAACAGGGAGCAAACACGGAATCATTACTAACTTAGAGGGTCTTTTATAAGATGTTGAAAAAGAGTTTGGTGTATAGAGTATCTTTTTTACTTTGCTTTGTTTAATTTTGGTAAAAACTACAACCCCAACAAAAATAAAATTATTTAAAATAATAGTTATTTATGTTACTAGTGGGTAAAGTAAGATATTGCCCATGAGAAAATTAACCTGCGAGGCGTCAGCCAAGCAGGTTAATTTTCGAGAGGGCAATATCGGTTTACCCATGAGTGCCATACAAGGTTTTATGCAATAAACAGCTTAGGAATTCATATTTTTATTAAAAATTTTAATGACATTTACAAGAAAATAATTTGACAAGTGACAGTTAAGTGGGTAAAATAAGTAATTATCCACTCAATAAAGTAAAAGCCAAGCGGGGGTTGTTATTGAGTTTATCTATTTAAAATAAAGCTGGTAATTGTCTTATTATCTGTATGTATTGGATAAATATTATTTTCTCTAAATAAAGATATAATAATATAATAATCAAATAGTAATTATATACCAAGGTAGAGAAGACATCTTTTATAGCCGAGTGTGAAGAGTAGTTACTTGGAATTTTTAAGTCGTAGATGTACACACCTCATTTAAGAAAAGTATAACAATTTAATCAAGTTCTCGACTTGATTAAATTCGATTTTCTATAAAGAGTTTCGACTCTCGGCTACGTGACTCTCGTCTAGTCTTAATTTTTTTAAACTACAAGAGAGTGTTTTTTACATTAAACCAAAAAATAGACCTTTGTGCATAGCAAATGTCTTCCTTTTTTAAATAAATCGAGCATTTAAAATAATACGTACAATTTTCATATCTTGTCACATTGTCACTTATTTGTAGCCGGCTAGCCCTCTGTCGCATTTGAACTACGTTGCAACGTAGAAAGACAACGCGTTGTCTTTCTTATCTTTTTATTTTGAAGCTTGAGGCCAGATACAAAATTTAAAAAGACGTTCTTTTATAAACATTATTTTATTTTATGTTCCTTTGTTACAGATTCGTTAGTGCACTATCGCAGAAACTACAAATAACGGTGTATTTTAAAGGTGGCTCGCCCCTATAACTTTTATTATTCCTAGCTCTAGGTAAAAGGTTGTATATAAGAAATACAGTAAGTAACTGGTATGACAAAAATATAAAAAAAGTTTCTGTAAAGGTTGGTCCGGAAATCAGTCCTAAGGGAGTTGCAGCCCTTTAAAATTGTACTAAAAATAAAGTTTTTAATTAATAACTCTTGTACCCCTTAAGCTAGAGCGACGAGCTTTTGTTGTATGCTAGTATTAATAAGGGTAATAAGTTTGTGTTATTTTTTTTAATATATCCAGAAGCGTGCCTAGACGGACAAAATGTGTAAATCTTTTTATGTGCATTATTTGGATTTTTTTTAATAAAATATAGATTCCTTGAGTAAAAATACATAAAAATCTCATATAGTGTAAAACTTTAAGAGCAACAGTTTTCAAAAAAAAAATGCAATTAAGGGTAATTCCATGGTAACTTTTTTTTAAATATTTTATTATATTATCATTTTTTCACAAACAGTATTTAAAAATAATACATAAAAACAATCTTTAATAATAATATACTAAAAGAATGTGCTATTTTTTCTGCGGCTGTAACGACAGTTACCATGGAATTACCCTTAAAAGGAAGTAACATTTTGTGTCACCAAAAATATTACTTTTTAAAAGGCTATTACTCCTTTAATATTAAATTTAGGTATTTTGGTAAAGAATACTTTTTGCTTAGTTTTAAATGATGAATTACCCTGCAAAATTTATTGGTGCTTTTTTTGTTCCTCATCCAATACGTCCATCCTCGAAGGGTCGTCGCTCCCTTAGGGCTCATTTCCGGATCAATTTTTATATGAACTTTTTTTCATGTTTTTGGATGTAGAAACTATTAAATTTTGGAATGCCAGTTACTGATCACCCTGTATATTGTATTGTATCACGTAACGTATTTTTTTACTTCCGGTTTATCCGGCAACTACCCCAAGTTTTGATTTTTAAATGGAACACTCCGTACATTTTTATTTGGAATCATCATCAAATTCTGTGCATTATTCTAAGTTTTTTTTTGAAATACATCATGTTTGTTTTTTCACGATGTACAAAAAGCTGATTCTTGCGAAAATAATTTATACTGTCTTGTTACATATTTGAAGTTGATATCTCGACTCGTTCAAGAGTTAAAAGGGAGAGGTGACTTTTAGGCCGCACTACGTGGTATAAGAACATTAAATTTATCTATCGATTCATCGCGATTAGATGTTTCTCTTATGATTAGTGTACGAAATCGTGCCTTATATTGTGGAATTATACTTTAGTTTGATCGAAAATTTTATTAAAAATAGCAAAACTCATAAAACACACCATTAAATTGCTTTGTTTAATATTGAATGTTATTTGTTAATACATATTTTTTATTTATATCGCCACCATTAGTATTTAATACTTTACTTGTAATATAAAATACTGCAATGTGTGTATTGTATACAAAATGTTGTCATACTAACATAGAGACCATGCTGGTACATTTGGATCCCCTCGCAACATGTGTTTATTAATACTGTAACATTTGGTAAATTATATCACAGTTCTAGTTTGGTATAGTTTAAGTTGTAGTTGTTGTGTTATAGTTTAAAGTATGTTACAGTATTTAGTAAAAAAACAATCGGTAATTAATACCAAAATTTTGATTAGCAATAATACAAAGGAAAGTAAAAAAAAGATCGATTATTTTGTCAGTTAGTAATTGTGTGTGGTTGCAATCTTTATATTATTACTAATCAAAATTTTGGTATTATTTACCGATTGTTAATTTTTCTGAATACTGTAACATACTTTAAACTAGATCAGTAATACGACTTAACAACAACTCAAAGTATACCAGTATACAGTAATTTTTATGCACTTTATGCCTGCATTTCGGAAAAGCAAATATTAATTTTTGAATTTAATTTATTCAGTAATAAAGTATGTTTTTTTTATTAAAATAGGCCAATAAAACCCTTTCGAAATAAACTTAAACCTTCCTTATCTCAATTTATTTTTTTTTTCGTAGGCTAAATCGTACACTTTTCGCGATTTCGATGGTAACTTGTCTAATGTAGCATTTGCAATTTCGGAGAGATTTGTAGATATATAAACCATATATTCTTCTTCAATCATTTTTAATCAGTTTCACACAAGGTTTTTGCACAGATTCTCGAGTAAACCACCTGTTTACATAATAAACAAACAAGTTTGAAGTATGGCTATCATCAAAGTCAAAGAGTGCCGCCAGTGGTGGTTTTGCTAACTAACTTTTTTTTTACGGCATACAACAATGAACTCATTTTTTGTACTGTAAAAAAATAGATCACGGACTTGAGCGGATGAAATTCACCCGTTCAAGTCCGGTCTATGCAACATTTTTACCCGCGCAGACCCGTCATTTTCAATAGGGTAGTGTGTTCAGTTATAAAATATGAACTTTTTAGTACGCTTGAAGAAATAATTATTTATGGTACTAGTGGGTAAAGTAAGATATTGCCCATACAAGGTTTTATGCAATAAATAGCTTAGGAATTCATATTTTTATTAAAAATTTTAATGACATTTACAAGAAAATAATTTGACAAGTGACAGTTGAGTGGGTAAAATAAATAATTATCCACTCAATAAAGTAAAAGCCCGGCGGGTTATTATTGAGTTTATCTATTTAAAATAAAGCTGGTAATTGTCTTATTATCTGTATGTATTGGATAAAAAATATTTTCATGTCTTAAACATATTACTTTTCTGCTTGCAAAAGTTCAGGAATATATTACTTACTATAAAGAGAGGATGAGCTAGAAGTAATATAGTAATAATTTATGCTAAGAGCATCCTGTGCCCCGGGAATTATTATTCTGTACTTGGGCAACGTGAAATTATTACTGTAAAATGAAATATTACCTTATGCATAAGTAACAGCGAAAAATAGATATTTTGAGATTAAATAATTATTATAATTATATAATTATAGTTAATTATTAATTATTAATTATAATTAATTATACAGTTTCCCAAATTATTTCCGCACACGACTCACGGTGCGGTTTTGGAGGTAATTTACGAACTCGGACCGTCACTAAGTTTTTTTTTGATAATCTTGTTATTTATGACATAACTAAAGATTTAAGACCAAAAATTAAAAAATCTGACTGTTAGTTTTTTTTAATTGTCAATTTATATATTTATATTTATTTGACACAAGCCACCTTGATTTTAAGGTAATAACTTGTGAAAAGTGTATTTGACGTATCAATGTAAAACAAGCCTACTTGTATAATTTTAAAATAAATGAAAAATAATTTAATGATTTTTTAGGTTGAATTCTAGATTTAATCACGTATTGTGACAAAACGGCAAAAAATAAAAAAAACTGGTAAATACATTTTTATAGAGAATTAAGTAGTCTTTATTCTTATGAAAAAATAAAAATTATATATCAATAAAATTTTGAGTATAAGGGGATAATTAAGTTAGTGCACTTTTTTTAATAAATTGACAATTAAAAAAACTAACCCTCAGATTTTTTAATTTTTGGCCTTAAATCCTTAGTTATGTCATAAATAACAAGATTATCAAAAAAAAAATTAGCGACGGTCCGAGTTCGTAAATTACCTCCAAAACCGCAGCTTGGACTACTTTTAAAAATTATCACCTAAAAGGTCTGTCACGAGGGGTTTATTAATTGAAAAAAAAATGTACAAGGATTGTGAGAATCAAAGGATTGTGGAAGATTCTCAAAAAAATTGTACAACATTTTAATGAAGATTGTGGGAAGATTTCAGATGATTGTGGATTGTAGATGATTTTGGATAATTATAGATGATTATGGAAGAAGGAATTGTCAAAGATTGTAAAAGATTGTTGCTTAGGTGTACAAGGATTGTCCAATAAATAAACCCCTCGGTCTAGCACCTCTACTGTTTTTTCTGACTATGGTTCTCGTATATATTTTAAGCATTTTGTACAAAAATTTAAAAATCGTTAGGCTTTCTTGTAACACTGTCTGAAAACTGTTTCCAATGAGCAGGGATTTATCCATAACCCAACAAAACATTTTTCCATTTTGATCTACCCAATTAACATATTTTCTTAAAATTCAGTTAGTTTTTGTAGAATTTACGTAATATTGGATTTTAAAATTTACCTATTTTTGTCTTTAATTGTGTATTTTACTATTTTTTAGGGTGTATGAATGTGTCTCTTATTCAAGCTTATACGATGTGGTCTAAAAGTCCCCTTCCCTCTTAAGTTTTGAAAGAGTGGAGATATCCACTTCAAATTTGAAAAACTTAAATAAGAGATATTGTATAATATATTTGATATTTGTAACTTTTAAAATGTGGGTAGGGGGGTATAGGGGATATTTTTTTTAATAGAAAGGGGGTGGTGTGAGCATTTTTTCTAAAAAATTTTCAGTTGTCGAATTAGTTTATTTTGAAAATTTTTTAAGAGAAGGTTATTTGATCACATTTGCGAGATTGAACCATAAAATGTTAAAGAATATGAAGAAAAAAAACACCAGTTTATTTTTAATTGAAAGCCATATGCGTTTATTCTATCAATGTAATTAAGTATATACATATGTTACTATGTACGTATGCATATGTTTATTCTATGTATATTTGCAATATCTACCTATGTACATCTGCAATATTTTATCTATGTGTATTTGCAATATTCTCTACGAATATTTGCAATATTTTATTATTTTTATCTCCTTTTATTTCCTTAAATGTCTGTTTTGGATGCTTAGGTGTGTGAAATGATTTTTTCTGGAAATAGATGGAATTACCGTAATTTCACACAACAATAGTCCAGATTCACATAACTATGGTCCAGCTTCACACCTATATTCCATAACCAGCGTATTTAAAAAAAAACTGAAAACGTGTTGCTGTATATCCCATATACACCAACTTTCACAAGAAATTGTAAACATTTAAAAATAATTATCCCCTGCCCCCTGGGGGCCTTGGACTATAGTTGTGTGGCCGGACTATAGTTGTGTGAAATTACGGTATTTATTTATTTATTTATTATTTATTTTATATTTATGTATGAATTTTATATTTTTTGATAAAAACAGATTACGATTTACTAAAAGGCTTATAAAAAGATACGATACAAATATTTTTTTTGTGTAGGAAAAGTAAAAAGCGAATTTTTCGTTTTGGATTTACTCAAAACGTGGTTTTGTGCACATACAACTTTGTAAGTCTAACATTACGCAGTGTTATCAGTGTGCCTAATTTCTACTTGTAAAATTTTGTTACGCGATTTTTGAAAACAAAAATACAAAATATTGCAATTTAAAAAAATTATAATATGAATCAGTTATAAATTAAAATTGCAGGGTCACGAATTTCTTGATATGTAAGTATGTGTAACTAGCACATATTCTTTAGCAAAGAGGTGCATGATCAAGAAGACTTACGAAAAGAAATAAAGAATTTTGTGAGCTGGCTAGGTTACGTGATATGAGTAACAATTTTCTAGGACGCGTTTACAATTGTGGGTACACGCAGCGAAATATAAACTTGAATAGTAATAAAGCAACGAATATATAGGAAAGTTGCCTAATTTTGGATACCAATTACAATTTATCCAATATTTTATATAACAACATACAACTCATTGGTTCGAAAGTCAATTAAAGCCGGTGGTTCCCTCTACTACTAGCCCACACAAGTCCTGGACTTAGGGGATGCTTAATTAAGTAGAATAGTACGAGGTTAAACAAAATGTAATGTAATGTAATTATATGAACCATGATTTACAGTTTATTTTTTCCAAAAAACACGGTTAACAAATTTTTGTGCATTTAAAAAAGGGATACAAATCAGTCGATATAAATTAAATAAAAAACACACATAAAAAACCCAAACACAGATATATGGCTACATTTAGTAAACGTTCCACTTTATCAATAAAAATCCAAACCAAAACCAAAACTAACCAAACCAAACTACCATCAATCCCACGGAAATACCCTTGCATAAAATAAAAATAATGTATAACGATTTTCGCTGTAAAAGTCATAAGCGGTAAAGACCGTTCGCGGTAATGAACTGCGCGGTAATGGTCTTCGCGTTAAAGGGAATGCGCCGTAATGGCTTGTCGCGGTAATGGCGATCGCGGTAATGGACTGAGCGGTTAGTTTTTCGCTGTAAAGTCCGGCGCCCGATAGAGACACTTTATTAATTACACAGCCCCACAAAAAGAAAAAAAAGGTCCGGAATTTTATTCCTATGTATTTTGAGGCGCTGAATCCGAATTTGAGGTCAAAATATCACTTCATCCGATTAGTTTTGAAGATAACCTCAAAAAACCTTATTTTCGAGTATGAGGATTAATATATTATTTCTATATGTGTGGCATGAGACACCAGATAGATTAATTTCAAGATTCTAGATCCACCACTGATGTATGTAGCTTCACGTCGCGACGGTCGACTGCGGTCTACAGAGGAATACGAGAGAAGTGTGCATTAATTACAGGTCCTAAATGACCAGCTGTGTCAATCTGGAAATAAGTACAACAAAAGTTAGGAAAATTATATATCAAAAAGTCCAATTTTTACTAAAACTACTTGCCAAATAGTAGTTTTTTATGTACTTTAATCTAATACAATCAGGGCCGTAGCTATGGGGGGAGTGGGCGTCCCCCATTTATCTTAAAAAGTGATATATTTCATTGATTGAAGACAAAAGTTGTATATTTTCCGAAAAGGTAAGGACCTCTTTTTTGTCGAGGGAAAAAGTTGTATTTTAACGCTAAAGAAAGCTGAAATTTTTGACCTTCTTTCCCCCCCCCACAAAACCTTCTTCGCTACGGCCCTGAATTCATTTATAAACCTGCCCCAAAAACATTCTCTATTCATATAATATATGAATATATCATATTATGACGGGTATGCCCTTTTTGTCAACCCCGAGCTGTCACTATTTCTAATAAAGGTCATGATGTCCGTCTAGCCTAGAGAGCTTAACTGTTCTCTTTAGAGTGTTACCGCCCTAAAGATATCCCACCTTAGTCTACTGAAATGCTCACGCACTTAAGAAGTGAAAAGACGAGAGAGAGAGAGACAAGATATTGTCTTAATTTTTCTTGAAATTGAGAGAAGAAGAAATTTCAATTTCTCGATTCTCTCAAAGCCCTAATTTTGAATTGGGTTGAATATCAGCTAGGCTTGCAGTTGTGTACTGCGGTGCCAGGGACTACTGGATCCATAGATGGAATAAGTAAAAACTGGACTAAATCGTATTGTGGACTTCTGAATAACAAACGACCGAAAGCGAAACATTTCAGGAAAGGATTTCTGTACTTTCGCCAGAAGTGGGTCATGTTACTGGTCGTTATAAAGTTATCCCGTGTTATATCGTGAAGAAGAATACAGCTTATCATATGATATCGATATCATATATCATATATGATATACTTCATACTTTCAGAATATGATATACTTATGAGTCATGTTATAAAATGATTCATAAGTTCTAGATCCTGCACTAAAAAAACGAACATTTTGCAGTTAAAAGCTTACAAATAAAATTACGTTTTATTACCGTTTATTTTTTTGTATAATATTACTTATTTCATACCGTAAAATTAGATGTAAGCAATAAATTTTCGGTAGTTTCTCCGTAAAATAAATAAACATTCAGTTTGTAATATCGAGTTACGGTTCGCATAATACACTGAGAGCTCGTCATCGTAGCCAATACTAAACGTTTTTGCTCATATGGAACCTCGCGAAAGTTTAGTTAACATGGTTGTTACAATTACCAGAACTATAACAACGTTAAGTATTACTGTAACAACCAGTGCATATTAAATAAACTTTTGTGGGGTTCCATATAAGCAAAAACATTTAGTATTTATTACGTTAACAATATATTTACCCCCTTACCCCGCGGAGGTGGAGTCAGAAATTTTTTATTATGAGATTCAATTTCAGCTACTTTAAAAACACCTATATAGTAATTTTAATTTTTTTTGTGAAAAATATTGTTAATTTTTTAGTTTGATTTTTTTATTATGCAAGGCTTTTCCTTAGCTTAAGCAGAGAAAGCAAAACAGCAATACAGAGCCCCAGGGCCCATTCTGTAACTCAAAATTGGAAATTATGCCATTATTTCTTGCTTAATACAAAGCTACTTGACTTTAGTGCAGTTGATCTGGTTTTGATCCGTCAATTTAGGTTTTGATGCGGAAGCAGTATTTTAAATGTAAATTAAAAATACTCAAAGTGCCCTTTGGCACAATTTCTTTTGCAGAATTATTTATTAGTCCCCATCAATACCTAAACCATTAATAACTCTTTTTTTTTTAATGCAGATGTCTGGGTTTCAATCCGGCACCCCTCATTTATTCAATGAGAACTCATTGTCAGAAGTTTTAAGTTTATGTTTGTGTTAGTTTTGATAACATTTATAAATTAATGGTAAAATATATTATAATAAAAATTTCAAATTATTCGTTTTTTTTGTAGTAGTTAATATTTTCGTTGCATGCTCCATATCTGAGACATGCAGCTCCGAGTGCAGCTCTTTAGAGCTTTTATATGTGAACAAAATAAGGTAGGCTTTGATTGGTTCTTTCTTGCAAGGCAATGGCATAGAAATAAATTGTTACTGAGGAAATCAATAAGTGTCAATTTTGCAGTTGGTAGTGGAAAATAGTATATTACGCACCGAATACGCGAACCTAGTTTTTAGTGCACGAGAGTGCAATGTGCACTGAAATGGTTTGGTCGAGGTGCGTATACTATTTTTTCCTACGACCTAACACCTAAACATAAAAAACGCAAAAGTTATCTTAAAATTAGTTTGTCAGTTTAAGGTTCTGTGTTTGACGTTTACTAATTTTCTGACAGTAGACATCTAAAATCAGCTGATTTAGACTTCTCAACCGTTGCCATAGGCAACGGGTGGCAAATAGGCACTAACTACCAACTGCCTCTTCCCGAATGTGGATTATACGCGTATAATCCAAATTGTCTGGAGATCTCTAAAACTTCCCCTGATAAAAAAAAACACTAAAAAAGCTCACAGTAACCGTTATTAAATATTTATGAAAATTGTTTCGTAACGGCGGAAAATAAAGTTGCGACAAAAAAATTCATTATATTATTATTTATTATTTAGAAAATACTTAGGGGAAATTCTGTCTCTCGCGCACTTATATTATAACATGGTTAGGGATTAACGTAAATTTACTTTTCAGCTGGCGCGCCGAAAAATGGTTGTTTAGAATATTTTTGATGTTTTTCTTCCTTTAATATTACAAGCCGTCTTAAATTGCTTAATAAATTCATATTAGAGTTTCATCGTGGAAAGAATTTACTTAAAAAGTCTCCTTTGTATAAAATTTGTATACAACACCTTAGCAGTTATTTGTTATTAAACTATTCACAGCGCATAAGCGCTAGAATAGTATAATACAGTAGTTTAGAGTTTTCAAAATCGCCAAAAACGTCCTAGACGAAAAATTCTTGGGTACAAATACAAATACAAATGTGTTTCATGAATCATGAAAAAATAATAAAAAATTGAAAACATTTTTGGTTCTTCAAAAAAATATACAAAAAAACCTCGTATCTCGTCTCGCAAATCAGAATCGTCAAGCAAAGTCGTTCATTCTGGCCCAGGCCATTACCTCGTAGAACAGTTTCTTGCAAATATTTAGCTTGTAAATTAATACAATAATCACTAACAATAAAGTTTTAGTATAATATAGCCGACCAACACCTTGTAATTATTTAACAAAACTGGTGAGCTGACCTGGTTTAGTAGAATTCTAGGATTCTGTGGATGAACCATATTTTCCATTATTTAGGTTTATTAAATATTTGCCAAGAGCCAAAGTAAATTAATATTCTAAACATGTTTGCAATATCTAGATAGAAACAAGCTGTGAAGCTACATTATGCTTCGCATTATATAGTATACTCCTCGCAATTGCAAATAGCTTTTGCCTAATCAAGTTTTAAGTTAAACCTAATTTTATAAATATCGTAACACATCTTAAAACATGCATTAGGATATTTCTTATTTTTAAGTGGCGCCCCCTTTTTTGTTTTGAATTTTTTTTTTCTTCAAATTTAGTATGATTGACTCATTTATAGTATGTATTTCCAATAAAGGTATATATTATATTTTTTATATTACGTTTTTTAAGATTTTATAAGCAAATTTAATTTCGACAGGAATCATTTGTTTACACAAATGTTTGTAGTAAAATCTTTATCAATTCTCATTTTTTTTTCATATTAAAAAATGATGAAAAGATAAAGTAAACAAAATTTATAAACGTAAAATACTGCGTAAAACTAAGTGATGTTAGGTATCCAGAGACAAAACAAATTATTTTGAGAGTATACCTACGACAACATTATATTGGAATGTCCGTATTTGAGGGTTTTGCATTAAAAACTGGTACTTATGCAGGTGTTTCCACAGCTTTAGTTATTAAGTTGGGTCCGAGATACCTAGAACAGGTGCGTTAAGTGAACCTAAAAAATCATCTGGTAGGCCTAAAATTGTTTTACCTATTTTCACTGTTTTTAAACTCAATAAGAGCATATCCAGCCTCGCATAAGCACATAACACATAACAATGCGATGCCGTGATTGGCTTGATGTGCCACCATGTATCTTGTAAGCCAATCACGGTATCGCATTCTTATGTTTTATGTTCTTATGCAAGCTTCTGAATAGGCCTTTAATTATCTTATTTTGCTTTTTATTATAAAAACCTACAAATTAACACGAAGTCTGAGGAAAATTTTTACAAATTATGTGAAATGAGAAGTATTTATTGGTTTGGTTCACACAAAATAATTGTATGTATAAGGTAAAATAAAAAGTTTTGCTTGGTCATGTTGAGATGTAATGCAATACAAAACAAACCAAATCCTTCAGTGTAGATCGTACTTCGTGACATATTTAGCGCCAAATTTAAATAATATATAGTATATTTGGAAATACTATAGTAAAGGATGGACGGCCGGAAATTTTAAAAAGTTGGTTCAAAATTTTTTGATTTTGGACAATTTTTTTTAATTTTGGGTTTGATTTTCGGTGTCCCAATTAAACGTATAATACTCCTCTGTTATAAAGCCGTAAGGAGTATAGCAACATTGTACCAAGGCAATGGGCTTTTCCCAGAAATCTATGGGTCATACAAGTATAAACGTTTTACTTCGATGAAGCAGAAAATTAAGTTTCATAGAGCTGTCAACCGCATATAGATTGGAAAATTTATGAAACCGAAAATTAATCTTTGTTCAATAACTTAATTTTTAATGAAATTATCCATGAACTTTGAATGCGTACACTAAAAAAAAACCTTTTTTGGTCATCAAGTAAGTGTCTGAAGAATTAAGTTTGCCTATAAATAAAGTATCCTTCCTAGGGGGGAAACAACTGGAAAACGGATATGTCAGGTGAACTAATAAAGAAATTTACGAGATGTATAAGGAGAAAAATATAGCAGATGTGGTAAGAGCACGATTATTGAGGTGGCTAGGACATTTAGAAAGAATGCCAGATAATAGAGTTGCTAAGCAAATGCCGTGGAGACAGCCGGAAGGAAGAAAGAAAAGAGGAAGGCCGCGAAAAAGATGGAGGGATGTGGTGCTGGAGGACTTACGAAAGAAAAATATAACGAACTGGAAGAGTAAAACAAATATTGAATGGGGCAGTACCTGTTTCTGAACTATCCTTCCTAATTTTTGGTTTTTGTTACCATGCTTAGATGTCCCTACACTCTAAATTTGTCCGTCAATCTTACAGTAGTTTTAACTGTAATAATGCAAATTTACAATGTCAGAATGTGAATTTACAATATTTATTAAATTAACCTCAATATTACTGGGTTTAGTAAAATCTCAGCTCTTTTCTTCTTCTTGTCGGTACAATAATTTTGCATTAAAATTCATTCATGTGGTCCAAAAACCCAGCACTTTTACAGACAGTCCCGAAAATTACCATAATAATAGCAGTAAAATTACCAAAATAAAAATTCACATTTTTACTGATAACTGTGAATTTACTGATTTAAATTTACCACTTTCTTTGCTGGCAACATATGACCTACTTTATTTGCTGTAAAATTATCATATTTGCATTTACAGTCTACATGTGCAGTTAAAAAATAATAAAAAATGGCAAAGTTTAGGCAGCTGGGTTTTTGACAAATTTAACAAGTTAGTTTTACCAAGTCAAAAGTAAATTCTTTAATAATTTATTGACGAAAGGCAAAAGGAAATTGTTTGAATTTGGTTTATGTAATAGTCTAGAACAACACGAAACATATACCAAATAATTGAATATTACAGATAAAGGTAAATATTTGTATCCTAATTGTTTTTGATAATTTTCTTAATATTCTTGAATGGGACAAATTTCGTTTCGTTTAATGTGACAACTATTTTATTTGGAGATAATACCTTTCTATGATTAGATACCCCACATTTGTACTATGTTTTAAAATTTAAAAAATACAGCCCTAAAGAAAATTAAGATATTGTTCATGCAATTAGCCATTTAAATTTAATTTTTTCCGCAAGGTCGCAAACATTTTCGAAAAAATGTATTGAAATCATTTAGAGGACACTATAAGGTTTATAATTATTCAACATTCGACGCTTCATGATTTTTTTGGCATTTTTTACCTGTATACGTCGTTTGGAGGCTGATGTCTCCTCAGTATGTAGGTCCAATGTGGGACTGCCAACGAGCGGCCAACGAACAAATGTTTTATGGCAAAAGTCAAAACACGCAAAAATAAACAAAATATTTTTTTCGAACGGAAAAGTAATAACTATTTGAAAACAAAAGTAATAAAGCATTAAAATTAATTGCTTAAATTATTCAGTTTATTTTCCGTTGTGGAAAAAGTATGAACCTTTTTCAAAATAACGTTATAGACATCGTTAAGGAAAATAGCTATTCTCTTTCTCTTACTTACTCTTCGCAGCCGTAGGGGAAGAAAAATATTATACACGGTGTATTTTTTATAGGGTTAATAATTTTAAGAGGTGATTCTACATCAGAAAATATGAGAAAAGGTTCTTATAAACATATGTTTAAAAATGGGTTTGAGTGAGCTAAGCCCCTTTGAAAATGGCTAAAAAAATCGGTTTTTATTTTTATAACTTAGGGACCCTTTGGGATATAGCAATGAGGTTTTCCATGTGAACTAATCTTAATAAGGCCCATCTTTTTATGTTAATTTCATGCCCTTATTTTAACCAGTGGCGTGCGAAACATGGGGGGGCTTTTCAGTTTTTGTCCCAAGCTGTGTAACTTTTTTGTAAAGGTTCATTTAAAGGTGAAAGTTTACTAAATTAAATACTAAAATGATAAAAACTAAAATCTCAACGATGCAAGGTTATTTTTTTTTATCAAAAATTAAGAAAAAAAGTTACTATACATGTAGCTTGAAAAATTACTTTTAAAGCTAATATGGCCCTTTAAAAATGGTGCATTTTTAGGAGACCATAGCTCCCTTAGGATTTATTTTTGGATATGAAGTTTTTACCTTACTTTTTGATATACATTCTGTATCACTGATATTTTGGTTTTCGAGGAAAATTACAAAAAAGTTACACAGAAAAAAGTTTGAGACAAAAATCTAATAAGGCTTTCATGTTTCACACACCCTTGGTTAAAATAAGTACACGAAAAACCTCGTTGAATTAAATGAAAACCGAATTTTTCATCTGTGAAACTGGATAATTATTAAAATATTTTTTTTTTCGAAAAAATCTCGTACAGCTTAAAATAAAAATAAAAATTTGAAGTCAATCAGACTTTTCCGCTGAAAAAAAATTGTACACCTGGATTCCTTCTAGGAACTACAGGGTTATTCTTTCAAATTGTACACCCCCGTAACTTTTGAACGGAATGAGATATAAACTTTAATTTTGGAATATTTATATCACACAATAAAAATTATCACTTGCCATATTTTTCAATTTTTTGTTCGGTAAGGCGCCAGAGGGGCAATGGGGGACAATGTTTTAAATGGCACCCTAGGTCTCATGATAAGTCATATTAAAGAACTTAAAATTATCTATATGCCTTACGGAATAAAAAATTGAAAAATATGAGAAATGATAGTTTTTGTTGTGTGATATGCATATTCCAAATTTAAAGTTTATATCTCATCCTGTTCAAAAGTTACGGGGAGTGTACCATTTAAAAGAATAATCTTAAATACTAATCCCTTAAGATTAAGATTTCCTCGGTATTTTCTACAAGATTACTTTGAAAAAACTTCAAAATTACCAAAAAAAGGTTTGGAAAAGATGAGATATTCTCGGATTTCCTTGAGAGATTACTCCAAGATTTGTGCACCTGAATTCCTCAGCGGTTCACCCCTCAGACTGTTACTTCTTTTTTATATAATTGGTTAAATATTTGAACCCCTTATAACTTTTACTCCTAATAATTTTTGCACTTCTGAAGATTTTAAACTTGTAAATAAAAGCAGTTTATCCAATACATACAGATAATAAGAGAATTACCAGCTTTATTTTAAATAGATAAACTCAGTAATAACCCCAGCGTGGCTTTTACTTTATTGAGTGGTTAATTATTTATTTTACTCACTCAACTGTCAAATTATTTTCTTGTAAATGTCATTAAATTTTTTAATAAAAATATGAATTCCTAAAACGAATAAAACCTTGTATGGCACTCATGGGTAAACCGATATTGCCCTCTCGAAAATTAACCTGCTTGGCTGACGCCTCGCAGGTTAATTTTCTCATGGGCAATATCTTACTTTACCACTAGTACCATAAATAACTATTATGATACAAGGACGAAAAATACTTTTTTTAGGGTGACTACGGAGATTGCCAGCCGGGCTCGGAGAGCAAGGTAACCAATGGCTAGATTAAAATATTATTGTTATGTTTGCAGTTTCCACCGCCAGAAATACGAAGAATACACTATAAAATACGAAGTATTTAATATTTTTTGGCTTAAAAGGTTAATATTAAATTGTTTGTCAAAAGCAACGAGCGAGAAAATTTATTGAAGGAAAATTATAATACATTTACAGTATACTACGATATATTTTAAAATAATGTGGGCTTTTTATTGGCATTTTGTCACATTAATATTTACCTAATTTTTCTTTTCCTTATTAGCACCACATTTCATACATGGCTGTTGCTAGGGGGGGCTAAGCCCCCCTGGCCTTGGTTTGATTCCCTCTGTTAATCTAGTGATAAGCAGACCCCGGAAGAAATAGAACAAATGCAAAAATACAGAATCGCATGCTGATCAATATGGAAATATAGTTGATATTGTTTTATCTTAGTAACTAATGTTTACAAATATGTTTTATTACATATTATGTAATATAATTGAGAAAAATGCTAACTTTGAGAATTAAAGAAAGACTTTTCACAAAATTATAATTTAACAATGTTCATGTTTAAAAAAATTAAAAATATATGGTCAAATAGAGAATTTTGTGAGCTTTAAAATGATGTATCACACGAGCCCCTTCCTATTAAAAAAAAGTTCCCCCCTACACCCTGTCTCAATTTTGCCTCCTAAGCATACTAAGTTTTTAAGCATCGATAAATAATCTAATCTAAGTGTATTTAAACGAATCTATAATTAAATTTTATTTTTTTTAAATACCCGAGTTCATAAAAAATTAAAATTTTATTTATATCCTGTTAAAAATTTAAACTGAATTTCTTTTTATTTTTTTTTTGCAGGGGCGTCTCTTGGGTAAAGTAGACGCCTACTTCAGTTCGTTTAGAAGATGTAATTACCCTAGTATAAGTTCAAAAGGTTCAGTGGAAATTATAGAAGAGTGTGGCAGATATACCCGGTAAGAAAATATATTTTTCTACGACTGCTTGAGAATGTCAGCAAATACACACACTTTTCAAACAGAGAATTAATCCTTTTTAGCTCTAGATACGGTATGAATATTCCGTATCAAGTGTTAGAATGAGCACATGTAGTGCCATCTCTTGTTTATAAAAGTAAAGAAAATTGTAGCAAAATTAGCAAAAATATATATATTTTACCATGAAATATTGAATAATTTATTGCAATTTAAAGTTTTGCGTTAAAATTACATAAAGTTTATTAGTTTTTCTTAATATTTGACCAGTTTTTTATCAATTTAGTTCAAAAAATTAAAACTGCTCCATCTATTGTTAAAAATTTAAACCTGATATCTGTCACAACAATCTGACATAACCTTCAATTTTTGCATTATAATTTGTAAATATGTGCTAAAATAAAATAAAAATCTTTTTTAAGTACTGATTTGATAAAATTATTAAATAACATTAATTGCTTTATTTAAAAATATGTGTTTTGTTGCATTTACAATGTCACAAAAAACATTGTTTTTAACCTTCTCCGTAGTGTAACCCATACAGTGCAGTCGAAGAAAAAGAAAGAAAACATCCAGCACGTCTTATTTTTTAAATTTTAGTACAGGCCATTAGTGCAATTTAAAAATAATTTATGAAAAAAAAATTGCTTATTTTTTGTCATTTTTAAATGGTTCTAGATCATAAAAATGTTACATAGATTTCGACATTTTTTAGCATGAGTACGTGGCGCTAACCTTGTCCCCCTATGCATTCATATCCTCAGCCCCCACCCCTGCTTAATTATGTCACAGGATCAAAATTTATTTAAATATTTTTTCCTTATTATTCCTGTTTATTCTACCTATGAATTTAAAGTTTCCATAATCAGTTATATTTTTCAACCAATATTGAGTCCCGAAATCCAAGTTTGTCTCCCGTGATTTTACAACAAAAGATGGCTAAAATATGATGATTTTTTACGACTTTTATTTTATTTTTCTCGGAAATCTAAAGGCCTATTCAGAGGCTTGCATAAGAACATAAAACATAAGAATGCGATGCTGTGATTGGCTAACAAGATACATGACGGAACATCAAGCCAATCATGGCATCGCATTCTTATATATTACGTTCTTATGTGAGACTGTGGATATGCCTTAAGGTAACAGAAACATTCTGAGGGCGGATTCAGTCTCAGTCACCCAAAATTAGTTTAAAAACATATGTCTCCAATTAGGGCAATGAACTGTGTTGCCTAGTGAAATAATAATTTTCTTTGAAAACGGGATCAGATTAGATCCCGAAACGTTAGAAGTTAACTTTTATTCAGTTTTTCGTTCTTTTTTAATTATTTTAACGATTTATCAAGAATTTTATTGAAAATTCTCTATTTAGGCAAAATTTTTAAACTTTGGTAAGGTATTGACTAATAATATTTTTTAGGTAAAGAAGATATAACAGATAAGTATTATTTTAAACGCAATACCTTACCAGCGCATCTAGAAATAGGTGCGCCTGATAAGAACATTTTAATTTTATTTTCTGTTTTAGATTTTTACGATATAAATAGTCATTGAGGCGAAATGGCTCAAATTAATAATACTATAAAATCGGTTGTTTTATTTTCGTAATTTAATCAAGATGCCTGTAAATTGCGAAAAGTCAGTTTCACGGCTATCGCGATTTCAATTGTTTTTTAATATGGTTGACACGAACGTCAAAAAATGGACGAAGATAATAAATTTTAAGTTAAGTATAAATTGTTATAAAAATATTATTTTTAAAGGTTTTCTTTGTTAAAATCAAAGAAATTAGTTTGAATCGCTAATTTATTACAAAACATCACCAAACCTAATTTTTAAACCAGCAAAGCACATAGTAAGTATAATATTTTAATATTATCAAGGTTGCCGTGATTTTTTTTTCCCTTGGGAGAAAAACGGCAAGTTTAGTCTCGAAAATGAAAGCGTAAAATTAGGTTTTAGTCTTGGTCGTGCAAAAAAAAATTTTTGTTGTCACCCTAGTCTACATAGAGCAGAGTATTAATGATGTCTTATGAAACATTAATTACCTTAAATTTACATTTGAATTCAAACTAATATTAGTATTAATATGAGCATAAGACATTATGTAAATTGGGTAGAGATTTGAAACCAAGATAGGAACCCATTGATTTTGATCTAACTAATTTTATGGCATATTCAAAGCAATTTAAAGCAAATTATGTCAAAATGATCTACATTATATCTTAGATAAATCATTTAAATGATAATGCACGAACATTTCTCTTTGCGAGACGCGTTCTTAGAAACCGCGTACTCCTATCTTGTTCAATGTCTACTAGATTAAACTTCATGTACTAATCCTACCATATGAAAAGTTAGAATTTAATTGACACAATGGTAATACACGGTTCGTTACAAATGAAATTTTTTTATTGACAACACCCTCTTCCAGTCTTGCTAGTTTTTGATAAGTAATCTATAGACCTTAAAAAAAATATTATTAAAATCTTCTATAGGTCAATTTTATTTTATTTGCATTTTTGGGAAAAATTTAAAATAATTTAAATTTTACTATAGTAAACTTATAAAATTCCCAGATCGTAAATTATAATGCTACATAAATATTTATAATTAGCGTCAGCTGTAGCTATAACATTCCTTTATATAACCCCGCTTTACATTTTAAAATATTTTGTATAGGGACGAAGTTATGATTTTTTTTTAAGGTGAAAAACATGAATTTTTTTTAAAACATCAGACTTAATTTCAGATAAGTTTTTTCATTGTTTCAGTACATATTACTGCTTTATTCCATGGATTGATAAATACCTTAAACCTTTGCAATAAAAACTAAAAATAAAAAGTATAACGTTTTTACAAAGCAATTTATTTTTTATCACGTCTGAAAATGGTATGTAATGTTACTTAGTGCCTTAGTTCCCAATGCGAAAATTTTAAATGTTAATGGGCCACCCCCTCACTTTATTTTCCCCCATACATAGAAAAAACGGATTCCTTGAACCAAGGACACGTGTCTTTGGATATGTTCAAAGCCATATTCTCTTGTTTCAAGGACATTGACTTTGGTTCAAGAAAATGCCAGCCTTGAAACAAGAGAATATGGCTTTGAACATATACAAAGACACGTGTCCTTGGTTCAAGGAATCCGTTTTTTCTATGTACAAAAATACTTCAGACCAAATTTTGCCAAAGTCGAACAATAACTAGAGGTCGATACCAGCATAAAAAGCATTTTCTTGTAAAATGCATATATTTTTTCAAAAATTATTGGAAATGAATATCATAAATGGAGAAATTTGAATTTAAAATAATCTAGGTTAGTTGCTTAACAAAAGTCATGGTCATAGGTGGTATGGGGGGTCCAAGGTCCAAGGTCCAAACCAAATGTGACAGCTTGTGACAGGGGGGGGGAGGTGGTCAAAAATTTAGAAAAATTGCGTTACGTAATTTATGAACAGCACCTAAAGAATGCAGGACTTAACACATCTTTATGACTTGCTAATTTAAAATAAGCAATTCATTTAATATTAATACTGATCATTGAATGAAAAAATCACAGTCCTATGGTGTTAGAAAGTTAAAAATTCATAAAAATACAGAATTGTTTATTTCATTTTCACAATGTTGATCTAAATAAAAATAAAATAAAAAAGCTCTAAAATGTTGTTGCCTTTAGGATTAAATGATCAATAGAGAGTTCGGAAATGATTAATAAATACTGGCACAATGAATCTGACATAGAATAAACACCGAGGATTAGCAAAAACCATTTAAAAGCATCTATATATATATATATATATATATATATATATATATATATATATATATATATATATATATATACAGGGAGTTCCAACTCTAATTTCCCAGCGATTTTCTCGAAAACTAAAAGAAATAATCAAGTTCTGTAAAAACCATCATCAATGGAACCACAATATCTATAAAAAGTTGCTAAAAAATAAAATTCATCCCTCAACCCTCCTCCCCAACTTACCCCTAACTTTATTTTTTTAAATGACACCCTTATAATTTTTAAGTTATTTTGGATAGAAATTAAGCTTTCAAATACAATAATATAATATACTTGCTATATTTAGGTTAAGAAGTTGTAAAAAACATTTAAAAACCACCCCCTGATATTTCAAGTATATTTGGAGAAGATTTTCTTGAAAACTAAAAAAGATAATTAACTTCTGCAGGAGCCAGTTTAAATAAGCCAACAATATTTATAACCACAACTTACCACTAACTTAATTTTTTAAAATAGCACCTTTATATTTTTCCGGTTTACTTGGATAGAACTTAAGCATTTTATTTTGGGCCACTTTTTCTAGTTATTGTTATATTATTTTAACTGAGGAAAATCGTTGCCAAATATAGTTGAAATCAGGGGGTTGTTTTTAAACATTTTTTACACTACTTAAACTTAAAATAGAAATTATAATATACCATTGTAGTTGTTAGCTTAAGTTCTATCCTAAACAACCAAAAAAATATAGAGGTGCTATTTAAAAAAATATAGTTAGGGGTGAGGTTTAGGGGGTGGATCTTATATTTGGCTACTTTTTATAGATATTCTCCCATTTAAGGTGGTTTTTGCAGAACCTGATTATCTCTTTAGGTTTTCGAGAAAATCGCTGGGTAATTAGAGTTAGGACACCTTGTATATATATATATATATATATATATATATATATATATATATATATATATATACGGATTTTTAAGGTCACTGAAGTTTAGTTTTAGCATTCCCAGCATTTATACGCTAATGAAAAGTCAATACAAATACATATTTGTACCTAAATGTTAAAAATAAATGAAAGAAAAATCATGGTAGGTACTTTTTTCTGTAGATTGAGCTAAAAGTGTATATACTTACGCATATGTACATAATATGTACAATGTACATATGTACATAATATGTACATTGTACATATTATGTATTTTTTTAAATTTGCGTTTCATAAAATCTTTTTTATTCAGTTGATTATAAAAGTGACACTTTTACTCATGTATTGCGGGCGAAAAGTTAAACTTTGTGGTCCTCGGGCCGAATTTTTTTTTTGGCCCGCTAACTAAAACTTGTTTTTAAGCTTTTTAAAATAAGATGCTTTACCTTTACTTTAATATTTATAAAAAAAATGCGCCTCGAGTAGGACGCTCACCTTTTATGCATTGTTTTTCGTTTAAAATAAGATTAGCCAGTTCTTCTTCTTCTTCAAAAGGTTATTGGCGGTTATTGGTGTTGGAATAATCCTTTTTATTCAATTGTTTTTTTCAGCGGTTTGTTTTGATATCAATTTGTCATGAAGAATTAGATATGTAATAGGACAGTAAAAAGAAATATTTTGTATTTTAATATTTTATTATAATTAATCACAATCAAATGAAAAATACTAAATATTACATATAATACACGGGCGAAAAGTTAGATTTTGATTTCGTAGGTTTATTACCCTCGGGCCGGAGGCCCTCGCCTTCTAAAAACGTACTCAATCGAAAAATGTAACCTTTCGCCTTTGGTTATTTATAATAAATAACTATTTTCTACTAAATAACTGTTTTCTACTACCTAATTAAGTGCTAGTCTATATAGACAAAATACTCGATTTATCGCTTTTTTATTCAAGCATTCAAAATAACTTTTAAATCAGTCAATATAGACCATTAACGAGAGTTTTCTAAAAGTAATAATATTTTCTACAGGATGCTTTTACAATTTACTTATTGTTTCTTCCCCGCAACACTCCGGATTATTATTATTATGATAAGACTTAAATAGAACTGGAAAGTTTCATTCTTAATTTTTAAAATGCTCCTAAATTGAAAGCTTATTAGAATGCGCGCCTATAGATAACTCACGATTTATTTAAACAGCTTACAAATCTTAAATAAAGGTAACCGTAAATATAACTGGGTGGCACAGCTTCAGTGTATGCTGGAAAAATTAATAAAACTAACTTTCTAGCTGATTTAACAGTAAGAAAAATAAAATTTAAGAGACCAATCGAATTGTATTTTTTGAAAAAATATATACCTAGCAAATATGTTTCATTTTAAATAAGCTTTCATTTGGTTTAATAATAATTTAAATCGCTTTGTAAATAAAAAACTTGAATTCATTCAAAATTAAAAATTGATATTTTTCTTTGGATTTTCCTAAACAAACATGTGTTTCTGGCGTAACCAGTTGTTAAAAAAACTTTTTAAACAAAAGTTACTTTATGTAAACCAAGCTTTTAATTTATAATGTATATAATAATATAAAATGATTTATAAATAAAAAAAAATATATGCCCTTAACTTAAAAAGACCTAAATATTTTATTGATGTGTTTATTTTGGATCAAAAAATTACTTAAAAAAAAATTAATAAATGGAAAACATATTGTATTTTTAATAGGCTTTTAATGCTTTTCTGGATCATCTTAATCGGTTTGTAAATAAAAAAAAGTTATACCTAGTCCATTCAATTTATAAGGATTACTCCCAAACAGACATTATCCGGGAAAATTGGAGAGATTTTTTTGCGGTATAGTTATACTACTCTTTTTAGACATATAAAATACGCTGTTTATACTTTTTACACACATACGTGCAGTAGTGGGACAAGTGTAGGTATTGGCGGATGACCACCCAAATGTGAAATATACCCTAAAACGGGGAAAAATCAAAAATAATATCAAAAAATATGAAACAGGTGCCTTTTCTAGACGGGTGAAAAGATGAAGAACTTTATAAAATAAGATATCAAATTGGCTTTGGCTAGACTTCTTGTTTTTGTTTTTCACGAATTCTTCTCTTTTCCTGTATTTCTGGACCATTTCCTTTTATTTTTTTCTTTGTAGATTTATCGGATTGTTTTTCTGGCCGAAAGGTTTTTACCTATAATTGTGTGTCAAAGTTTGACATTAAATCAAAAATGTAAAAACATATTTTATAGTATATTAAAGTACTAGTTTCATAACATACGTTTTTAGCGCACGAGTACTAGTATAGAAAACGAGCCGCTTGCGGCGAGTTTTCTAAAGTACTAGTGCTCTAAAAACGTGTTATAAAACGAGTGTTTTATACAATTTATTCTTTTTTGCTCTAAAATTAAAAAAAAAAACTTGATGACTGGTTTAGGGATTTTTGTTTTGGGTTGGCATTACAGTTTACACCATGTTTAAAATTCCAAGAACAAATTAAAAATAACCTAAACACAAAATTTTGTAGAAAATTAAACTTTAAAGTGCCATTTACATTTGCACAGAAAACTTCAAGCGATAGGCTTTTCTCTGTTACCAACCCAAAAGAAAAAAAAGTAGACACCTCTTATGGGCCTATAAAAACACGCAAAATGCGTGTGATTATGAGCATATAAGAGTTGAAAAATAGAAAAATTTATTAAAATACATATATAATAAGGATTTATTTGGTTGTGAGTCACAAATTTTATTTGAGTAAATATTTAGTTCATGTAAACAAATATATTAATTTCAAAATGATTTATTAATGGGAACAAAATAGTTTATTTGACAGAAATAAAATTTATTTGTCACAACAAGCCAAATATTTAGTTGACGCAAATAAACTTTTTTATCAGTGTATGTTTTCGTATGGAATTAAACATTATTTTTGTCCTACTATAAATAATAAGTACACTGTAGAAACTTTACTTAATTGTCAGAAGCAAATGTAACAGAATTTAATTGTCTTTTAAGATAATGTTTAAAGGAGGGCAATACAAAAAATATAAAATTAATTTAAAAAAAAATACTTACGTTTATTTTATAAAATAAAAAAATGTATTGAAAATATTATTTATTGTCCATATATATTGATACAAAACTGTATCATGGTGTACATGCGTTTAGTGTACTAAAAAGTATAATTACAACTAATTAAAGAACATTATTATACAGGGTTAATCAAAAATAAATTCGAGAATTTTAAGGGGTGATTCTACATTAAAAAATATGAATTTAGTTTATATAAAGGTTGGTACGGAAATGTGCCCTAATCGAGCCAAGAACCTCGTAAGGGTACATTAAAAAAAGGCTATTATGTTATTTTTATTTGGTAATTTTAATCTGGGACGTGTGAAATGGGGGGGGGGCGATGTCACCCAAACATTTTTATCTGTAGATATTTTGGCATTTTATTTATAAAATGTCATTCTCTATAGAGAATTGTAATTTAAAGTACATAAAAAGGTACTCTTTATGTAACACCGTAGGGCCAATCATTATCGAGAAAGTTTCACGTTCTGAGCATCCAAAATAGGAACTAAAAATGTACCTTTTAAAGTTTTAAATGTAGAATCGCCCTGCAGTATTGAAATTTTTATTGGCGCATTTTTTAGTTCCTATTTTGGACGCTAGACCTCAATTTTTCTTGAGAACGGTTGACCCTACGGTGTTACATACACGTTGTATTTGAAATAGCGTAGGAAATTTTAACAGGTGATTCTACATGATAAAATATGACAAAAAGTTCCTATAAATATATGTCTAAAAATGCGTCATATGGGAGCTACGCCCCTTTGAAAGTGGCTAAAAAAATCGGTTTTTATTTAATAATTCAGGAAGCCTTTGAGATATATCAACGAGGTTTTGCACGTCAACTAATCCTACCAAGGCCCGTTTTTATGTGTTATTTTTATGTACTTATTTCAACCAGGGGTGTGCGAAACGGGGGGGGGGGGCTTAATGTTGAAAACCAAAATTTTAATGATGCAGGGCGAATGTACATTAAAAACTAAGAAAAAAACCTCATATAGAGGTCTTCCAAAAATCAATCCTAATGGAGCTATGGTCTCCTAAATATGCACCATTTTTAAAGGGCTATGGTAGCTTTAAAAGCGTTTTTTCGACCTACATGTATGGAAACTTTTTTTCTTAGTTTTTGATGTAGAATAACACTGCATCATTAAAATTTTGGTTTTCGACATTTTAGTATTTAATTTTTCGTCCTTGAACCGTGAAATTTCACCTTCAAATGAACTTTTCTCGAAAACGGTTAATCCTACAGTATTACAACAAGAGTACCTTTTTATGTATTTTGACCTGAGGAATCATATTTCAAAAATAAAATTGCAAAAAAGTTACAAAAAGTTTGGGACAAAAAACTGATAAGGCCCCCCCCCGTTTCGCACACCCCTGGTTTAAATAAGTACTTGAAAATGACATACAAAGATGGGCCTTATTAGGATTAATTCATGTGCAAAACCTCGTCAATATATCTCAAAGAGTTCCTGAGTTATTAAAAAAAAAACGATTTTTTTAGCCAATTTCAAAGGGGCGTAGCTCCCTTATGACGCATTTTTAGACATATGTTTATAGGAACTTTTTATCACATTTTATCATGTAGAATCGCCTGTTAAAATTTCCTACGCTATTTCAAATACACCCTGTATATATAGAGTACATTTGTTATGTATTTTTAATTAAAGAATCATATTTTATTAAGAAAATGTTAAAAATATACAGATTTGGTTCAAAAAGGTCGACCCCAATTTTGCAGGGTTTTGGCTAAAATTACCAAATAAAAATTACAGAAAATGATAGCTTTTATCAATATTAAGGCATGTGCTAAAATTCGTTACTGTGGTTCATAGGGTTTCAGAGATATTAAATAAAAACTACTTTTTAGAGGTTACCTTAGAAGGGTTGTAGCTCCCTTAGGGCTCAAATCCAATCAATCCTAGAA
Source organism: Brachypterus glaber (assembly GCA_958510825.1). Lineage (NCBI taxonomy): Eukaryota > Metazoa > Arthropoda > Insecta > Coleoptera > Kateretidae > Brachypterus > Brachypterus glaber. The sequence continues at coordinate 8,487,640 of OY294048.1, read as the reverse complement.
TGCTCCAAAATAGTTGCCAAGTTGGAAGCATTTTTTTAAAAACTACTTTTTAGAGGTTACCTTAGAAGGGTTGTAGCTCCCTTAGGGCTCAAATCCAATCTATCCTAGAATGCTCCAAAATAGTTGCCAAGTTGGAAGCATTTTTTTAAAAACTACTTTTTAGAGGTTACCTTAGAAGGGTTGTAGCTCCCTTAGGGCTCAAATCCAATCTATCCTAGAATGCTCCAAAATAGTTGCCAAGTTGGAAGCATTTTTTTAAAAACTACTTTTTAGAGGTTACCTTAAAAGGGTTGTAGCTCCCTTAGGGCTCAAATCCAATCTATCCTAGAATTCTCCAAAATAGTTGCCAAGTTGGAAGCATTTTTTTAAAAACTACTTTTTAGAGGTTACCTTAGAAGGGTTGTAGCTCCCTTAGGGCTCAAATCCAATCTATCCTAGAATGCTCCAAAATAGTTGCCAAGTTGGAAGCATTTTTTTTTTCTAAAAACTACTTTTTAGAGGTTACCTTAGAAGGGTTGTAGCTCCCTTAGGGCTCATTTCCGGACCAACCTTTAAAGGTTGGTATAATTATAAAAACTTCTTTTCATATTTTTTAATGTAGATTTACCACTGAAAATTCTTATTTCTAAATAACCCTTTATAATTTTCCCAAGTAATATAATAAAAGAAAAATCTCAGCATAGGGGTATTATTAAAATGGATTTTAGAAAAAAAATTGTTACCCGACAGGGTAACCAAAAATCCAATCTATCCTAGAATGCTCCAAAATAGTTGCCAAGTTGGAAGCATTTTTTTTATCTAAAATATATGCCAATTTTTTTCTTATAAACACCACACACTTTATGGGATGAAATCGGGACCAGTGAATTTAAGGATGTTTCTTGGGTTATTGACCCTTTAACTCCTGGATTTTTTATTCTGCCTATTAAGAAGATAATAAAATTTGATTTTGCCAAGTAATAAAGATTTAGCTAAATTATTAGATCCAGGAAATATTTCATACAATAACTGTGAACTACAAAATTAAACATAACATAAAAATATCCTGGAATTATATTATTTAATACAGTTCACGCTAATCTTGAAAACAAATTATGTTTTAACGACTTGCCAAGAATTAATCCTAGATTTTGGATTTTGGAAAGGAAAAAAAATTAAAATTCTACCTCCCCCAGAAAAAACCTATCTACGCGCCTGGTTGATAAAAACACGCTTCTTGTAAGGATAAAATCACTGACATTTTCATCCATTTGGCGTTAAATATGACACTGTTGCCCCGCCGTACAATACCCTCGAAAATCCCTTACAATCGATTGTTTCTGGTGTAAACGAAGCTTAAGTAAGTTATAGCTCCTTTTTACCATGAAACTTTAATACTTACAATTGTGAGTCCCTGGAGTTAAAGGGTTAACATAAGGGTACTTAAAGGTAGGTATACTTTACTAAATTTTCGAAACCCTAAGCATATAGGAGTCATAAAGTGTGCGGTGTATTGTTGATGATATCCGCGCCGATTTAGGCAGGGCTGAGGGCTTGGGTCACGGATTTGGCTGATTATTTTTTTGTGTAGCCCACCGATGTTAGAGAAAAACCTCCATGGAATTTTTTTCAAAAACACCCCGTTTCAAAAATATGATTTTTTATTTTTTTTTTTCAAAATTTTTAAATTTCTCAAAAATGTGAAATTGACGTGCAATAACTCAAAAACTATTTAACCTAGAGAACTGCGGTTTTCGCCATTAAAAAAATAATATTTTTTTCTATCAAATTTTATCAAATTAGTTTTGACAGTTTTTTTTTATCAGGATGCCGGCGAAAAATTTTAAGGCTATTTTTCTTAAAAACTCCATTTTTTATTTTTTTGAAAATTTTAGGATAATCTTGAAAATAAATTAAGTTTTAACGACTTGCCAACGCAAGCCAAGAATTAATCCTGAATTTTGAATTTTGGAAAGGAAAAAAAATTAAAATTCTACCTCCCACAGAAAAAACCTATCTACGCGCCTGGTTGATAAAAACACGCTTCTTTTAGGATAAACTACTAATTATGTGTACTTTTGATTTAAAAAATCAAAGAATAACATTATTTTGTTATTTCTTTGCTAGAACCAATAGTATGGCCAAAAAACGGAACTTTACCAACTTTTTCGAAATTTATTCGCAGTGGGCGTGGAGAAATAATTAGTAGTTTATCCTACAATTTTCAAAAAAATAAAAAATGGAGCTTTTAAGAAAAATGGCCATTAAATGTTTTGCCGCCATCTTGAAAAAAAAACTGTCAAAACTAATTTGATAAACTTTTATTTTTTATGTGTACTTTTGATTTAAAAAATCAAAGAATAACACTATTTTGTTATTTCTTTGCTAGAACCAATAGTATGGCCAAAAAACGGAACTTTACTAACTTTTTCGAAATTTATTCGCAGTGGGCGTGGAGAAATAATTAGTAGTTTATCCTACAATTTTCAAAAAAATAAAAAATGGAGCTTTTAAGAAAAATGGCCATTAAATGTTTTGCCGCCATCTTGAAAAAAAAACTGTCAAAACTAATTTGATAAACTTTGATAGAATTTTTTTTAATTTTTTTAATGGCGAAAACCGCAGTTCTCTAGGTTAAATAGATTTTGAGATATTTACGAAACGGTGCGTTTTTGAAAAAAAAAAATACCGTGGAGGTTTTTCTCTAACATAGGTGGGCTACACATAAAACAAATAATCAGCCAAATTCATGACCCAGGCCCTAAGCCCTGTCTGACCCTGAGCGGGTATCATCTGTTTTATTGTATCTTACCAGAGCTATCATGGCATTTGAACATTCAATAAAATTATACCAATTAATAGTGCGTTCGTTTTGAAACATCATAAATGTTCCAACAAGCTTTTTATTTTTGGTATTCCAAAGGTGCCATGGTGTGGAATATATTTCAAAAAAAAGTTTTTGATTCTAGAAAAAACATTATAATAATTAAATACATCGTAATCTCACATAAGTTTGCTAAATCAGAGTTCAACCAGTCACTGCTCGACCGATTCTGTATAAAGCGCAACAACAGACCTGCCAAAGCCAAATATCCAGAAAAGACTCTATGGGAACTACTACAAGATCTGAACGAATAAATGTTTTACATATATGTACAATTTTTTTTTCTTTTTTTTTTGCTGCAAAACAATAATTAAGTTATTTTTTATTTTTTTTTTCATAAAGTTTTGTTATTTAATACTGTTACTATTACTATTTATATTGAATACTGGCTGAAGGACCTCGGTCAATGGCCTTTGTATAACTTTTGTTGTCAATAAACTACTTTAAATTAAAAAAAAAATACATCGTTATAATATTTTTTTAGACAGCCATACGAAAGTATATTAATTCGGTACTCGTTTTTGCGATCCTCGTTCTGCGTCTCGTCCAGCAAAGACTTTTCTTCGGACCTTGGCACTAGGGTTTCACGAGAGTCGTACGTTTTATTATAGATAGTTATTATTTATTTTCATAACTTGTGCATAGAAAAACCAAGCCATGAATATATGTAATCCAAATACTTAAAAAAAATAACTAAAAAAAAAAATAAAAAAAAATACTTTTTTCTCACTACCACCTAGGTAAGTTGACATTATTTATTCAAAAAGCCGACAGTAATGGAAAGTACTATATCAAGCACACTTAGTAGTGACAGATAAAATCAATTGAATCAATACAAACAAAACCGTAACTAGATAGAAAAAAAAAATATCCAATACGTACAGATAATAAGACAATTGCCAGCTTTATTTTAAATAGATAAACTCAATAATAATCCCTTTATTGAGTGGATAATTATTTATGTTACCCACTCAACTGTCACTTGTCAAATTATTTTCTTGGATAAAACCTTGTATGGCACTCATGGGTAAACCGATATTGCCCATCATGAGCAATATCTTACTTTAGCCACTAGTACCATAAATAACTATTTCTTACTACCAACTAGGTAAGGTGACATAACTTAATCAAAAAGTCGACAGTAATGGAAAGTACTATATTGAGCACACTTAGTGATCATATCTATCGATGGATGAAATCGATAGAAACAAAACCCTAACTAGACAGAAAGATCGATTTACCGCTAAAGGACACGAAGTATCCGGCACTTTTTCGGAGGAAATCTTTGAAAGTTACAAGGAAATCTTTAAAGGTTAGGGAACATTCAAGTATTACGTAACGCAAATTTTGATCATTTTGGACCCCCCTCAAAATTATAGTTTTCCTTACTTCATCAATAATCATTTGTCCAAATCTTCCGGTGAAAAGCACAGCAATTGCAGTATTGACAAGAATAAAAACCTGCCTTATTACACTTTTTGGATACCAGTTCTAAAACAGTAATTATAAAAATAATATTTATTAAATATATTAAATATACCCATATTTAATTTTTTGGTTTGCTGATTCCAAAAACACGGTTCACTCCTGAATGGAAAAAATCAAAAGTCGAGTTAATGCCGTTTGTTGATATATTTTATTTATTTACGATGTACATGTGCACATGTTAAGTTGTTATACACCTGTGTATAAAGACCAAAAATAAAATAATCTATCGGTTATTTTTTTTATTGTGGAAAATGTGTTCAAAATGTTTGAAAATACGATTTTTTTGTTTTATTCGGTGTTTTTTCGACTTGGAAAGCCAAGATTGACTAAAACTTAAAAAAAAAACTGATCATGGATCTTCATAGTTCAATGTCTGTATATCAAAGAACCATTAGCAGTTAAATCTCAGCAGCTCCTATTTGGTAGATAATGTTAAAAGTTCATCTGCAGACTTCCTCACCATCATAAACCAAGTTTCTAACTAACCAAAAGGCGATTCTTATAGTATATTTTGCAAGGATTCAGAATCTGTTTCCAAAATTTACCAGTCTCTTTCCGTTTTAGAGAAAAAAGCAGAAAACAAAACCGTTTTAGGGTAAATTCGAAAATGTTAAAAAAAGTTATTAGAAGTCTTACCAGATTCTACTTAGTATTAAAGACAACTAGAGTTCTTAATGTATCAACATTCCTAATAAAATGTTTGTTAAAGTTTCTATTTTATTATTTGAGAGCGTATTCATTTAACCAGTATTTATTAAATTCACTTATACTAATTTAACTTTGTTGATAAGTAATCTGTCACATTTTTTGACAAAACTAATTTTATTGAAGAAGTGGTTCTCGACCAGATATGCTTGACTCTACGCAAAACTAATTTTGACAAATATTTTTTTCAAAATAAACTCTAGAGCCAATAATGAAAAAACAGAGATAAGGTACTCGAAAGAAAAATTGTTTTTGGTAAATCAAAATCTAAAAAGTTTAAAGTAAGCTGCAAAAATAATAATCGGTATTTTAATAAAAAATAAAAATTTAAACCTTTTAGGAACTACTGTTTTAATAAAAAAATACACTTGTCTACAAAATTAAATTACTATATTTAAATTTAATAAACTATGGGAAACATAACACACCCTAAACTAGAATATAGGACCGTTATCGATGTTTATATTATAACATGTTTACATGTTTATTTAACCTCTTACTATTCTACTTAATTAAGCATCCCCTAAGACCAGGACTTGTGTGGGCTAGTAGTAGAGGGAACCACCGGCTTATACTGACTTTCGAACCAGTTTATAGGGAATGTCCGTTTCACTTGTCTCCTTCCCCAAATTTAAATTATTAATTAACTGAAAAAGGCAAATCGGCGCCAGTGAGAATCGAACTCACGCTAGTAGGCTTGATATGTACACGCGCTAGCCACCACACTATGCCTCCCATAAATAAATTAATAAATTGCGCTAGTTTAGGTGTTATAGGTGTCTTTGCATAGAAGATGGTGTATTATTTAATTGTTTTACGCATGTCTAAAGTTACCCCCAAAGCGAATTTTGACGTTCGGTTTTCTGTTTTTTTCTCTAAAACGGAAAGATAGTAAAAATTTTCAAACGGATTTAGAATCCTTGTAAAATATACTATAAGAATCGCCTTTGGTTAGTTAGAAAATTGGTTTATGATGATCAGGAAGTCTGCAAATGAACTTTTAACATTATCTACCAAATACGAGCTGCTGAGATTCAACTGCTAGTGGTTCTATGATGTACAGACCTTGAACTACGAGGATCCATGGTCAGTTTTTTTTACCTTATAGTTAATCTTATAACTAGCCAAGGGTAGGTGTGCATTTTTATATAAATATACTAAATATAGCACAAAAAAATAGTTTTTAGAATTTCAGGCCGATAAAATTTATTTAATATAAAACAAAAAAATAATCTTTTCAACAACTTTTTGAACATACTCTCTTCAAAAAATTTAACCGATAGATTATTTTTGTTATATGAATCGTAAATAAATATGTAAACAAACGTCGTGAACTCGACTCCAGGAGCGAACCGTGAAAATCATATCCATTTTTTTTTCATGGCAGAAATCCTTGCAACATGGTCCAACATTCGTTTGCAAGAAATCTGATATCGTTACAAATTACTCACCATCTAACTAAATTAACCATCCTGAGTTCAAAAATGAAAATGACAATCATTTTCTGCGGAAATGTGCCATTTTTTTCTATTGCTATTTTTTATAGTTCTATTGTTTTCGCAAAAAAAAAAACGGTATGGAAGTCTGACATAATTAGAAACGATATTTATTCAAGTTATTTTGGCTTCCCTGAATCTGAAAATGGTAATCGTTCTTTGCGGAAATGCACAGTTTTTTTTCTATGGCGATTTTTTATATATTTTTAGTTATGTCAAAAAAACGTTATGGAAATCTGTTATCGTTAAAAATTAAGTATATTCTCGTTATTTTGGTCCCCCTAAATCCGAAAATGATAACCTTTCTTTGCGGAAATGCCCCATTTTTTCAGTAGTAAGGAGATTGATATCACCATCTGTTTTTTAAAAAAAAATTCTGATGATGTTTTTACGTTAAGGTTGGTTTGGTTTGGTTTGGTTTTTTGCTGGTTTGGTGTTTTTTTTTTTAATGGGGGACGTTGATTTATGTTAACGTTGGTTTAAGTTGGTTTTGCGTCTGTTTGATGTTTTTTTATTTAAAATATAAAATTAATAATATTTTTAATAATTTTAAAATAGCGGGCAAAGAAAAAAAATTGTGCATTTCTGCAAAGAGCAATTACCATTTTCGGATTCAGGGGAGCCAAAATAACTAAAATGTGCTTCATTCCAAACGATAACAGATTTCCATACGTTTTTTTGTCAAAACAAAAAATATTTAAAAAATCGCCATAGAAAAAAATGGTGCATTTCCGCAAATTACGATTACCATTCTCGGATTCAGGGAGGTCCAAATAACTAGAATATACTTCATTTCCAAAGAAAACAGATTTCCATTCCGTTTTTTTGCCAAAACTAAAAATAGTTGACCATTTAAGATTTCCGAATTTATCAATGATAAATAACACAGGCCCACAAAAAAACAAAAGTGATCTGCGACATGGATAGGATCATAATATTCATGTATTTTATATGTATATTAAATTACGAGTTTCATAACATACGTTTTTAGCGCACGAGTGCAAGTTTAGAAAACGAGCCGCTTGCGGCGAGTTTTCTAAAGTACTAGTGAGCTAGCTAAAAGCGTGTTATGAAACGAGTGCTTTATATAATTTTTTCTATTTTGCTCTAAAATTTAAAAAAACTTACATTTAAATTGATGACTGATTTAGGGATTCTTGTTTTGGATTGGCATTACAGTTTACACCATGTTTAAAATTCTAAGAACAAATTATATTTTGATATATTTTATAGTCATCTCTTCTCTTTTTTACTGCAATTAACCAAGCCACAATTTTAACATGGTAAAAATAACCTACACACAAAATTTTGTTCAACTTTAAAGCGAAATTGACATTTGCACGGGAAACGTCAAACGATAAGCCAGGTCTGTTGCCAACCCAAAAGAACAAAAAGTACAGACCTCTTATGGGCCTATAAAACACGCAAAATGCATGTGATTATGAGCTTATAAGAGTCGCAAAATAGAAAAAATTATTTTTCTATTTTGCGACTCTGATAAGCTCATAATCACATGCATTTTGCGTGTTCTTATAGGCCCATAAGAGGTCTCTACTTTTTTTTCTGTTGGGTTCGCAACATACAAAAGCCTATCTCTTGACGTTTTGCGTGCAAATGTCAATGTCGATTTAAAGTTTAATTTTTTACAAAATTTTACGTTTGGGTTATTTTTTACCTTGTTAAAATTGTGGACTGGTTAATTGCAGTGAAAAAAGAAGAGATGACTGTAAAATATATCAAAATATCATTTGTTCTTAGAATTTTAAACATATTGTAAACTGTAATGCCAACCCAAAACAAAAATCTCTAAATCAGTCATCAATTTAAATGTAAGTTTTTTAAATTTTAGAGCAAAATAGAAAAAATTGTATAAAGCACTCGTTTCATAACACGTTTTTAGAGCACTAGTACTTTAGAAAACTCACCACAAGCGGCTCGTTTTCTAAACATGTGCGCTAAAAACGTATGTTATGAAACTAGTATATTAATATACTATAATGCATTTGTTTTGTATAATTACCCATATAACAGACAACGAAGAAGACAATAGTATCATCATCGGAAAAATAAATTGAAATACAAATGAAGAGGTAACATTCGAAATGCGCGTAAAAAACCTAAAACAAATAACGCATTAAAAAAAACAAAAGCCAGACTGCACACTTTCATACTTTAAAATGCATAGTTTTGTGTATCGGACCCATGTTTATAGAAACTCTTCTAATTTTTAATTTTCTTTAATTGATACCACATTACAAAGTTGTATGCGCCATTTTTATCAATTTTGAGATTTTAATATTTTTAGGTTTGATATAAATTAGATTTGGCTTATACAAAGTTTTATCAAGACTTTTTTTATTTTCTTTTTGCGAAAAACAAAAAAAAAATTGATTTCTTTTTTTAATAATAGTTTTTTAATTTTTAAAAAAAGTTTAACCCCCCACAATTGTTTGTTTTTGAGGGGATTAGTTTCAAAAACAATAGAAAATTTCCCCTCATAGAACTCGATATTTCTGCCTTCTAAGCTGAAAGGTCCTATCTGCGTATGTTAAACCTATGTAGATAGGACCTTTCAGCTAAGCGGCAGATTTCCTAAAAAAATTAATTGATAATGTGGACAATTTCTACAATTTTGAGTAAACTAACAACAACAAAAATCGTTTTTTTTTTTGGTTTTTCTTAAACGATTTTTTTTTTGCTTTTATTAAAATTCTGCCGTAAGGAAGCATTTTTCGAAAAAAAAAGTGTAGTTAACAAAGATGTTCCATTTTAAATAAGCTTTCATTTGGTTTTGGAATCATTTAAATAGCTTTTTAAATAAAAAAGTTATATTTTTTTACAGTTTTTCCTGTTTTAGGGTAGGTATTTAGGAGGGGGGGAGTTCATCCACCAATATCCCCATTTTGATCCACCACTAGGTGTTAAAAAATGTAAAAAGCGTATTTTATAATGCCTAAGAAGAGTAAACTGCACCATAAAAACCTCTCTCCAATTTTCCCGGGCAACGTCTTTTTGGGAGTAAGTGCCTATTCACAGGCTCACATAGGAACATAATACATAACAATGGGATGCCGTGATTGGCTTGATGTACCGCCATGTATCTTGTAAGCCAATCAAGGCGTATCACTTTTTATAACATAACATAACATAACATAACAGCTAAAAGCTTCTTTTAAAAACAGCAACATTTGTTAAATTAATTTATAAAAAATATAAAATTTATGCTAGAATTTAAAAATAACACAAACGTTTGTTTACGAAAAATAAAAAAAAATAAATTTTCAAATTTAAATATGTTTGTTTATATGTTTGTTCTAATCTAAATAAAAGCAAACAATAGTTATAAGAAAAGTTATAAGAAAAACAAAAGAAAATAGATTTTCTCAAAATTCTCCAATTTTTTGGTTGGTTTTACTCAAAATAGACCACTAAATATAAATTTATACGAATCTTTTTTGTAAATGAAAATTTTAATCAATTTTTTTTAGACGAACTGTGATTATGCCAGTTAAATTAACATTTTTGTCTATAAAAACGAAGCAACAGATAGATTTTTTTTAATATTTTGCAGAAATTGTCCACTGGACCCACATTATTAATTAATAAAAGAAAATCGTGGTTGCCAGATGATCCAAAAAAAATACCCTAAAAATCCCCCTTGCTGAATAGTATAATAAGTACTTACTTTTGTAGTTCTGCGTATAAATAAATGGCTTTTTTCAACTCAGTTTCGACGTGTATTTGATAAGTCTTGTTGTCATATAAGTTAAGATCCTGTGTATTAAACTCTTTTGAAATGTTTATAAATATGTCCTGTATGATCCAAATTTGAAAAACAATTGTAAAAAAACAATATAGAAAATACGTGGTCAACAAAAGTATCATAAAACCTGGACCAGTAAGAAACGTATAATGAATGACAAGCAATAATGCTCTTAAGTTATTATTCGATATTTTGTTTATGAAATAAAGCTAAAAATCAATATTTTATTAATAACACAGCCACACAAAAAAATGCCAAGAACTTTTTTGGAGACTTTTGCACAGTTGTCTGAGATGGTAATCTAGAGGGACAAATGTATAATAACAGACACTACAATGTAAATTGTGCCATACCAAAAAATTATTTGACGCGTCCAATTCTCGTACGACAATACAGGGTGTATTTGAAATAGCGTAGGAAATTTTAACAGGTGATTCTAAATGATAAAATATGACAAAAAGTTCCTATAAACATATGTCTAAAAATGCGTCATAAGGGAGCTACGCCCCTTTGAAATTGGCTTAAAAAAATCGGTTTTTATTTAATAACTCAGGAACCCTTTGAGATATGTTAACAAGGTTTTGCACGTGAATTAATCCTAATAAGACCCATCTTTGTATGTCATTTTCACGTTCTTATTTAAACCCGGGCCTTATCAGTTTTTTGTCCCAAACTTTTTTCTGTGTAACTTTTTTGCAATTTTATTTTTGAAATATGATTCCTCAGGTCAAAATACATAAAAAAGGTACTCTTGTTGTAATACTGCAGGATTAACCGTTTTCGAGAAAAGTTCATTTGAAGGTGAAATTTCACGGTTCGAGGACGAAAAATTAAATACTAAAATGTCGAAAACCATGCGCGCTCATCCCGCAAGACGCGGTCTAAAATATTAAATCTTCACTCACGTGGAAAATATAGTATTTTTTTCACTACCAGTACAATTAATTAGCTATTTATTTATTTATTTTACTAAACTTTAATGAAAAAGCTTATAAATTTAAAATATCACGATGGCCATTCGCGGCCATTAAAAAAACAAATGAATAACTTGACATTTCTGGCAAAAATTTTCTGGTGATCTGCTTATTAAGTTAGAAAGTGTTTCCGTGTTAAGTGTAATAAAATATATAAAAATGAAAAGTGAAATGCAAAGTGATGATTCTGGTACTCCCCCAGAAATAAGGGGACAGGCGAAAACTGTGAGGGAGAATCTATTGCCTCAAAAATGAATAATATGGGGGTTGTACCTCTAGTAATCTATGATCCTTGCGGTAATATATGGGTTGTATAATCTATGGTTAAATATGATGGACAAATGATTTTCACTTTTCGAAGTGTTTTTTGTAAAACGTGTTTTATAGGTACTAATTTAGTTAATAAAAAATTCCAAACCTAGTAATGTGATTTAATAATTATGTGAAACGTCAGATGCCAAAACAGCTGAATAAAAATTCATTATTAACCATGGTGAAATTTCATTATTTTTAGAACCTCTGACGTCATAGGTAGAGAAATAATATTTCTACCAATGAAAAGAACAGTAAATAAGATGTGGTTTTAGGCTGGTGGTGAAAAAATATACTTTTGTCTTTCTAGATTTCCATTTCAGTAGTGAATTTTATTCCTATGTATTTGAAGGCGCTGCATCCGAATTTAAGGTTAAAATATCACCTTATCTGATTAGTTTTGAAGATAAACTAAAAAAAAACGTTATTTTTATGTATTCAAAAATAACCTTGTTTTTTCAGCGCCTCGAAACACATAGGTATACAACAAAGTTCTTGACCTTTTTGTTGTGTGGCTACATGTGGCTACAAAAACTTTTTTGGAGACCATATATACTCATATACCGGACGTTTTCGGAAGTTGGTTCCACCCCCTTAACTTTTTTATACAGGATCTTGAAATTTGAAGAAGTTGTATTATGTATAATTAAAGATTTTTTGACATAGTTGGAAATTTTTTAGCACTTCCGGTTTCGCCGGAAATGAATCAAACTTTTGATTTTTAAATGGAACTCCCTGTATATGTTTACAAATTTGAATTCAGAAATCAATTCTAAGAACAAGCATGTATCACTTGTCAAACTTTGACAGGTCATGTCATTTTTTAGTTAAATCTTCAATTTAAATCTTTTGTGTTTTAATACCAAGTTCTTCCAAATAAACTATTCATGTGTGGTATCAAAATGTTCGAAATAAATTTCTTTCTCTTTCATTTTAACCTTATGAGCCACCGTTTTTCCATTTGAAAAAAATGACTTATAGACCAATGTATGATTTTCGAACTTTAAAGAGTCAACGAAATTGAAAGTTTTTGCCCGATTTGTATATTTAGCTTTTTGATTTTTGAGGATTAGGGCTTCGGATCTGACTAAAATTGTTATCTAATTTGCTGTGACGTTTCGACGATGGATTTTCGTCGTTTTCGAACCTTTATTGGAAATAAAAAAGTATATATAAGAAATCGCCGAAATGATTTTCATAAAGAAGGAGAAAAACGCAATAAATAGGAAAACAGACATAGAAGGCCTAAGCAGTATATATTTTAATCTTTTTAATTTACAAAATTAATATCTATATGTTATTTATTTATTTATTTATTTGTGTATCTATCTGTTAATTTATATATAAATTAGTTTATTTCATTATTTATTAGTTTATTTCATTATTTATTAGTTTATTTTATTATTTATTAGTTTATTTCTTTATTTGTTAGTTTTTTCATTATTTGTTGGTTTATTTGTTACTAATTTTGTTTAATTATTTATTACTTATGCTGTACCCTGTATATCATATCAGCACCTTCGCCTTTTTAAATTTACATGACAAAGCATAATTTAATCCAGCTAGTAGGTTCAGTTGCTGCGTATAGTAAAGTACACTGTCTTGATTTTATTTTTTAACTGTTATTTATTTGTTTAAATAATGTTTTGTTTATGCGAGTGTTTACTGTTAGTGACAATGACTAATCTTTGGCTTTAATTCTCTGTAAGTTCTTCTCTGTATTTTATTATTATTTATTTTAAGTTTAAGTTAAATGTTTAAAAAAATGTATTTTTTTATACTTATATATACTTTTTTATTTCCAATAAAGGTTCGAAAACGACGAAAATCCATCGTCGAAACGTCACAGCAAATTAGATAACAATTTTAGTCAGATCCAAAGCCCTATTTCCCTAAAATCAACCACATTTAGAGTTTTGGGAAAAAAGTCTAAATAGTAATTTTCTGAAGATACTAGACCAACAATTAAGCGAATAAGCTAATTTAAGGCACTCTAGATTTAAAATAAAAAAATAACTAAAAAATGACACGACCTGTCGAAAATTGACAAGTGGCACATGCTTGTTCTCAGAATTCATTTTTAAATCCAAATATGTCAAAACATACAGGGAGTTCCATTTAAAAATCGAAATTGCCAAAAAATGTATAGCCATGTTAAAAAGTCCTAAACTATACATAATATAGCTCCTGCAAATTTTATGATCCTACATAAAAAAGTAAAAAAGTTAAGGGGGGTGAACCACCTTCCTGAAACACCCGAATTTAGGTCAAAATAGCACCTCATCCTGTATATTTTTGACATAACCTCAAAAAACGTTATTTTCATATACAAAAATAACGTTTTTCAAGGTTATCTCAAAAAATAATCGAATGAGGTGATATTTTAAACTTAAATTCGGATTCAGTTCCTCAAAAAACATAATAAAAAATATTTTCCATTCTAGTTGAGAAATTTAAAAAAAAAATCCCATTTGAACGTCTTACCCCACCCCTAGTTATACCAAAAACTATCCTACCTGAAAACTTGAGATAAGGTCCAAATTTGGACTTTTTAGCTCAAAGCGTTCTCGAGTTATCGTAGTTAAAAACTTTTCCCGACAGACAACCGACAGACATTTTTTTTTCGCGAAAATTTGTTGCATACAGAAAGTAATTACCATAGAAAAATATTGATCTTCATCTCCAAATACTGGTGCGAAACTCAAACCAGATGCAATATGTAAAAAAACCCATACAAAAATTGTCTTTTTTAAATATAACACCCTGTTTTCCACTTTTAACTTCAATTCTTTGCTAAAATTTTTGTAATTTTGGAAAGTTGAATCTCCGAAGATCCATGTAATATCGCCCCTGTCCTTTAGAGATGAAACACAGACTGTAACACACTAAAACAGTATTAATTACCACAGCCCACAAAAAAAAATCAAGTAATCTTAACCAGACTATATTTGGCAGTTAGAATCTCGCTTTTTTCAAAAAAAAAAAATATATGACGGGTTAGCTCAAAATCTTTAGGATCTAAACTATTGAATTTTGGGAGTTGAGCCCCAAGTCCTTTTTGATCAGAAAGTCCAGAGCTATACCTTCAGCTAAATCTGACCAAAACCACGCGTTCATAAGACCGGTGCACTGTGGGCCAGAAATAAAAATAAATTGACAAAACTCTGATTTTTTGTGTACTTATATTTTTGATACCGCTAATTTCGAAAATCATAGCGAAAAAAAAACCCGTGCCACTAGGGTGGAAAATTATTTATTTTATATTTTAAATTTGCTGAAATTTGGTATTGTAAAGCTTCATTGTATGAAGCAATACCTAAAAAAAAATTGGCGATTTTAAGCATTTTTTTTTAAATCAACAATTACTACCTTTTCTCTAGATTTTAAGTTGAACTATCTTATTGGTAGACTAAAAAATATTTATTTTGAAAATAAAATATATTACTTTTAAGCATATATATTGGTAAAATAAGCTACTTATTTCATCAAGAAAATTAGTGTTTGTCGCAATATGGAGCATGACCTTGAATCTTTAATTATGACAAGAATTGACCTATATTTTTATTTTTTACTTTGGTATGGACTTTATCATACATGTATACAATATCCAAAACTCAGCTAAATCTGACTGAAACTTCTTTTCCAGACCATCCAAACCAAAATAACTTGAAACTAGTGCACTAAATGCGAGCTATTATTAACGTCTAAAAACATCCTTAAAATATGCCCAAATGCACAACTGGCCCTAATAATATAGCTCGCATTTTTATTTAATTTTTTTTTAATAATTCATGCTATTTTCGACAAATAATAGATCAAAAATATCTACCTAAAATAGTTCCTGAATATTACGATATTTTCAATTTAAATAGGGTTAAAAAAATACCATGCTATTAATAAATTTCATTCGTTAGAAAATATCATAGTATTATTTTCTACCTAGTTTAGCAGTATATTTTTTATCTAATTTTCGATAGAAATAAAAAAAGTTTATTTTCGCATAGAAGGTTATTATTTTTAAACTCAGGAGGATCAAAATAAGTATAATATATTTGTGTGTAGTTCATATTTGTATCACAACACACTTTAGATAATTTTTGTTGAAAATTTAAATTTTCACATTTATTTTCTTTTTCACCGCCATCACTTTCGCTTTCACTCTTATTTTCACTCTCACTTTTACTCCCATTTTCACTATTACTTCTGCTTCTACCACTCCTGTATTCTTTTTTAACTTTACTGAATTCACTTAGACTTACTTTTGTTCTGCACTTCTTTGCTTCTTAAAAAAGCTAAATAATCAAATTACCTTTTTGTCGACGATTTTTTTTGTCTTTTTGAAATACCTGAGATGAATTTATAATTCGTAGATTCGCAAAGCCACTTTCGTGCATCCATTATGAAAACTTTAGTAATACTAAAGTATGAGAAAACAGAAACTAAATAGATGCTATTTTGAAATATTTGGTTGTATTTAGTGTGAAAAATAGAAGCATTATTAGGCGTTATAAGAAGTATATTTTCGATTTAACATAGTTCATTATTAGCGCTTTCTCGATTAAACCAATATAAACTAAATATTTTCGACATAAGATTAATCATTTTTAGGCTGTCCTAAATTTTACTAAATAAGGGCGTATATTATCGACCTAAAATAGTTTATTGATTTACTGTCTAAAACTGCGAAGCATTTAGTATTAAAAACGGAACGTATTTTTAAAAATAACACCCTAAATTAATATAAATAGGCATACATTTTTCCATATAATTATGAGTGCTTTTAGACATACAATTATAGCGTCCATTTTTCACTCAATTTTTCAGAAATATTTGAACGTTCAAATATTTCTTCAATTTTTCTTGCTATATGAAAGCAAGTTTAGGATGCTATATACTAGACTCTCAAGTTGATTTTATGGGTTTGGGTGCCAGCTAGCTTTATATTCAAATTTGTTCTCAGCGCCCAAAAATAAATAGAAATATAGATATACATATGTGTATGTATGTATGTATATTCTGGTTAAGACTAACTGACGTTTTTAATTTTTTTATGGGCTGTTTTATTACTAACGATAAACAAAATCGAGTTAAAACCTCTGCCAGAGGTGGAATCAGTAAAATATTTTATATTTCTTCATAAAATCATTTTTGCCCTAAAACATATGATCCCGTGCAACCCCAAAAGCTAATTTGAAACTGTACTAATTTATTTAAATGAGTATTTCAAAAATATTATATAACCCAGTTGTGCGCCCCTGAAATCTATTATTTGGGAAACTTTAATAAAAGCGATACATCCACTGTACATACATAACCAAGTAAGGATAATATCATCCAGTTTCCTCTCTCAAATTTTGTACCAATAAATATGAATAGTTCAAGAGAAAAATAGGCACATGAAAGAAAATTGTATATTTTAATTTTAGTACCATATCCCATGCTGATCTCATACAAAAGATAAACAGGATCCTCTAAAAAAAAAATTACGAATTACTTGTTTAACAAAAAATAACATTATATTAAAAAATTATTTGACCACTGACTTTACGTCAAAAAAAAATAAAAACATTCGATAAACTTTTGTGCCAAACCTTCTCCTACGGGAGCTAGGTCTAGCTATAGCTATAGCTATAGGGCCCTTTTAAGGAGCATTTTCAAAATGTTTATGACCTCATAACTCAGGAATGGTTTCACTCATTGACGTAGATCAGAGACCAGAAATTAGTAAAATAGAAACATAAAAATTATTTTTCCTACGACCTTGTTAGTATTATTCAGTGATTATTTTTCACCCGTTGCCATGACATTCAGCTGATTTTACATCTCTGCTGTCAGAAAACAAGTAAACTTCAAAAACAAAACGTCAAATTAATAAAATTAATTTTAAGATAATTTTTGCGTTTTTTTTTTGTTTTGGTGTTAGGTCGTAGGAAAAATAGTATACACACCTCGACGCAAGCCTATTTCAGTGCGATTCAAGTGATTTTTTTACTCGGCTCCGCCTTGTAAAATTAAGCACTGAAAACTAGGTTCGCGTACTCGGTGCGTTATATACTATTACCTGGAACTACGCTTATGTTTGTGTGAAATAAAGCTCTATATAGCGACTTTAAATAATGTATTAACTTCATTTTTATGTATACACTGAAAAAAAAATGTAATTTTATATATGGTGTGAAATTTTTTACTGTATACCGGGAGTCAAGGAAATTTGGGTACAACGAAAATTCAAAAATATATTTTTTATCCTACACAAGGTTAAAATCCGTTTTTCTTGTCTCGTTTGCGGACAGAAAGTGCTTCTTTTTCTGGCTAGAAGAAAAAAAAAATACAAAAAATTATAAATAGATGGCGCAAATTTTACTCAATTTTTTGTTAAAGTTAACCCTTAACTGCTGTTGTGGGGTCTGAGCGGACCCCAGCGAAGTTAATTTTCCTCACCACATGTAGGTAAGCGACCGATCTGAGTTGAGACTCCTGGTACCTTCATGTCAGTATGAGAGTAACATTGAGTGGTGCTTGTATCGCGGTCGCTCTGTTAGTTACGTCAGAAAACAACACTTGGGGTCTGTTCATACCCCACAACGTAATTAACGTAAGTTTATTGAACATATATATATTTTTAAATTTTAAAATATTGGTCATTTTAGGGGTTTTAAAAATGGCTTCAACGTCTAAAAAGAATCTAAAAAGAATGTTAGAGCTACAGATTCAGATTTTGAGACCACAGTAGAACAGTGGTTTCGAGAAATAGACGAAGAAAAAAAACAGCGAAGCTGAAGATCCTGACTTGGATAATAGTGAATTACAAAGTGAACATGGTACTAAAGGCATATAGAGACTACAAAATTATCCAGGAATAATTATGTTTTTAAATAGTACAAAAGGGGGTGTACAGCTTTAGATAAAAAATGTGTAACTTTTTCATCAAACAGACAACGCGTAGATCGCCCCTGGCACTTTTTTTTGAATTTTAAATATTTCATAATATATTTTGCACTCTCTTTTTGTGATAATTCACAAATATTACGCTTTGTGACTTACTCAGCAACTGACAAGACCATACTTAGAGCAAAGACTTGCAAATGAAAGGATACCAAGACAGTTAAGATTTACAATAGGAAGGATTTTGAAGAAACCTGTTTCTCATCAAGAACCCAGAGTAGAAAATGTTGGTCGCAAACCATGCTATATGTGTCCTAGATCAAAAAACATAAAAAGTAATATAGTTTGTTTCATTTGGGAGCAATATATTTGAACAAAGTGCCGTCGCAATGTCTGTCAAGAGTGTATGAAAGACTGAAATTTCTTAAAATTCACTTTTTGTGAAAATCCAGAGTTTTTTTTAATTTTTATGTTTATCTTATTTTTATTTTTGTTTGATACCTTTTCTTAGGAAAAGTGATAAAAAAACTTAAGTTTCTTTACTCAGTTTTTATATTTGACTAAAATACCAAAGCATCTAAATAGTTCGAGTTTTTAGTTAACTCTTTGAATGTTGTTTATTTTTTTTGTTAAAATTTATTTTGTTTTTATCTTTCGTGGTTTTTAAGCTTAATATACTACAAATAAATTATTTTTTACATTAATATTGCTTTAATTATTTTTCCATTCAAACTTATATGTGAAAATAAAATGGGGTTCGCTGAAACCCCACAACGTAATGTATGTAGCAAAAATATCACAACAGCAGTTAAGGGTTAAAGTTTAAAGGTTGAAGTTAATTTAATTTTAATAACAATAATATAGTTATTACATTATATTTAATAACAACTTGTCATATCTGCCAAATGCTCACTGGCTATACCTATAATGTTTTAACTAATTAAATGTAGTTTTAGATTTTTTTCAAAAACTTATCATATTTGACCAAGCTTGTCCCCCCCCCTCCTCCAACGAGATCGGGCCATTTTTACCCCATTTGATTTCCTGTACCCAGGCTTATTTGTCAAGGCCTGGGCATAACACTAATTTGGGGCCTCATCGAGAAGAAGGTTCTCGCCTGCCTATAAATTTGTGTTTTTTATAACTTTAGAAAACATTTTTGCTAAGCGTAAAAGCCAACTTATTTTATTTTATGTAAATTGCTATAAATATTGTATTTTGGCACTTTTACGGCTACTTTAAAATAAAACATCGCTATAATGTATCAGGAATATTTAAAATAATTTAAAATTGTTTAAAATATCTACTTACCACGGCAGGCTTAACTAAAAGACTACGACTTTCCTACTTTAATTTAAATTATCTTGAAAACAAATGAAAATAAAAAATATAAACATTTAGTAAACACAGGTGTCCTTAATCAGAAAGAAGTTTTATTTGCTGGCGCCAAAATCGCTAGCTCAAACCCTTACCGTTTTATAGCTCCAACAAAGTTTTTCCTATTAAGATAGCATATTGTCTACCCTTTTTTAAACATTCATAATTTGGTTTTTTGTAAAAATAACTTCAAATCACAATTCCATAAAAAAATTACTACATTAAAGATTCTTAGTTAAATTTAACACAAAGTAACATTTTGTTTATCTTAATAGCTCCAACATATCAAAAAAAAAGCGCTCCAAATGTTATCGTTTTAAATTTCATATTATAATTTTTTTCCTTCATATGCAACAACTTAGTTTTTTGAGATATCTTAAAACCGGGTAAGCAAAATAAAAATATTAATATAATTAAAAAAATATCAAATAAAATTATCTAGCAAATACTGTTTTATTTGTTTACTTAGCTCGATTGCTTTGCAAGGTAAAGCTCGTTAAAGTAAAGGAATATTTTTATAATTTTGTCAATATCAGTGTATATCTAAAGCCCCCCCCCTTAACTTTTGAAAGGGTTAAGATATTGCAGATGTCTTGAAAACTAGTCTTTAGTTGGAAACTGGAAATGAATTTCAGATACTTTTCTTTACGGTTTTATAGAGCAAGCATGTAACTTAAATTCAAGCTATACAAAACCTTTGTGGGTGCGTTAAATTTTTGGAAGGGTGTTTCTCAAAAATGGAAACAGATAGAGATTTGATCTAAATAAAATTGAATCAGCAAGACTATTAGAATTGTGCAAAATAGTTTGCAATTTGTTACCGCTGAGCATACTGAGCATACAGTCTGCGGAAGAACTTTTACCAATTATTTTCCGACTGGACCTCATTAGGATTTCGTTCTCGGACGTTTTAAAGTCCAGACATTTTGCTACCGCAATTCATCACCATCTAAACTTGCTATTTATTTTAACCTATTTATATTTGGGAGAAGGTGTGTTTTAGAATATTTAAGTTTTGTCCTTATTCTAAAACATTTACTATTTATTGTTACGTTAATGATGGTTAAAACAAATTTAAAATAAATAAAGAAATCGATATATTTTTTTGTTACATCCTATTACTTATTTCTTTTTAATTGAATGTAATGCAAGTGCCTCATTACAGGGTACAACAGAAAAAAAATTAGCATTGGTTCAGTTTTCAAATTTGGGTCGTAGATTTCAAATCTGTTATCAGATTTTCGGGTCATGTCAGGTTTGGACATTTTTATTTTTTTTTCTATATAGTTGTCAATACAACAGGTTTTAAAGACATTTTATAGTTATTTGAAATATTTGCACAATAAATGGGAAATGTTTTAAGCTTAAACTTGGTAAGAAAACGTGGCAGGTTAGTAAATTAGCTAGTAATAAAAAAATTGTGTTTGCAAACCCTTTTATTTATTTATATTTCAATACAAAGGTATATGTAATAAAATCAAAAGTCAAGAACGTTTTTATTAATCAATTTTCTTGTTTAGCTCTTTTTATTTGCCCAGTGTACTGGGTTATGTTTGTGTCATGTTTAGGAGCCCAGCAAAATTCTGCTAGCATACGCGTTCTTGGCTTTTTTACATAAAATAAATTTACTTTAAAAACTTAGTTAATGCCACAAACGCTCCCTGCAGTATCAGATTTTTAGTGAAAAAACACCTTGTAAAATAGTATAAATTAATTGAATAGAAAAAAATAGAAAAAATCCCGACGTGACCCGAAAAATTTGATTACAGATTTGACATCAACGACTCAAAATTGACTTAAAACAATTGGTTCGATGCCAGAATTTTTTTTCTGTTGTACAGTGTTATTAGATTAAAATAAAACTACAAAATATTTGTACCCAGATGAAAATTTTGGATAATTTTTGACATAAAAATATATATAGTTCTCCGCATGAAAGAAAGTATCTGATAAAAGGGGGAGGAATCATTCGCGCTCCCTTCTTTCCGTCAAGAGCGTTATAAGGCTTGCGTGCCTACAACGGGCCTCCCACTTGCACACACATTCTAAACTTATTTCCCGTAGCCACAGATCCGTGCGTCAAACTATAGTTTATGAGCATTTTAATTTAGATTTCTGAAAAATTACTCTAATTTTGAGATCGTAAAATTACATGTAAAACCTCGTAAATTTTTGCTTGCAAATTTACATATTTATTTTATACAGTGTACTCTGTAAAATTTACTAGATTTTACTTGTAATTTTACATTTAATGTGCAAATAAAATTCAAAATTACATGTATACATGTAAACTGTAAAATTACATGTACAATAGGGTGGTTCAAAATAGGTATTATCCAAATTAACCAAATACATGTATATGCGCGCATACGTGTGAAAATCGTTTTAAATATGGCTAACGTCATTTTTAGGCTGAAATTAAAAAATGTATTCAAAATCAACTAATCAATTTTTGCAATTTCTTAAAAAAAAAAAAACAAGATATCCATGGATCGTAAAATGACAGGTTTGTATTTTCTTACTAGAATTTTCTACTTAATTTAATTTAATTTTTGTAGAAAGAAATTTTTGGAAAATATTAACTGTTAAGCCAAAATTATCAAAAGTATTTGAAAAAACACGTTTTTTTGGGATAAACGCCCTCTTTTGGTGTGTTAGCAAAGAGCAATTTTTTTGATTTTTATCTTAAAACTTAAGCTAGTATATAAAGACTATATTATGAAAATTTCAGGTCATTTGAGAAAACGTCTAATTTTTTGCTACATAATTCCAGATTTTCCCGTTTTTTCCCATAGAAAAAAAGTGGGGAAAGCGATTATTTTTATTTTTGGATTTTTTACTAACATTCGACCCCTAATTGGGAATTTTTAAGGTAGCGAGCATTTTAGTTAAAATCACTTCGAGCCCACCCTGGATAAGTAGCCAAAATTTGCACCCTCGTGAGGGAGTGGTAAATATACTCCAATATTTTTTATTTTTTTTTGTGGGATATTAACTCATCAAAATGAGCTTTATTCTCCATGAGCAGCAAAAAATTCCAACTTTTTTGTTTTGAACCACCCTAATGTACAATTTAAATATTTTTTGTGAAATCTAGTAAATTTTACATGTATTTGCTTTGAGTCACATTTACATGCAGAATGATATGTAATTACATACTTATTTTTTACAGTGCATACTTACGTATAGAATAGTATACCTTTTGTAACAATATATGTTAGATAACTTAAAATATTAATATACTTTAGTAATAAGTCAAGTAATCAAATATACAAATGACTAAAGGATTTTTTAGAACTTATTGTTTAATATATTTTTTATTTTCCTATTACCTATAATTAGAAAAAAATAGTTTTACCTAATTTATGATAAATATTATTTTATAAGCAATTATTAACAAATTTAGTATTACTTTAGTATTTAATTTATTTCATTTAATTAAGCTTTAATCAACTTTATTTTGTTTAATTTATATTTAATAGTTCTAAAGAGAGTATATTTGAACTAAAGAATAATAATAGATTTTGTGAAAATAAATTACCGAAATTAATTCTCAGTTTCCATTATTATATTAATCATAATCATAATAATCATAATCATATTTATTTGGTGATATACAAAGTAGTATTTACACAAGTCATTTTTTTATAATACAAGTAGAAATACAAGCAACATTCAAAACTCAGGCATTTAAAACCTTGAGTAACATTAAAAAACTTAAGTATTTAAAATATATACACAATATATATATATATACACATATATATATATATATATATATATATATATATATATATATATATATATATATATATATATATATATATACATACACACATATATATATATTTTTTATTGAAAACTCCAGCATTGAAAACCAAGCAGAAATGTATACTGATAAAATAAAATTAAAATTACCCAGAGAGAGTAGAGTTAACATTAAAATTCAAAAATTCTTCTATTGAAAAAAAAAGCATTCGATATTAAAAAACCTTTAACGATAGTTTTAAACCTTGCCACTGGAAGAGAGCGATGGGAAGGAGGAAGTTTATTGAAAAACTTGAAGCCATAGTAGTTCAGACCATTTTGTGACTTTGAAAGCCTAAGAAATTTCGGACGAATATCACCTTTTGAACGAGAGTCATACCTGTGTATATCCTCACCTCTAGAGATATTGTTATTAAACTGGACAGAATGGGCATGCAGAAGACAGTTATAAATAAAGAGAGAAGGAAATGTTAGAATTTTTAGTTCAATAAATTTCTCCCTGCACTCATCCCTGTATCCCAGACCCCCAAGTATTCTTACAGCTCTTCTTTGCATGGCGAATACCCTGTCACTGGATGAACAATCCCCCCAAACAATTACGCCGTAATTTAAAATTGAATCAATAAGGCCAAATTATGCTGTTCTTAGTACTGTATGGGACACAGTGTCCTTCAAGGTGCGTAGACAGAATACCTGTTTTGCTAGTCTGGATGTTACATGGTCAACATGTGGTTTCCAAGTTAACATAGGGTCAATGGTAATCCCTAAGAATCTTACACTAGAGGCTCCCTCAAAACCTTCTCTATTTCTTAGCGTGAACAGCATTTTCTCGGTCTTTGATTCATTCAGTGACAGGCCATATTATTCACCACGCCACTAGAATACGGTAGTTTAGAATTTTCAAAAAAAAAATCCAAAATGGTCCTAGACAAAAAATTCGTATTGAAATTTTCAGGAAAAATCAAGTTCTATGTGGGGAAGATCCCTATTGTTTTTGAAAGTAATCCCCCGATAAACGAAAAAGTTATGGGGGGTTAAACTTTAAAAAAAATCGAAAAATGCTGAAAGAAAATTTTGATTAACGTAATTTTTTCAGAAAAAAAATACTTTTATTATAAGGAATTTTAAAATTGTTTTTTTTTCAAACAGAAAATTTAATGAAAAAAATTGAAAAATTCAAATAAAAATTAAATTTAACTGAAAACT
The DNA here is from genome assembly GCA_958510825.1 of Brachypterus glaber. Lineage (NCBI taxonomy): Eukaryota > Metazoa > Arthropoda > Insecta > Coleoptera > Kateretidae > Brachypterus > Brachypterus glaber. The sequence goes on along the minus strand of OY294048.1, from coordinate 8,462,803 downwards.
TTTTTTTTGAAAAATAGTTATTTATGGTACTAGTGGGTAAAGTAAGATATTGCCCATGGGAAAATTAACCTGCGAGGCGTCAGCCAAGCAGGTTAATTTTCGAGAGGGCAATATCGGTTTACCCATGAATGCCATACAAGGTTTTATCCAATAAATAGCTTAGGAATTCATATTTTTATTAAAAATTTTAATGACATTTACAAGAAAATAATTTGACAAGTGACAGTTGAGTGGGTAAAATAAATAATTATCCACTCAATAAAGTAAAAGCCACGCGGGGGTTATTACTGAGTTTATCTATTTAAAATAAAGCTGGTAATTGTCTTATTATCTGTATGTATTGCATAAAAAAAAAATTCAATAACTTTTAGTCTTATAAAAAAATTATTTTTTTTTTGTTATTTTTTTATCTTCACGGCTTGTTTACAGCTACGCTTGTTTTAAGTCTAGTTCAAAATTTATATAAGTGTTTTGTAGATTATTTTTTAAACTTTTTTATCAACCAGTCATTTACAATATTTCTGACCACGTGTTTATTTCTGTTTATGCGAGATTGTGGATATGCCCTTAGTTTAAATTTTCAAGAATAGCCTTGTATAATAATAATGAAGTGTAATTTTATTACGCAAAAAGAATAATTACATTTTATAAAACTTATTTCATTAAAAGTAAGGATATAAAAAAGTTGCTTCATTCCAACTATATTTAAATAGCTTATACGGTGAACTTCTTGTTTGGTTTACCTAATTAGCACTCTCTTCTAATTAGGGTTTTTATATTCATTCATAAAACTACTTGCATTATTATGCTTTGTTAATGTCAAACATCCTACCGCAAATTAATTGACACTCGGGGAGTTCATTTTAATAATGAGGTTTAGTTGACGCACTTTTATTAGGTTTGTTTTTCGTAATAAAAATTCAGTTCTGAACTGCTTTGTGTTAGCACACAGAAAGAAAAGTGACAAAATTCTGTTTCTTTGCATAGTGCCATTTTTTGCACCGCTGATTTCGTAAAAAATAGTGAAAATCTGACACGTTTTTGTTTGCGTTATTAGGGTGGTCCAAAATTTGCCAAAACTGTCTGATTTTGCTGAAATTTGGTATAAAGGCCTCTTTCGTTAATCTTAATGAGGAACAATACTAAACAACCTAAAATGCAAAATGGCGGAATAAATATGGCCGATTTATTTTTTCCAAAATTAACAAAAATATGAAATAAAATAAAAAAATATGGAAACAGCTCATTTTTTTATGGGTTATTTAAAATAACCTTAGCATTACGGCTCCCTGGTTCGGCTAAATAAGGTTCTCACATCTGAAAAAAAGCATTACCCCTGTCCAAAAATTGATGACTAAACAAAAAAGGTCCTCGTGTAGGTACTTGTGGACAGGAACACCAAAAAAAAAGGTCTGTTTCCCCAGACGAGACAAACCTTTCTATACGTTTTTGGGGTCGCTGAATCCGAATCTGGGGTTGGATTGACTCAGTCAGGTTGCATTACGTTCCTACCTCAAAAAAGTGACTGGGGTGTGTGTTTATCTCGGGATCCCATTTAATTGATCTTACCCGCCAAACAGCTAAAAGTTACATCGTTTTAAAAGACACTAAATCTTAACCTCAAAATTGAAATTTCTTCAATTATCAAAATTGTTATATACTCGCATTTATATTTTTCCTTTGATTTGGTTCGTATAGTAATAAAAGTAGCCACTTTTGCTTCTTGCAGAATGTCCTCAGGGACCAGAACACTATTTTTATCTTCAAAGTTTATTTTTAATTTGAAAAAGACGACGCGCGGTAAAACAATTCTTAATTTTAAAATGTCAAACTTGCAATTGTTTTTTTTTGTACCGTAGCCTCCTACATAGAAAAAACGGATTCCTTGAACCAAGGACACGTGTCTTTGTATATGTTCAAAGCATATTCTCTTGTTTCAAGGCTGACATTTTCTTGAACCAAAGTCAATGTCCTTGAATGAAGAGCACGGGTTTTGGAATAAAAATCCGCGCTCTTTATTCAAGGACATTGACTTTGGTTCAAGAAAATTCCAGCCTTGAAACAAGAGAATATGGCTTTGAACATATCTAAAGACACATGTCCTTGGTTCAAGGAATCCGTTTTTTCTATGTACTATTACAGCGGCTATAATTAAATAAAACATTGTGAGTACATAAAAACGCATTATTAAAAATCGCATTTTCCTATGATTACAAATGTATTGGATAAAATTGTGAATGGCACACGTGGGTAAATAGATATTTTCCTCTCAAGAATATTGACTTACTCGGCCTACGGCCGTCGTGGGTCAAACATTCTCTCGTGGAAAATATCTTACCTTACCCACTAGTACCATAAATAACTATTACGCGTTACTTAGGACAGTCAATTACTCAATGACATTTTCGATCTGCGCCATCAATAAAAGTCCAATAAATTTTCTCTTCTGTAACATGCTTGAGCGAATAGTTAAAAAACTCAATCGTGCTACCGTATCATTACAATTACAAGGCAGCGTCTCAGAGAACGACTGACGTGGTTATCAGTTTCGGTTGGAATGTTCCTGGATCATTTCATGATTTAGTGTTGGTAAGATGCATAAGATGGTGTATAGGGTGGAATGGAATGAAAAATAGTTATTTGTATACAAAGGACTAATCGAGTCTCACCACACATGAGTTCGGAAGTTAGTCATTTATTGTCCATATATTACGTAACGCAATTTTTTAAAAAAATTGACCCCCTCCCCCCCCCCCTGTGTAACAAACTGTCACATTTACCAACAACCCCTCCCCCTCCCCCATGTGTAACGCGTAACAATATAAAAATTTGTATTTTTTTTTCATACATATCTTGATACAGAATTCCGCATAATGCAAGACGGTAAAAAGACGGTGTAAAAATGATTTACACGAAAAAATCACTCAAACTTTAAAAAAATATTCATAATCAATATCACACAGGGAAAAAATACTAGGTACCTCTTTTTACACTGAGTGTCACATATAACACGTATATTGTTTATGCACAGGTATACAAAATAGTACACACATTGGTGTTCTGTGAGTACACATTCCGCGCGAAAATGTATCATCGCCGATGATTCATTGGCAAGATCACGCAAGAACAGGGCCGTAAGATTGTTTTCTAATATCAATGTCAACAGTTTTTTTACTGATTACAATATTATTTAAATATGCATAGTTTCGTCAATTTTTGTGTGAAAAGGGGAATTATGGGCCACTAAATAGTAATTTATGTTGAAATAAAAATACATCTGCCAAGCCAAGGAAATAAACATTAAATTTATTAAATTCCGTTATGTAACGTTTACCTAGACCCCCCCCCTCCCCCTGTCACAAACTGTAACAATTTCTCCGACCCCCTCCCCCCCCCTAGGTGCGTTACGTAATATATGGACATCCCCTAATAAGAAACGAGAGTTACTTGAAAATAAGTTAGAAAGCGAGAAAGTGTCTAGCTTAATTAATCATAATTATTTAATAAAAGCTTCTTTGAGTTATCTTGCTTACATGTCGGTCCTCCAGACAACTTTTTTTGGTAGTAAAATTTAATTTTCTTTTCATTAAAATCATTAAAAAATATATTAAGGGCCAAAGGGGTACTTTTAACTTCCAATTTGCGCATTTGCTGATTTTATGTCGATCTACAGAGGCAAAATGCGGCTACTCTTTCCCGAATGTTTTACCGCATTCTTTCTCTGTAGTCATAATTACAGAGAAAGAATGCGGCATTGGCTTGTTGGATTCTAAATAATAGTTTGATTTAAAATTTTTCACCTAACCTGATTTTTTGTGTAAAATGTATTTTTTTTTAATTTATTATTTCGTACACTTAAAACTAATTTTAATTAGTTTCTTTAATTATAATATTTCTTGTTCTTTTTATATAAAATAATGAAAAAAATCTTGCTGTTAAGAACACTTTAATAAAAAACTAAATATATATAAACAGTTTTTTGACAATTAGATTTTAAATTTATATAATTTTTTATTTCTATTTTTAATTTTTACCCTGAAGAAGAAGGGACAAATTACCTTCGAAACGTTGGAACTGTTTATATATATTTAGTTTTTTATTAAAGTGTTCTTAACAGCAAGATTTTTTCATTATTAGTTTCTTTATATTACTGAAGCAAGTATGTCTGATTTTAAACATGCCTTAGTGACAAATAATAAAGCAGTGCAGGTTTTTCCTGAAAAGCTAGTTATTAAGAGTAATGTAAGTCAAATTAATTAAATTGTTTATTTTTATTTTTTTAAACAATCCATTTATTTACTTTCAAAGTTTAACATGTTCGCTGCCACCCATATAAATAGACGCTCATAACAGGTACTGGACTACTTTTGTGCAATGTTACTCAAATATACATTGAGCCCGCCAGGTGGGCTCTCTCTATGGGTCATTGATGGACCCACCATACCAGGTCGGTTGTTAAACAAATTTTTTTTTTGTACTTATAAATTCAAAAAAAAATTATAAGTATATAGTTGTTTTAATCTGAAATTTAAGAATAAGTTACTAAGGAAAATCACAATTTCTATTTTTGGTTAACCAAGTCTCGCAGATAGATTTAATGTGAGGATTTAGTTCATGTAATAGTAGTTCTAAATCGATTTGTTTATATCGAGCACTTCCAGCGTTGATTTGTACTATTTTGATATCTTCTGAAACATATTAAATACTATTTTAAAATATTTGCTTGCATTTAGTGCGAAAAATAGAAGCATTATTAGCGAGCTAATTTGAGGCTATATAAGCAGTATATTTTTGACCTAAAATAGTTCATTATTAGCACGTTCTCAATTAAACCAATATGTTTTCGATATAATTATGAGTGCTTTTAGACGTACAATTATAGCGTCCATTTTTCATTCGATTTTTGAAATATATTTTCAATGTCTGAAAGTTTAGGATGCTATATGCTTGACTCTCAAGCTGGTTTTCTGGGGGAGAAACTCCATTCCATTCCAAAAGTTACGGATCTTTCGAAGCGCGAAGATGGCCTATCGCGAAACGAATTTGCGGAAACTTGATGAATGTCTCTTCAAAACTTACGGACTTCCAACGATCAGATAAGACTTTGTTTCATCGGGCCTGTCGTAAAAATTACTTATTAACTCTTCACGGCGCTCATGCACTAATAGAGTATAATAAGCCCAGAAAACCAATATAGCTTGAAACTAGTTCACTAAATACAAGGTATTATTATCTTCTAGAAACATCCTTAAAATTTTCCCAAATGCACAAACTAGCCCTGATAATATAGCAATATAGCACGCATTTTTATTTCTATTTTTTTGAATCATTAAGAAACCTAAAATAGCATGCTATTTTCGTTATATAATAGATAGAAAATATCGACCTAAAATAGTTCCTGAATATCATGCTAATATTGATCTAAATTAAGTTGAAAATAGCATGCTATTTATGACTGAAATTGGCTCAAAAATATTATGCTATTTTCTACCTAGTTTAGCAGCATATTTTTGATCTTATTTTCGATATAAATAAAATAGCTCATTTCCGCAAAGAAAGGTTATTATTTTTGAACTCAGGATCAAAATAGGTATATTATATTTGTTTGTGGTTCATACTTGTATCACAGCGCTCTTTAAATAACTTTTGTTAAAAATTTAAATTTTTACATTCATGTTCTTTCTCACTGCCATCAGTTTCGCTTTAACTCTTGTTTTCAATGTAATTTTCACTCTCATTTTCACTATTACCTCTGCTTTCGCCACTTAACAGATCACTTCTACCACTCCTAAAACTTCACTGCATTCACTTGTCTTTTTGAAAAACTTTAGAAGAATTTATAATACGTAGATTCGCAAAGACGCTTTACTTTGTCAGTCTGTGCGTGCATCCGTTTATTCGTCCATACTGCCGTCTAATGTCATAATTCTATAAGAGCAAGTTCCCTTTTATTTAAAAAAAAAATCCCCCCAAAAAACAAAAAAGTAACTGTGGGTTAACTTTTAAAAAAATCGAAAAAGAAACTAAAGAAAATATCGGATTGATTTCAGAAAAAATGTTTTATTATAAGCATCAACCATCAATCTCAATTTAGCTACCAATTTTTTATTATTTTTTTTAGATACTTAACCTTATTTTGGGTTTTTAATAGTTTTGACACTTCAGGGTCATAGGTATATTGCTAACTTTTAAACGCCTTGAAGAATTGAATAGTGAAAAGTATATCAAGAGAAAACGCATTATACTATCCACTGTGAAAAGTATACTACGGAATTTGAAACATTACATACTTTTACGGCTGGTTATACTCTTAACATCGCGTTAACGCTCTAGAAGAGCATAATAAGGTACTTTCAAATTTTCCAAAATGGCCAAAAAACGTTCTACACAAAAAAATCTTGGATACAAATGTGTTTCATGAACTGATAAGTAACTTTGAAAATGTCCGTCTGTCCGTGCGTCCGTCCGTCCGTCCGTTTTAGGCAAAATCAAGTTGTGTGAGAGAAATATTCCTATTGTTTTAAAAAATAATTCCTCCAAAAACAAAACTATTGCCGCTTTAACTTATTATTTTTTTTCAAAAATAGTTGTTAAAAAAATGGTTTTTTTTAAATGAAAATGTATGAAAATATTGTTTTTTTAGGGATTTTTTTCATTTTTTTTAAGAAAAAACTTTTTTTGTGAAGAGTATGTAATGGAATGCGCAGCATTACATATCACCACGACTTGTTTTTAATTTAGGTGTAGTAAAATAGTTAATGTTGTCGAACTACTTGAGAAGATTAACGATGAGCAAGTTCTAGCAGCTAGAAACTCGCTTATAGTTTCTGACCCAGTTTATTTAACTACTTAATGCAATAAAACGTGACTGCTTAACTGCAGGTTACTTCTATTATCGATACTTCAGTTCTAAACTGTATATTGAAAGATACAGTTAGACAATAAAACGTTTAGTTTGAACTAAACCAGAGTATGAAACCAAAATATTATTATCAAATGTTCTCGTCGTGTTTTTTTTTTTTGTAAAAACGAGGATGTGAAAGTAGGCGAACGTGTCAAAATCTTTTAATCTTACCTTAACTTACTAATTATTTGTAGTAACACAAAAATATTTTAGAAAAAATATTTTTTATTCGCTTGTGTTCCAAAGTGACACTTTTGTTAAGAGTTTGTCTTTTGTTTCATTTTAGCACTGTGTTAGTCTTTTGTTTTACTTTGGCGAGCTGCAGCCCAGTTTTCACGATTAAACAGCGAATTTTGGCCACGGAAAGCCTTCTCTGATTCAAACATTACGTAATATACTGAAACTGAAGGTAGTTTTAGAATCATCACTACGCATAACGCGATTTTATAAGATCAAGAAATGCAAAAAATCGTTCAAAAGATGCAGGCCAGTGTTATTATTACCAATGCGTCCTTTATTAACAAAGGACGTGAAGTACTCCTTGTTTAACAATACTAATAGTAGCGATTAATATTGCAATATTATTAGTATACGTACATGTAGTTGGAGAGTTAACTTCTGATTAATTAATCAATAATTCTAACCTGAGAGTAGTTCAGGTTTTATTATAATTACCTACAAATATGTCAATCAAAACCAAGGCATATAATAATAATAATATTTACTCTAATTACACATAATAGAGGCTAGGGTGACAAGAGTTTTGACTTTTTTTTAATTTTAAAGGTCTTACCCCCCAAAGTTGTTCATTGGGGTGAGTAGATTACCACGCTATATTTTCAGAATTTAAAAAAAAATATTTAGATGTGGCGCACAGCCGTTTTTTGCAAAAATAATCGTTTCTCCAGATTAATTTTTTTTTAGGGCCTATTAAAGATAAATAAAAATGCTTTTTGCACAGTACGGAGATCTAGGATAAATAAGGAAGAACCCTGATTTTTTTCAAATTTTTTCATCAACAAACGGCCTTGTTGTGACCTAGAAAAGTAAAAATTTTGATGTTATCCCTAATTTAGGGTGCTAGGGATAGCACATTCAATTTTTTCACCCCGGTCAAAATTTTTTTGGTAATACCTAAATGTGTCCTGACTTAAAAGCCATATATAAATATTTGATCCTATATGCAGGGTGCACGAAAAAAAATGTTTTTTAACAAAATTACACAACTTTTCTAGATTTTTACACTTTTCATTCTTTTAGGGCTCACATCGAACAACAAAGTATAGTACGACAAAGAATACATTTTTCAAATCTTTTAAATCCACTTTTAATGCCCCAGTAATAAACTAGATTTTTTTGAATTTGGAAAATTTATTCTATGCTGTTCCATAAATGCAACAGAAATTGTGTTTGATCCTCTTGATTTGTTAAAAGATTATTATAGGTTTGTATGAGTGCCACCCCACGTTCTGCGGCATCGTTTAATATTTGAACATTTTTCTTGGATTGTATGTACTGAGTACTGGCACTCATACAAACCTATAATAATCTTTGAACAAACACAATTTCTGTTGCAAGTTTTGGAACAACATAGAATAAATTTTCCAAATTCAAAAAAATCTACTTTATTACTGGGGCATTCAAAGTAGATTTAAAAGATTTGAAAAATGTATTCTTTGTTGTACTATACTTTGTTGTTCGATGTGGGCCCTAAAAGAATGAAAAGTGTAAAAATCTAGAAAAGTTGTGTAATTTTGTTAAAAAACATTTTTTTTTCGTGCACCCTGTATATAGGATCAAATATTTATATATGACTTTTAAGTCAGGACACATTTAGGTATTACCAAAAAAATTTTGACCGGGGTGAAAAAATTGAATGTGCTATTCCTAGCACCCTAAATTAGGGATAACATCAAAATTTTGACTTTTCTAGGTCACAACAAGCCCGTTTGTTGATGAAAAAATTTGAAAAAAATCAGGGTTTTTCCTTATTTATCCTAGATCTCCGTACTGTGCAAAAAGCATTTTTATTTATCTTTAATAAGCCCTAAAAAAAAATTAATCTGGAGAAACGATTATTTTTGCAAAAAACGGCTGTGCGCCACCTCTAAATATTTTTTTAAAATTCTGAAAAAAATGCGTGGTAATCTACTCACCCCAATGAACAACTTTGGGGGGTAAGACCTTTAAAATTAAAAAAAAAAGTCAAAACTCTGGGCACCCTAATAGAGGCACACGGAAAGAAATTAGCGGGCTCCGCGCTATAAATTATAAGATATTTGGCAACAGTGGCAAATTATAGTGATTTAAGCTATATATTATAAGGGACACGAAAACTAATAATGTTACAAATAAATTGGAAACTATTATATTTATTACAGACACTATTATTTTTATTACACTATTATAAATTTACAGCAATTTTATTATATTATAAAAATTATTAGCACTGAAAATTAATTAAGTCTATTTAAGCTATAAATATTATAGGTACTATTTATTATATTTTATTATTCTCTAAACAATTAAAGTGTTTTATATAATTGTAACAGAAAGCCTTATATTTATATAATAAGCGATTATAATTTGCTTGGTATATGTTTTATAGCGCTATTAGCTATAATTTTTTTTCCGTGCATGTAATAGCAAATAATATTTTCGCGCACTAGTTATATAAATAATTATTTTTAGAGCCCCTAGAATTTCCAGTTTAACGTTTAACGAAAAGTTGAAAAACATGTTTATAATATATTATTAAGATGTTATAATTAATGATAGCGCCTTCGCCATAATTGTAAATATCCAATAAAAATAATATATTTAAATAATACTAACTATACGTTGCCAATGCAATTTATTCAAAAAATAAAACATTCGTTTTGGGTTAATTTTGGCAAATTTTAATCGTCACTTTTCAGTACTTAACAGTTTCGGTCTATATTAGACCTTTATCAAAAGCTAAAAATTACAATGGGATAAGATATAACGCATAATTATAAAAATATTAAAAGTTTTTTAAAATGAACCTAACCTAAAAAACTTACCATCTAAATTATGAGCATTATTTTTACAAATTCCGAACATACCATGGAACTAATTACTGGCTACTTATACAAACATTACATTACACAGTTACATAATTTGTTTGAACTGAATAGATCAAACTAATTAACATTTTCTTAAAATTACAAAGTGCAACCGTACAGGTCATGGCTGCCAAGAGATGTTCAAGGGTTGTTCCAATTAAAAATAAAGCCAACAATTTTACTAACAGAACAATACTGAAATGGTACAATTCCACAATATACTATGCATCATCATTATTAATAATAATAATAATAATAATAATACTAATAAAAATAATACGGTACACCATCATTGTTGTAAAGCATGTATGTTTCTGATTAAGTAGACATAAATGTTGCTGAGGTCATCAGTATCGGACTTATAGTTTATAGAATCAGAGTGACTGATGATCTGCACCATTTCCATCAATTCCCTTCTCTTTTTATGTTGTATTCTATTTAAAATTTCGATATTATATATGTTAAAATCAAAATGGTGACCAGTCTCAAGGTGGTGATATGTCAAGGCTGTTTTATTGTCTTTGATGTGTTTACAAGTTGATTTATGGGTGCTAATACGAGCACCTAACGAGGTCATTGATTGTCCAATATAACAACCTTCACAATGAAAACATTTAATTTTATAAATGGTATCAGTCATGGCTCCTTTCTTTTCAATGTCTTTTAACTTACTAAAAAATATATTGCCAACAGTGTTTCTACTGTATGTTGCAAATGCAGCGTTTTGAGTTTTTAAGATATTAATGAGTTTATTTGTTAATTTTAGTATTATAGCTAAACTACAATATTTCTTAGTTATGTTGGTAGGTATATTGGTACCTTGATCGGTTTTATTTTTAAATTTTTCTATTACCGAATTAACAAATTTTATTGGATAACTATTTTCTATGAACTTCTGTTTAATGTTATTTATATTTTTATGGTGAAAGGAATCATGACTAAGTTTTTTAATTCTAATTAGATCCTGTTTAATAAGGTTTATTTTTTGATGTGTAGGGTGCAGGGAGGCAAAATTAATTGTTCTGTTAGTATTTGTAGGCTTTTTATAAATATCTGTTATTAACGTACCATTGTCATTCCTTATGACAAGTACATCAAGGAATGGCAATTTTTTGTCAATTTCATTTTCTAAGGTAAACGTTAACTTTTCATTGATTGAGTTAAAAGCAGCTAAAACATTATTGATTTCATCTTCAGGTAATATTGCAAAAATGTCATCGACATAAACCCAAAAGTATGGAATCAATTCTGGAAACATACTTATCACAGTCTTAATTATATAGTCATCACAAGATTTGCAAAAATGGGTGATGAAGGACACCCCATGGGGCTTCCATCAACCAATTTATAAAAAATGCCTAAACTCACGCAATAACCACTTTCACATATAAATTCAATCAGTGAAATAAACGTCTCCTTATCTATGTTACAGAATTGTTCAATTTTCGACCAAAAATCTAGTATACAATTAATTACTAGACCCTGGGGCAAATTTGTGAACAGGGACACCACATCGAACGTCTAATATAGACCGAAACTGTTAAGTACTGAAAAGTGACGATTAAAATTTGCCAAAATTAACCCAAAACGAATGTTTTATTTTTTGAATAATATATTTAAATTATAATTTTAAAATTAATTTAAATTATAATTTAAGTTATAATTTAAATAAATTATAATTATAAAGTGGTTGCTGCGTATAGAAAAGTACACTGTCTTAATTTTATTTTTTAACTGTTATTTATTTGTTTAAATAATGTTTTGTGTATGTAAGTGTTTACTGTTAGTGACAATGACTAATCTTTGGCTTTAATTCTCTGTTCGAAAACAACGAAAATCCATCGTCGAAACGTCACAGCAAAATTAGATAACAATTTTAGTCAGATCCAAAGCCCCATTCCCCAAAAATCAAAAAGTTAAATTATACAAATCGGGCAAAAACTTTCAATTTCATAAAGGTAGACTTATTAGTTCCTAAGCTAAGTAATTTCAAAATAACAAATATATTTTATCTAACAAGAATGGTCAACTTGCTTCGCGTCTTTCATTTGTTTAATTTAGACAGTGAGTAAAGTAACAGAATGTAAATAAGCTATTTTGCGTAGAGTAAATTTCAATAAATGAACTTGCAAAATACAACTTTGCGTTCGGCCGTAGAAAACAGAAATTTTCAGTTACACCATGTATCTATACTGTATATTTGGTATATTTACCAAATTATGGTTTATAGTTTATGTACTAGTTTGGTTGGGATTTCCAAGATGGCTTTATTATACATAAATTCTAATCCAACTTGTAAACAGGCTGGGTTATTTATAACAAGACTCTTCCTTCCTTCATGTAAACGTATACGAGTATAATATTTTGCCTGATAGAGATTTGGTATAAAACAAAAAAATGAAAAGTTCAGTACAAAAGAGATTTAAGCAACCAGATGGTTGATATTAGAACCAAATTAAGCCGTTTTTAAATGTAATTTCGTTAAAATTATTAGATTTATCTTAATTATCCGGCTTACCCGGAATTATCCAAGCATCAAATTAAAACGAGACCATCTTATGAATGCCCTCTTTAAGTTGCAAAAGGTTTCATCCAATTCTGTTCAGCAGTTCCAAAGTTATGCGGGATCAAACATAAAAAAAACAAAGTGACACGTCGAAATAACCTCCTCCTTTTTTGTAAGTCGGTTATAGTATATTAAAGTACTAGTTTCATAACATAAAGTACTCTAAAAACGTGTTATGAAACGAGTGCTTTATATAATTTTTTTCTATTTTGCTCTAAAATTAAAAAAAAAACTTACATTTAAATTGATGACTGATTTTGGGATTTTTGTTTTGGGTTGGCATTACAGTTTATACTATGTTTAAAATTCTAAAAACAAATGATATTTTGATATATTTTACAGTCATCTCTTCTTTTTTCACTGCAATTAACCATTCCACAATTTTAACACGGTAAAAAATAACCCAAACACAAAATTTTGTAATAAATTAAACTTTAAATCGACATTGACATTTGCACGCAAAACGTCAAGAGATAGGCTTTTGTATGTTGCCAACCCAACAGAAAAAAAAAGTAGTAACCTCTTATGGGCCTATAAGAAGACGCAAAATGCGTGTGATTATGAGCTTATAAGAGTCGCAAAATTTAAAAGGAGTCGGTTAAAGGCATTTACCATAAAGATATAAATTTGACATAATGTCATGTTAATTACATGTAAATAATTTTATAAAATCTATTAATAAAATTTTTTATATCACATTATTAATAATCAAGTTTACCGCCGCAGGCGAAAATGTTTATAGTTTACTATTTTTCAGGACAAGCATTTTGTGAGAATTCAAAAAGCAAATTATTTTATAAAAACTTTGAATGGGTACCTCTTAAAATACAACTTAAACAGTAAAATAGACACACTGTATGTGACAAACACGCATTAAAACTTACCACTTGCTTAAATGTAATTAAAAATTGAGAGGCATACTGTAAGAAATATATAAAAACTAGCTTTAAGGTACATTTCAACTTAGGTACCTATATCTTTTTTCTTTGTACCTTTCACTTAATTTACCGTTTTATTTCAGATTTTGGGATATACCAAGTCCTTGGTGGCAGGCAAGCACAGTGCTCGTTGGCACCGGAAGTGCGATAAGTTTGCTTATAGCGGTTACGGCTACAGCAGCCTGCTGCATAACCTACATTGTTCATTCAGAAACAGCAAGGATAGCAGGATATTTGCAGCTTACTGCAGGTATTTTCATTTGCATGTTGCCTAATTTTGTTTTTTCACCACCAGCCTAAAAGCACATCTTTATTACTGTTCTTAAAAAAAAATATATTAATTAAATTAGTACCTGTAAAACATGTTTTACAAAAAACACTTCGAAAAGTGAAAATCATTGGTCCATCCTATTCAACTATAGATTATACAACCCATAGATTACCTTAAAGATCATAGATTACTAGAGGTACAACCCCAATATATTAGATATTAGATATTCAACTCGTAAAACGACAATGTTTTATAGGTTGCATATGCCTTGCTCCAAGCCTTGCGCAATTTGCGCAGCCCAAATAATCTGGTCTTTTGTTGATATAACCTTAAAATAAAATTGTTTAATTTTTAAAATGACATATTTATTAAAAAAATTTAACAAAAGTAATTAGTAATTTTGTAAACTACTTATAAAAATTATAGTTAATTGTAAAATTTCGGCAAGACATATTTATATGCGCAGGTGATGTTATTGGTATATTTATTTCTCTTTTTTACTGTTAAATTGTTATGTATTAAAGTTTCCAAATGTTCTGTATGAGGTGAATTTTGTATCAAAAATGTGGGGTTTTCCGTTTCATTAAAATCAATAGGCAAAATTGTATTTAAGAGGGAAGAACTTGAAGAAAAATTAACTAAAGAAAGTAGCTTTTTCATTAAATTTTAGTAAAATAAATAAATAAATAGCTAATTAATTGTACTGGTAGTGAAAAAAATATTATATTTTTCACGTGAGTGAAGATTTGAACATTTTAGACTGCGTCTTGCGCAATTTGACGCAGGTCAAAAATGTTAAACTTCTCTCACTTGGTAAATAATATACTATTATCTACTTGCGTTTCACTTTTTTATTAATTATAAAACAGTTTAGTGGATTTTTTTGTTCATAAGTTAGTAACAAAACCAAATGAAAATGGATATGACATTTCTAAAAATGTTGGTGTTCTGTATTCACAGTATCTAAAGATCTAAAAACAGGTAAAATTCTAATAAAATATTAATAAAAATGTATGTTTTGTGCTGGTTTGTGCGTATTTTTGGGCTGTATTTGATTTTATGTTTGTGAGTTTGTGTGTTTGTTTTATTCTCAAGTGAGTCCCAAACAGTAGAATTGTAGATGCTTATTAGGCAGGATGAAAGCATTTGAAACACCTCGGTACACTGGAGTACGTGTTAAGTCTTCATTATCTATTTTTAGTCAAAATATCTACAAAAATACATTAAAAACTTAAAATATATCATTATTATAAATTTGAAATAAAAAAAAAACGAATGAAAATTTTTATATTATCATTGTCATTGTTACCAATATAAATACATAAAATTTCCCAATCAGTCATATTGAAATCATTTAAAACTAAAGTATTTTTTAAGCAAAATAAAACGCACAAATAGATAAAATAGTATAAAGAACTCTTTCCATAAGTCATTTGGTTCACTCGTCTGTTGGAAAACTCCCCGCTTCGCGGCTCGTTTTCCTGACATGAACTCAACGCGTGCGCCAAAATAGTCTTAAAAACTTGTTCTTTAATATACTATTATTTATTTGCGTTTTATAATTACGCTTTTATAGACTTGGTTTGCGAGTTACAATATTCTTAATTGTAAAACAGTTTTAGTATTTTTTATTAATTATATATATTGTCTACATCTAACAATGGATGGCGCGCAAGAGTACATCAATCTCATGACATTATTCATTTAGTGAATAAAGTTAAAGAACATTTTCTTAATCAGCGTGCAGAGTTGACTCTTGGTACCGAAGAGGGCCAAAAGCCCGAAACTGCAGTCTACCGATATTACTCTGTAAAACGATTTTTTTGTTTATAAGTTTGTAACCAAAAAAAGAATGAAAATTTTCATTTTCTATTGTGTTAGGTCGTACAGATTTTGGATTTTATTATACTTAGAATTTTCTGGATATTTTCCAAATTTAGATATTTTAAGGGGCACACTGTAATAAACGTTGGCCTGTTCTAAGTTATCGTGCACACCAGAAACTGAGACATCGGATATTTTCTGCTCGAGGCAACATTTAAATATTCCCAATAAAAATCTATTTTATAGTAATATTTTATTGAGGTTATGAAAGCGATCAGACGTTTGGCAGCTCACACTGTTCCCCAGCAAAATATGTATAAACAAAATTGACAGAGAAAATGGAAGATGGGTCCCTGTAAAGGAATGTTCACTCACAGTGAAATCACAGAGGTTCATATTTGGAAGAAAATGCTTAATTTCAAAGTTTAACTTTGTTGGAGTATCTTAAATTCTACGTCAAAATTTGATTACACTAGGCAACAAATTGCAACTTTTTTTTGCCCCAATCTTAAAATTTTTGTGTGTAGAATCCAAAAATTCCATCACCTCACATTTTTGAGATATAAGTATAGGAAATAATGACGTTTTTTTTCAAAATAAGAGTATAATAAAAAATACGAGGAATTCAAAAATCTCTATGCGAACGACCTACTGTCACAGTAAGTACGCGAAATATTAAAGTGCAGAGTTTACTTAATTTCTCATTTGTGGCAAAATTATCAAATTTGTATAAAAATTTTATAGGACTTAATTTGTAGATTATAAAATTATCTACATAAATATTTATAAAAATATTTTGTTTCATTTTGCTTAGTTTGTTCGTAAAGAGTAAATAAATGGGAGCAATAAAATTAAAGCACACAGTGTAAAATTTTTTCCCGAGCCCAAAAAATTTAATTTTCTTATCAATTTAAAGGCGCAGAATCCGAATTTTACCTTAAAAAAATCCAGCAAGCTTTATTTTTTAAATTTTAGTACAGGAAGTTACGCTAATTTAAAAATAATTTATTAAACAGTATTGCTTTTTTTAATGGTTTTACTTAAGGACAGTATTACGTAACATATTTTTAGTTATTTTTTGAGTGATACTTTTTGGCGTTTTTTAGCATAAATACGTGGCACTAACCTTGTCCCCTTATGTACCCCTTTCATCACTCGGGTGCACCCCCCACTTAGTTGTGTGGTCAATTTTTTTAAATATTTTTTCCCTAGAATTCCTACTTATTCTACCAGAATTTAAAGTTTCCATAATCTAAGTTGGTTGCTTTTAAACTAATATTGAGTCGACGAATCCAAATTTGCCCCCAGAATATTTTTATCTCCCTTGATTTTAGAAAAAAAGAGGGATAAAATAATGATTTTTTACCATTCTGTCTCATTTTTCTCAGAAATCTGATCTGATCTGTTCGATCTAGTGCAGCTGTGTAGAGTAACTACAAATTTTGATTTGGGTTTATTTTATAGCTGTTATTAAATGGTTAAAGTTATAAGCATATTCTTTGATTTGGTTAATTTAAGTCCATTCTCAATTGCTAAACTAAAATCTTTTTTGTCCATTTTTAAATTGCAAATTTTGGTTCTGTCAATAGTTTAGCACATAGGTAGAGAAGATATAGTGGGTATTAGATAAAGACAAAAACACATTAGGTGTGTAAAATTTAGTCCGCCATTTTTACCTTTTAAACGTCAAAATTTGTAAACAAAAACAAAACCTCAAAAAGGTTTTTCACATTTTTACAAGTCTTTACAAAACAAGTAATTTTTAAATTAAAAATTTTAATACTATAAACAGTTGTTACAGTTTGTGACAGGGGGGAGGGGGGGTCTAGGTAAACGTTACGTAACGGAATTTAATAAATTTAATGTTTATTTCCTAAGCTTGGCAGATATATTTTTATTTCAACATAAATTACTATTTAGTGGCCCATAATTCCCTTTTTCACACAAAAATTGACGAAACTATGCATATTTAAATAATATTGTAATTAGTAAAAAAACTCTTGACATTGATATTAAAAAAAATCTTAAGGCCCTGTTCTTGCGTGATCTTGCCGATGAATAATCGGCGATGATACATTTTCGCGCGGAATGTGTACTCACAGAACACCAATGTGTGTACTATTTTGACACTCAGTGTAAAAAGAGGTACCTAGTATTTTTTCGCTGTGTGATATTGATTATGAATATTTTTTTAAAGTTTGAGTGATTTTTTCGTTTAAGTACATTAAGTGCCATATGTATTATTATAATAAATATGTATCATTTTTACACCGTCTTTTTACCGTCTTGCATTATGCGGAATTCTGTATCAAGATATGTTAGAAAAAAAATACAAATTTTTATAGTTACGCGTTACACAGGGGGGGTGTTGGTAAATGTGACAGTTTGTTACACAGGGGGGGGGGTCAATTTTTTGAAAAATTGCGTTACTTAATATATGGACAGCCCCTAATTTGGTTGACCTAAATTTTTGCCAAGGAACATTGTGCGCTCGAGCAGCCAATCCAATAATTTTATATGGCCGTTTTGTTCGCTACTTTACGAGTCTATATCTCCCAGATGTGCGATTTTCATACTCTTTTCCTCAACCCTATACATTCGAATTATCCTTCAGACAGGATATCTAGGCGCACATATCACATACTAACTTCTGACATGACCTCTGGGATACTAAAACTTGGATTTTTCTCCGTTCATTGAATATAAAATAGTAGGGATGGGCAAAATATTACTATAGTGGAACTTCCGGTCCGGAACTAACAATACCGGGTGTTTTTTAAAGGTGGCTCGCCCCTATAACTTTTTTATTCATAGAGATAAAAGAATAAAAATTTTCTACTACTGCTTTAGAATGTAAGAAAATACACACACTTTTCAAACACAGAATGAATCCATTCTAGCTCTAGATACGGTATGAATATTCCGTATCAAGTGTTAGAATGAGCATATATAGTGCCATCTCTTGTTTATAAAAGTAAAGAAAACTGTAGCAAAATTAGCAAAAATATATATATTTTACCATGAAATATTGAATAATTTAATGCAATTTAAAGTTTTGCGTTAAAATTACATAAAGTTTATTAGTTTTTCTTAATATTTGACCAGTTTTTTATCAATTTAGTTTCAAAAAAAAAAAATAAAACTGCTTTATCTATTGTTAAATATTTAAACCTGATATCTGTCACAAGAATCTGACATAACCTTCAATTTTTACATTATAATTTGTAAATATGTGCTAAAATTAAATAAAAAACTTTTTTAAATACTGATTCGATAAAATTATTAAATAAAATTAATTGCTTTATTTAAAAATATGTGTTTTGTTGCATTTACAATGTCGTGTCACAAAAAACATTGTTTTTAACCTTGTCCGCAGTTTAAAGCCATACAGTGTTTCATATTTGCAGTCGAAGAAAAAGCATAGTCTACAACACGTATGGAATAGTCATTCCGCGCTCGCGGGACCGTCATACTCGCCTGCTGGCTCGTATGACAAACTTTCCGCTCGCGCGGAATATTGTCTATTCCATACTAGTTATAGAATATAGTATTATATGGTGTCTATAATACCATATTTTGAATTATATTATATCATCATATAATGTAGTTTTTTTCACTTCCGGTGTCTTTTTTGATTTTTAAATGGAACACCCTGTATATTTTTACACATTTGAATTCTCCATTAAATTCTTTGTCTTATCCTAAGTTTTTGCGAAATTCGACAGATTTTGTCATTTTTTAAATAAAATTTTGTTTTAGATTTTTTTATCTGAAAAGTCACTAAATCTATTCATTTCTTGAGTAGTGAAGATTTATAAAAAGTTCTGAGAAAGTCGACACTCGATGTAAACTGAAATTTCCCCGCCCTCTAAAGGTTAAAGTATGTTCCGGCCATAAAAAATGCTGAAATTTTGAAAAAGTATAATTTTTTATGTATCTATAAGTATGTATAATCTTATCATTGTACGTTATTTAACCCAAAATACGCACTGATAAAAAGGATTTATTTGGATATGGCCAATTAAATAATTTGATTGTGAGTAACAAATTTTATTTGAGTCAAATAAATATTTAGTTCAGGTAAACAAATATTTTAATTTTAAAATGATTTTTCAATGGGAACAAAATATTTTATTTGACTTTTTTATTTATTTGTCACAACCAAATAATTGAATTGGCCATATTTAACCAAGTATTTTGTTGACACAAATAAACTGTTTTATCAGTGCTCCACGTCACTTGGTATAGTATAGGTAGTTTTTCGATATTCGTTATCCGCATGTAATAAAAAAAAGTTGAACTTTAACACCCATTTCCCCAAAGCAATAGTCTCGGTATGTTATATCCCTAATCCTTTCGTCTCATTCCCGATGATATATTGTAGGAACGTGTTATGTCCAAGATAATAACAAATTGCGATATAAAGTGATTTTATTTTATTTAGCTATAAATATTTAGTAGTTGAGCTATGAGTACTTCTATATGTTGGGGATGCATGGAAAAATGGACTATACCCTAAACTACTAAAAGGTGAAACCTGGTACACAGATGGATCCAAAATGAAAGAAGGGACCGGAGCAGGAATCCATGGACCGGGCAAAGAAATTAGCTTAAACCTGGGAACCAAGGCAACAGTTTTCCAAGCTGAAATCTATGCGATTTATGTCTGCGCACAAGAAATGACATCGGCGTCCTACACGGGTAGGACAGTAAATATCATTTCGGACAGCCAGGCAGCGATAAAGGCATTAGACTCATATGCCTTTAGCTCAGAACTGGTATACGAATGCCACAACGAGCTATGTAAACTGGCTGACATAACAAAGTAAATTTGATATGGGTTCCAGGACATCAAGGTATAGATGGTAATGAGAAGGCAGACGACCTTGCGAGAAAGGGAAGTGAAGCTGTACTCACAGGACCAGAACCGTGCTGTGGGGTATCATATTCCATGGCCAGACACGAGGTCAGGAGAATGTTGCGGGATGAACACCAGCAACACTGGATAGATGCTCCTAGAATGAGGCACTCCAAACTCTTCCTAGGAGGACCTACCAAGAAAAGAACCAGCTTACTTCTAGGCATGTCCAGGAGTCAACTGAGAACAATAACGGGTATAATAACTGGACACTGCTTACTGAACAAGCACCGACACGTAATGGGACAGATTACGAGCCCCGTGTGCAGGAGATGTGGGGAAGGGGATGAAGAACCCTACCACCTCATATGTGAATGTCCATCGCTAATAGGCCTAAGATGGAAGTACTTTGGGAACGACTCTCTGGAACCAAACGAGATCATGAACACTCCCCTGAAACCATACCTGGACTTTTTAAAAGAAACAGGGATGCTCTGAGGAGGTCTGTGCGGTAAACACAAAGGTCCCTAGGGACCAGGTGTTGAGGGCTATGAACCCCGCATTGAAACAACTAAACTAACTAAACTAATATGTTGATTTATGTCATAAGCTTTACTTTTTACTACAAGGAAAAGTAAAGCCTATATAGGCCTAAATCTTGCTTCTACCTTCTAATAAAAGTACTTTTTTTGCCTACATAACTCGAACTTTTTCTTTTATTGTTATCGATTTTTTAAATGTTTAGTTTTTTGTTTTGAGGGGGACATTTTAATAATAATAATACTAATAATTATAATAATAATAATAATAATAATAACTTTCTGCAGTTCCACATATGCGGTCTCTGCTTATATTCGCAGACATAACGCGGCCTTACGAGTGCTTTATTACTTTCTCAGGCACTCGTATGGGTTAGACGAAACACCAGTGTGCCCTATGCTCCAGCTGATATTGAGTCCGTGGTGGAGAATGATAGATGCCGCATATATTGGAACTATGCATTCTCCACCCAAAGGCAAATACAAGCCAATAATCCAGATATCGTCCTCCTCGACCACAATGCCAAAACAATGTTTGTTATTGAGTTCTCGGCTCCAGCGGAAAGAAACATTGTTTTGAAGGAGGAGGACAAGCGGACAAATATCAGGATCTTCTTTTTCAACTCCGCAAACTGTATCCAGACCACTCTAAAGTCACAAAATAGGAAAAAATATTAAGCTCCCCATAACTTTCTTATTCTTTGAGGAAATCCTGTTAATTTTAATATGCTTTGTGTCGTTACCAAGATAGATTTTTGCTGAGAATTTAAAGTTGAAGGATTACTCTTTTTTGACGGAAAGAAAACGTAACATACAGACGGGCAGATGGACAAAAAATCGCCGTAAAACCGGACTTTTGGTACAAACAATTTTTGTTTTTTTTTTTTGGTGCAAAGTACATCTATAATATTCATCTGGTGTAAAGCTGCGAGGAGTGTAAGACAATAAAATGTAAAATTAAACTTTTTTATAAAAAAATATATCTTTGTACTTCAGTCTCTAACGGCTCTAACATACCGTTGTTTTCTTATTGTCACAACTTCGGGTCCCTGAATTTTGGTTTGGTGTGATGTCTTCTTAGGTGCAAAACGTCAAATCAAAATTCAGGTACCCTAGGCCTAGTAACAACTTTGATAACTAAAGTTGCTAGGGGTTCCAAATATACAAAATCGTTTATAACAAACACTGCGGTTTCTTTTTTTGTAAAATAGTTTTATTTACTAATAAATTAACGTAGGATTTATTAACGTAGGAGAAGTAATAATAAAAGTTAATTAATTTTCTTATTAAAGCAGTTAATTAACCTTTTGTTGTTTATTAATAATTCTGTCATAAATGAAACAGGCGGAAATTGCGTTTAGTATTTGTTAACTATTATTAAAATTTTAAAATTACACACTTTTAAAATGTAATGAGACTTTAATTAAACAAGAAGTAAAATCTAAATTAACTGAAAATAGTAAGGTATCACCTCACTTACTTTCTCCGAGGGTATTTGAATATTTTGTTTTTATTTTTTCAATCAATTTTCATTTATTTTCGGTCATTATAAAATAGTATTCTGCAAATGTAAAATTTAAATCGCCTTCGCCAAAATTGCAAAAAAAATATTTTATCCAATACATCAATATAAAGACTGATTACTGTCGTCAATTTAGAAATTTTCATATTTTCTAGATAAACCTAAATCGAAATTTTAAGATAATAAAAGAAATAAGGTCCACCCTAGTGTATTATACACATATGGAAAAAAATTTACAATATTTCAAAATTAGAATTTGGTCAAAAATAAAGCTCATCCAGTTGTTTAGTTACTATCCGTGCAGGTGTGGTCTGGCGCTGTCTTGCATAAAATTAATTCCTATTGCACTAAAATGAGAAAATGAGACGGTAGCTTCTTGAAAAACATCTTTCACATACCTGTGATCGTTCACCATTTTCCTCAAATATGATGTGGTAAAAACACCACAACAGAAGTTCTGTTACAGAACCCCCGTTAAAAGATAGCTGTTTGGAGATAAAGTTGTCGATATATATTTTGCCTCGTCTTCTCCACACCATTTCTGGACTTGAAGGTAATTGCAGACAAAAATGTATCCCATCAGCAAATTTAACTTCACTCCACTGCTGCAAGAGTCACTTTTTTGTAACCGCGCATACGTGCCTCTCGATGTCTAGATAATCTTGGTCCACGGGAGCAAATATTTGTAGAAAATGATGATTCTTCAATAACCTCTTGTCCCATTTTCGCATTTTATAGGAGATGGCTTTATTTAAATGCAGGACAACGTCAGACCACACACTGCTCGAGTAGTAATTGAATACCTAGATGAGGTTGACATTCAATGACCTGATTGGCCACCATGCAGACCAGATCTTTATCCTATAGATTACCTTCGGAATCAACTCCAGAGGCATATTCATCGTCGTCCAGTAATGCCAGAGACTCTTGAATAGTTAGAATTCGTTCTTCAAGAAGAATTTGAAGGAATTCCTTCAATAGGCTTAGCTTTAATTAACACAGACCACAACGATTGAATATTGTATAAGAGGCTCGAGGAGGTCATACACGCTACTAACATTAATTTTAAAAATCTACCACATTTTTTTTCACAAAAGATAAAAAAGTAGCTTTTCAACTCAATACCATTGTTAAATTAAATTAAAAAGTATTTAGGTGCATTTGTCCAATATTTCGGGTGGCCGGTTTTTTGCCGTTCACTGTATTATTAAACATGTCTGTATATTATTAAACATATTCTGTGTGTATGATTGTTCAATAGATAAAGGGTGGGGTCTGCACAA
Source organism: Brachypterus glaber (assembly GCA_958510825.1). Taxonomy (NCBI): domain Eukaryota; kingdom Metazoa; phylum Arthropoda; class Insecta; order Coleoptera; family Kateretidae; genus Brachypterus; species Brachypterus glaber. The sequence continues at coordinate 8,439,012 of OY294048.1, read as the reverse complement.
TGAACTAATAACTCTTCTCTCTAGAATAGGCATTTCATTTGTAAAAACTGACAAAAACATAGCCAACATATACATTTGTCTGTCTTACTCGCACAGCTTTGTTTTAACAGAGACAACAATAACAGTTACTGGTAACTGTTATTGTTCAGGCCTGAATATACCTACTATTTGTTTACAAACAAACCAAGTTGTTGGCGATACTTTATATTAACGGTATGCGTATTCTAGAGAGACGAGTTGTTAGTTCGTTGGGTCTGCAGGGTATCTTTTTATTTCAAAAATAAATTAATTAAAGGTGGTAACAGTCCCACCTGCTCTCAAAAGATAAATTTTTATACAAGATCTTATATTAGATATACCCTACAAATAGAATGTTCTGTAAACTTCTAAAGGTTATTATGAAAATTAGGGTTAAAGACTTTAAAGTACGTTTAATTAGATAAAACTTATCTACGTGCTTCAGTGTAAAATTGTTATAGGTATCTACGTCAAAGAACAAAACGTTGCACTTGTTTGAAACAAAATTAAATTAAATTTTCTTGACACAATTGCGCTTTAAAGTAAACCTTGAAGATATATTATATTAATAATAATTAAATTAATAATTTATTATACGTTTACTTCATACAAAAAAAAAATGTAATTTTAATAAAACGCCACAACTCAGTAGGGTCTCTGAATAGAGTGGACATTAAACTTTACACTGTGTGAAATTTGAAGTTTAATAGCATTTCATTTAGGTTTCCTATAATTTAGAACAATAAAGTAAAATTTTGGCATACGACCTTTTGCAGTTTGAGAGACGATATGTATACCAAGTGATCCAACGAAAACTTTTTTAACTTCGGATAAAATCTAAATTAGTGACTTTTCAAAAAAACGCTTAGACAGGTAAATTTTTATATTAAGGGGGACATCTTTTGATATGTAACGAATAATTGACGTAACTACACCCACCACTCAGGAGCTACCAGTTCGAAAATCTTAAATGGGAATATGGGAAATTTAATACATTATTGAAATGGTTCTCTAATTAAGTCTTTAATACTGGTTATAACAAAGTTTTATTTTTTTAAATTAGTTCAGTAGTTCTCGAGAAAATGTATAACAAAAATTTAAAAAATGCATTCAATAATTAATTTAAAAACATAATATTTTTACATTTATGTTTTTTTTTTATTTTAATAATAATTAAAAAAAACATAATAATAACCATTTTTTTCAAAAAAAAAAAATATATATCAAATATTTTTCTTTTTTCGAAAAACCAAAAATTTTGACTTTTTTTGAGAAATATTACCTGCCACAAACGGGTATTAGTGTTTTTTTTTATTTATGTAAAAATATTATGTTTTTAAATCAATTAATTAATGCATGTTTTAAATTTTTGTAATACGTTTTCTCGAGGACTAGTGAACCGATTTAAAAAAAAATTAAACTTTGTTTTAACCAGAATTAGAAATCCTTTTAAATAATGTATTAAATGTCCCACATTCCCATTTAAGATTTTCGAACTGGTAGCTCTTAAATGGTGGGGGTAGTTACGTCAATTAGTGGTTATCTGTCAAAAGATGCCCCCCTTAAAATAAAAATTAACCTGTCTCGGCGTTTTTTCGAAAAGTTTCGATTTTATAAGTTAGTATTTTCGTTGGATCACCCGGTATTTGCCTGCATTCTAAACAACAGTCGCAGAAAAAAGTTTTTTTTCGATCCAGCTTAATGTTAAGTCTGTTTCGTATTTCTACGAGAGCTTTTCACCAATTGTAGAAAATAGCAGAAAGTAAATTCTTTAAAATGTTCACACCAATAAACTAGCACGTGGAATAATTACATGCTTTTAGTTCTAGATAAAATAAAACGTAAGGTATGTTGTCCAAATAAGGCCCACCTAAGCTTTGACAATTTTTATAAAATTTTTGATTAAGTAAAATGGATTATAATAGTATATTGTTTTACTAATGAAAGTGAAGCTTTTTTACTAGTCTGTAGAATTTACGGACGACTCGAATCACGTACTTCCCAAACTTTATTAATACATGTAAAGTTTCGCTGATGATACCACTGTACTATATAAGGGTACTAGCAGGGAAGAACTCATAAGTATGGTCCTGTCTGACTTTGTTCTTATCAAGAGCTGGTTTGACCACAATATTTTAACACTAAATTTTGACAAGACCGTATTTATGACATTCGGATGCTACTCAAATAGTATACCAGAGTTGGATATACTTACTTTTTTTACTGAAGATGATAACTTCTCCATAAAAATACCAAATCTACTAAGTTCCTGGGAATCACTATAGATCAGCACCTCAGGTGGGATTTGCATGTAAAACAAATTAATAGTAAAATTAGATGTTTTATTCCCTATTTTAAAATTTTAAATCAAATTCTTAATCTTCAACAACTCAATATGATTTATAGTGCTCTAGTAGAATCTCACTTGAGGTATACTAGGTTGGGGTGGGGTATACAGGAGTTTCTTAGAAGATCTGGAAATAACCCAAAAAAGGATACTTAAAGTTATTCACAAAAAGAGTTATACTTACCCGTCTGATGAAATCTTCTCATTGTCAAGAAGAATGGACTGCAGGCAGCTTTATTATCTATCCTTAAGTATACATATGCACTCTGCAAAAAAAGAATTTAGATCGACAGTTACAAGAAATAATAAAAACTTACTTGTTCCAAAAGTATTTAAGACTATTGGTCAAAGAAGCAGCAAATACCTGGGCCCAAGGGTTTATAATTCGTTTCCTCCTGAAATAAAAAATATTTTAGTACTAAATTCATTTAAAACAACATGTAAAAACTATATTCTTAACTTACCTAGAGTATACGTCCATAATATTATAGATCTGAAAAATGTCTAACTCGGTAAAATTACTCACTCCTTTAAAAAAATAAAAAAAAAATAAATAAATAAAAAAGCAAAAATAAATGTATTCTTATTTATAACTCTGTCTATATAAATTCTACAGCATTACTTAAAGTGTATACTTACCCAATCTACCTCCCCAAACACTTATAATTATTTTGTTTTATGTATAAAATGTAGTATTTAATATTATGTATTTGATGTATTCTATGTTTTTTTTTTATATACGCACATTCAAATTTACTTTGTAAATTTTAGTGCATATTAGCATATTTGTTGCAAATTATTTATTATTTATATTGTGAAACTTAAATGCAATAAATATTATTATTATTATTATTATTATTATAATGTATGTATTACATATAATATATACATATATGTACATATTCATATTTATTATACTGTTGCGAATAAAGTACATTACGCACCTAGTACTCGAACCAAGTTTTCAGTGCACGAGAGTGCTTATTTTTTTACAAGCCGGAGCCGAGTAAAAAAAGCAATCGAAGTGCACTGAAATAGGTTTGCGTCGAGGTGCGTATAATATTTTTCCTACGACCTAACATCTAAACATTAAAAAATCGCAAAAATTGTCTTAAAATTAATATTATTAATTTGACGTTTTGTGTTTGACCTTCACTTGTTTTCTGAGAGCAGATATATAAAATCAGCTGACTGTCACTTTCCGACCGCTGTCATGGCAACGGGTGGAAAATATGCACTAACTACTAACTACCCATATAGCACACGTTTTACGATGGATATCCCCAGGATATACTTTTGTTACTAAACGGAAATTTGCGACTTCCCCAGGATATACTTTTGTTACAAAACGGGAAGTTGAGCGACTTCCGAACCCGTATATCCCATGGATATACCTCGTACATCCCAAATATCCTTCGTGTGTCCCAGGGACGTCCCGAGGGGTATTTCCCGGGGACATACTGCCCGTATATCCCAGGGATATCCCGAAAGGACATCCCCAAGGGACATCCCCCGGATGTACGAAGGACATACCGTATATCCTTGGGATATATGGGCAATATATCCTCAGGACACACCTTAAGGCATATCTTTGGGATATACGAGTAATGTCCTGGGAGATGCGACATTAAAAGGACATTGAGCGGATATCCAGGGGGATATTGTGTGCTATATGAGTAGGACCTAGAAAGTAATTATTTTTTGATTAATACTGGATTTAAATTTAAAGTATCTGGATGCACAGCTGAAGTTTTTAATTTATGAAAGCGGTATACTCGTTTAATGCTTAGCTTGAAAAAAATGTGTACTTACGACAAACTGGCCTCGTTTTTATTAGAAATGGGAAACCTTGAAAAAAATTACCTCAAAAGCCCATTACCTCGCACGAAAATTACCTTGAAAGGACGTTACCTCGCAGGAAAATACCTCGCACGGGCGTTACCTCGCGTAAAAAATTACCTTAAAAATAAAATAATTTTTATTGCCGATCAATTCAAAACAACATCATCAATGATGATTTATCATCCACGAAATAAAGAAGGATATCCTTTTAAAAGTGAGTTTTAGGCTAAATTAGAACAATGTTTTTGTTTAAAAAGGTGCAAAATAATGAAAATAAATTATGAAAAACAGTTAACCAAGTTGTTAAAAATAAACAAACAATTTTATATTAAAAATTCGTTAACAATTTGTGTGTTATCGTAAACGTGACAACATTGCTAACGTGCTAAATGCCTCTATCGTATCTTAAAAAAGTTACGTTTATCTGAACATCAACAATATTTGGAATGTGTAATAAAAATACCATTCAATATTAAATTAATGTACTTACTTAAAACTACAGCATAAAAGTTGGAGCTGCTGAATTAATTTAAAATATTATTAGTATGAATACCTAAAAAACAACTCGATAATCACTGAAAAGTTATACTCCGTCCAGTTATAAAAGATAGTAAGGGACGCGGCCTGTTTTACACCACAGAGCGCATAAATGGCATAATTATGCATTAATCGTAGTGTATCAAAAATTGAACAGATGTCGGTACTGTTTTCCTGGAAAGGGCCTATCCAAAGACTCGCATAACAAGCATAGTACCATAGATGTGTCGTCATGTATCTTGTAATGGTTGTTAAGCGAGCCTCTGGATAGGCCTTAAGTTGTAATTATAACCTAAAAATTTGACGTTTTTCTTGTGTTCGATATAATTTACGTTTGTACAATATGTAGAATATGCTAATTTAGTGTGAGTGTATGAAGAATAAACTAAAAAAGTACCTTTTTTAATACCATACATAATAACATTAAGTATAACCATTTTTTTATGTAACTGTCTTTTTTATTAGCTTTAACGAACGTCAATCATTGACAGACAAAAAATGTCACAATATTTTATATGTTAAAAGGTACGAGTTTTTAACGAATGATGTAGCTTAAAAATCGCGGGAATTTTAAACTACTATCTTGCATAATTGGACGGACTATAGACTGATAAGTCCAGCCTAATTACACATTGTTTATTTTACACCATGTTAAATCCGTAAAAATTAACAACAAAACAACAAAATATTTTAATTTTACAGTCATACACTTAGCGCTTGGCCTTACAGTAGAACTTAATATGCAAAATTATTTTTATTTTGACATGACACTTGATATTTGAACTATTGTTGTGCAATGCTGCCAAATCGTGCATTGACATTTGTCAAAATTCGTAATTAAAATAATTAATTAAAGTATGTTACGGGATGTAAAAAGGGCTGAAATTTTGGCTAAGTATTTATTTTTTATGTATCTTTAAGCATGTAAAATCATATCGTTGCAGGCGATTTAGCCCAAAATACGATACCCACCTTTTTCCTTTACACAAGCTAGCAATTTTATGATATTTTGCACATTTTCAAAATCACGATATTTATCATGCACAAAGTTTTTATAAAATATGTATGTTAACGTATTCATTTTGAAGTATGTACTAAAACTAAAAGCAAATAATTTCGCTTAATTTAGCAAAAAAATTTAATAAATAAATGATAAAATTTGAAGAAAAAACTACAGTATACAATAATTTGAAAGAAACAGATAAAAAATTAAAAAAGTACAATTTTCGAGGTAACATCCGTTTGAGGTAAAACCTTTCCCCAAAAGTTTTACGTGGTTTAAGCACGGCCGCCTATACAGCCTGTTCCAGAACTCGCGTACAGAAATTTAAGGGTATATTAAAAACCCTCTGGAAAATATGAAAAAATTTCAAAAAAAAATCCATTTTTAATAAAAAGGAAGCTATTTAATCTGACCAATCCTGTTGCTGATGTTAAATTACCTACAAATTAGTTTTTCCTTACTTATTAGTAACTATGGTTTTGACTTGCAATTGTTGACGCGTGCATTGTTTGAGACTTTCAACTTTAGAATCTTTTTAGGTTATCATATTTTGATAAAACCGACAGAGGCTATCAAATATTCTATTTTTATAGGGTCACTCCATCCGGCGGTGGTTTTTTGACATTAATAAATATTTATGTCACATTAGAAACCATGTCAACCTACAGAATATGTACCTGCAATAATTAAATTTGCTTCCATAGTTACAAATTCAACTTTTAAAGGTAATTTAACAGCAACAGTATTGGTCCACTTAAAGCGTTCTTATTTTTGAATTGAACGAAGATGGATTTTTTTTGACATTTTTTTCACATTTTTCAGAGGGTTTTTAATATACCCTCAAATTTCTGTACGCGAGAACAGGCTGTATCTCTAAAAGTCCAAACTCTGACAGTCAAACAAGGCGCTTTCGTAAGTGTGTACACTTACTTACCTTAGTATATTCATAACGAGCATTTGAGCACTCAATTTATTTAACGATGCATCTATCAATTGATTTTCTTTTTCTATAGAAAATGCTTGGTAGGCTTATATAAGTACATAAACATTTTTAATTTGAAATGAAAATTTAATTTTATATTAATGCATACAGGGCCGTAGATATGGGGGTGGAGCCTCCCCTTCCTCACCTATCTTGAAATTAAAGAAGTTGCATATTTCATGGAGTAAAAATACAAAAGTTGCATATTAAATATTAAATTTTCACGAAAAAGTGGGGACCTTTTTTATATTTAGTAGTTAACTTTTTTAAGAATGAAAGGGTGGAACCTTTTTTATAAGGTTTAAGGTTTATTAAATAATAATAATATTTCCTACAGGATGCTTCTTGAAATTTATTTAGGGTTATTTGTGATAAACACTCGGAAATGAAGCAAATAAAAACTTTATTGCATTACATAATCATGCCAACGTTTCATCTAATATTGAGGCTTCTTCAGGGCTAAATTATTAAATATGCATTAAAACAGACAAATTAAACAAAAACATTACATCAACAAACAAAATACACTGGACATTTTTCAACAGGAGAATACTCACTGTAGAACAATTAATTATTCAGTATTATATAATATATTCCATAACTAGTGTGGAAAGTGACATGTTTGACGCGACTGGGAAGGTTTACGAACGAGCCTCTAGGCGAGTGAGGAAACCCCATGAGTGTATGAAATACACTTACCAACGAGTTATGTACAGTATTTTTCCTACGATCCCTAAAAAATATGAAGTTACTTATTTTAAAACTTTTTAATTTTTATTAATTTTTAAGAAAAGCAAAGCAGAAAATGATAAATAGCATACAAAATATACGTATGTCAAACAGGAAATATGGTTTTCATTTACCTTTAGTTTTCTTGGCTTCATATTTACATAGCTGTTTAATGGGTTGCCTATATGCTTGTCCTAAATGAAGACAAACTTGGCAGTTTGCTAGGTTTGGACTTGGCTGTGTTTTTTATAAAATATAAGGTAACTAAATTAAAATTAAGTAATTAAATTAAAATCTAGACAGTAATGGTCAAAATAGTAACGTTATAACTATAGTTTCTATTTTTGACATGAAAAACAGAAATATTTGGATTAAAAAAAATAAAATATATCAAAAAATGCTGTGGTGAAAGGTGGAAATTGGCTTATAAAACATGCTGAATAAAATTGGTAGAATCTACGAGTTAAATATCTAAATAAAATTAGGCAACCCTCCATACATAAATATCAAACTAGGGTGATATAAAAATATCAAACTAGTGTGATATAAGGCGTTTTCTAAAGAACAAAAAAATGTGTTAAATGTCATTTTCATAGAGGATCTTAGGAAAAAATTTAATCCATCGACCCACCCTAATATTTAAGCTTTTACATAATGGTGAACAATTCCATTTAAAGTGCATGTTTAGTTTTGAAATTAAAACGTTACCCAAAAAAAAAACAACTTGTCTAATTTAACTGGGAAACGGTCACAGTTTACGAGTAGCCAGGTAACTAAAGTTAAAAAACGTGCACTGTAATTTTTTTGTACAAAAACAAAATCGCAATTTAACGTTTATAAATAGAAAAGACTCCAACATCAAGGGTTGTATAATACAGGGTGATCATGCCATGTCAAAATTTAAGAGGTGATTCTGCATCCAAAAATATCAAAAAAAGTTCCTATAAAGGTTGCTCCGCAAATGAGCCGTAAGGGAGTTTCAGCCCTTTAAAATTGTAATAAGGTTTTTAATTAATAACTCTGGTACTCTTTAAGATAGCTGTGAATTAAAAAAAGGAACTTTTTGCCCCATATTAACCTAGAACAATCTTGTTTTTCTAAATTCATGTAAAAATGCCAGATTTTCGAATATGAAGAAATCATTCTCCTAAACGTAATTGCAACAAAGTATTTATAAGTTAAAACTAAAAGTGTTTTTGTAACGAGATTTTGGAACGCTAAATCGATTTTTTTTTTAATTAATAATTTCTTTTGATAAAACAACTCTTTTATAAGACCCGTAGAATCATTATATCTTCATAACTTTTTACACAATAACAAAGAAGTAGGTTGATTTTTGAAAAAATTTATTGTTTATTGAATAATATGCAAATTTTTACGTTTTTTGCAGTTTTCTAAGCAAACAATCATCCTATCGACATTTAAAAAAACCATTTTAAAGGTTTTTTAATTTTCTTCAAGATGGTATTTGCAAAAATAGACATTTTCTGAGCTTTAATTGTTAATATCTTAAAAACCACACCATATCCACCGCAGCAAATAAATAGGTTTTGCTTTTATACAACTGTATTACCTGAAAAACTTGACAGACCTCTGGTTAAGTTACGGTCATGCCAAAAGTTTCATATCCCTGGACTACACAGCACTATGGTCCGGGAAGCTCTCATTTTTGGCATTAATTTGACTTAAAACTAAGACTTAAAAACTATGTCTTTATAATTATGGATAGTTAAACTATGTTTAGCATAAATATGAAATAAAATTTTGAGTACTTTATGCCTGAGACTTATTCAAACTTAAAAATTATTTTAAAAATGTCATTTAAATTTACATTTTGTAAATAGTAATAATTCTCTTACGCAATAGTTGTACTTCCCCTTCTTTTTGTTGTAGACTTACATCATTTTATGAACTATAATTTACCGTAATAATATACATAAAAAGAAATTTGTGTACTTACTTCTTAGGCTGTTTCTTTATTGATATTTGGCTTTTTTAGCTTATGCCATACTTTCGTTTAAATGTTCCCCGAAGATCCACAGGATTTTTTAGATTTTTTCGCACCAAATTGTTGCTTAAGGTATGCCGTTTCTTAAAAAGTGGTGGCTTTTTGTCGATTTTTTGGTTTCGCCAAGAAAAAAAAAATAATACGTAAAATGATACACGGCTGAATATTAAAAAAATGGACTATTTATATATTTATCTTACATTTTTCGAACGGGAGCTCGTAGAAACTCGAAATTTAGTATGAAGGGGTACAATGACAAACTAAAATAAAAAAAAAATCAAAAACAAAATGGTGGACCTTCGAAAGTGACATTTTTTGAACTGGAGATCGTAGAAACTTGAAATTCGGTATTTAGGGACACACTGAAAAACAAAAATCAATAAAACCAAAAACCAAGATGGTCCACCTGTCAAAGTCATATCTTTCGAAGGTAGGTCGTAGAAACTTGAAATTTGGTATATAGGGTGGTATGTATTTGGTATGTAATGACAAACAAAAATTAACAAAACAATAAAACAAGATGGTCGACCTGTTCAGGTATATCTTTCGATTAGGAGTTCGTAGAAACATAAAATTTGGTATCTACGTATTTGATAATAATTAAAAATCGATAATAATAATAAAAATTAGATAAATTCGTAACCAAAAAAATAATAAAAGTTCAAAGTTTCAAATTTAAGGGTTATTGAAGCCATTTTGAAAACGCCATTTTATATTTTTTATTCCTATTTTCAAATTAAATTTAAGCAAATCAAAGAAGCACATTACCAATTTAAAGTAAAACTTTTTTATGGAGGCCATATTGGACCTACATTTTGATTTTTAACATTTAATGCCATATTCGGTTTTATCATTCTTAAATACCTCCCTACACCAATTTTTATAACTGTAGTATAAACAGTCGAATTAATGCCATTTTTGGGTATCGCCCGGGCCATTAATAGGAGCGAAAGGGATTTTTAAACATCTGCTGGAACATATATGTCAGGAGCGAAAGGGTTAAAGTTAATGCCAGAAATCTAGAAAGGGTAGCCATTTCATCTTATTTCTGCTAAAAAAATACTACATAAATAAACTGCATTTTATTTGAACCAAATCCGTAAACGAAAATAAAATAAACATCAACTGTATATTTGTAGATAGTAACTTGGGGCCTTTTTAATTAACTAATTAAAAGACACAAAAAAAATCTTCCGCAGGTAAAAGATCCGGGATCGTAACCCAAAACCTTTATGACCATAATATAATTCGGACCCAACAATTGAAAACAATTTTCCAACTTACGCCAAAGTGGTCCTTGTTTTTCGGTTTTGTGAGATATATGTTTATGTAAAATTACCACATGTTTAAACATGTAAAAATACATCTTCCTAATGTAGATTAGGAATCATGTAAAATTTTACATTAATATTCATATAATATTGCAATATTAAAGATATAACCGGGTGCAACGTTATCTTTCACGGTGTGCCTTAAATATTTTAAATGGAAAGTCCAAACCACCCCGGATTTTTTGATTTTAGGTTTGGACATTTCCAAACAGTTTTTCCTGACTCACAATAAGGAGTTTTTTCTATGACACACTCTATAGCATAGGTACTATCCATGATACTTAATATAATCACGCCTACTTTGTTAATGTCGAAAAGCGGATTAATCACGTCGGGTAACATTTGTTTGAATTTTATTTTTATAAAAATCTGAATTTTTGGCCCTTTCTCATTGAAATAAATGGCTCCTTAACCCGCTAAGGCATCGTGTAACCATGAGAACACAACCTAATTTAGTTAATAAAATTAGGTTTGTTATAAATATTGAACATGTTATTTTAGTACAGTCACTTAAATATAACATTGTTTTGACCCCTAAAGATCCTGCGCAATTTATTAGCGCAAAGCCAAAGCAAATTTTAATTTTTATCCTAACCGCTGTTTCGAGTTTTGTGCAACAGGTGTTGATGCTTTAATGTTGATAATAATTTTAGTACGTAATAATGTGAATATTTCAAGGTAAAAAAACTTTTGTGTGAAAACAATTATTGCGTATGACGTATATATTTATTTCAGATATATTAAGGCCTAACGATATATTATGACCTCATGCTGCCAAATCGTCACAACTACAAATATCACTTTTTGTTTAAAAAATGTAAAATTTAATGATAGAACTTGATTTAGGTGATCATAATTATGGTCTGTTTCATCAAGCAAGATAGTAAATTAAAAATCGCACAGTGAATATTTTTACAACAGTTTTGAAAAGTATGTTTGTGTATAGAATATAGTTATGTTTTATAAAATAAATCACGCAGTATATTCGCACATCCAATCCCAGTCCGCACATATATGGATGCAACATGGTAAAGAAAGATTTTTTAGGTAACATGTGCCATATTACATGAGACATAACATACATATGTATGCTACATAACATGCCCTATAACAGAAAGATTTTTTACGTCATTTCGCCATATTACATAAGATGTAACATACATATGTATGATACATAACATGCAATATTGCATGTTATGTATCATATATATGGTACGAGAACATACACGATACATATAATTTTATGAATTCAATACTAAATATGGCGTCTATATTATTTTAATTTTTATAGGTTAGAATCACTAATATTCTTAAAATTGTTGTTAATAATAAAAGTTTTACCCTTAAGTAGTAGAAACCCATGACAACGTAGACAACTAAACCGATTTTAGATAATTTTAGACAAAAAATTAAAATATATATATTTTTTTAAAATAATTATTTGCTATTTTTTCTCTAAAAATTGGCTTTTTTTGATTTTTAAGCCTGGTAGAAAGTTTGCTTTCACAGTAAAAATGCACATCGTATAAGAATTTTGCCTGATGGATGCTACATATAAAGATATTTATATACTTTAATTATTAGGTTTATCAAAAAGACGTAAAAATGTTCACCATGTCTAAATCTATGATGCACTCCATAACAAGTAAAATTCGGAAACGCCTACTTTTATTGTTATGTACCTAGTATGTATCTGATATGTAGCATGTTATGTAGCTGATACATAACTTGAGGCGGAATTGTTAAAGTCCAAGGACTATACATGGACTATAAAAATTACATGTCTGCAACATCACATAGAACAGTGGTTATGTACCTGCTATGTTCCTGCCATTTATTTGTGTTGACTGGGATATTTGAATGTGTTTTGAAAATATTCACTATGCGATTTTTAATTTACTATCTTGCTTGATGAAACAGACATAGTCACATCCTAATTTGGTAGTTTTAGTCCTAATACTACTGAACCTTACAGGGTTAAGAACTCACTAAGGCCATTTTTGGCGTACGTAAACAATTTTAAAATTATGGGATTTTACCCTTTTCGTGTTTTACGACAATCTCTGTTAAACAATTTGGAGGATTGTGGTTTGTTTATTCATTAAAAATGTAATTTAAGTTTCCGATTTTATTCGATTTTTAATTCAACTCACAGATCAATGCAGTACATAAGATACATTTTCACAAAAAAGCAGAAGTCAGTTAATATCGAAGTTAATAAATAGGTAAATAATAAAATTATTACTATAATTTTATAGTTAAAAAAAAAACCTTTTAGTTTCAATATTAATTTTACCCTTTTTGATCAAAACCTTTTAATGTTCAAGCTCAGTTTTGATTTAAAATAAAAACTTTTCGCAAAAAAAATGAACCGACTTCTGTCTCTAAAAAGTAAAAAATAAAAAATAAGCCGCTGCCAATTTCAATACTCCCTAAATTACTAACAATTATTTTTGTTGTTAAATTGTTTGCTGTGAAATTGGCACCGAGTTATTTTTTATTTTTTACTTTTTAGAGACACAGAATTTGTAGATTTGTAACATCGTCTAAGCTAAATTATAGTTGTCCTTCCATCTCGGCAAGCTGTTGACGTCACAACGCACTATTAGTGCGTTCTGACGTCATCATCTTAAAGATAAATTTCTAAAAAATAAATTTAATAGTATTTTTATTTCAGCGCCCAAGAGTCCAACCAACCTTATTCTAAACGAAATACTAAAAAAAAGCAACATTTGTAACAAACTTCACTGTAACTAAACTTTTCTATATGGTGTCAAAATTCAAAAAGTTTTTGTTGTGGGAAAGAAGGCAAATGATTGTTAATAAAACAGGTATGATTGTGAATGAAATATTATACACACCTCGGTTCAACATTTCATTTGTCAAAAATAATGAAAATGAAACAGTTTCCGACTGTAGTATACTATTTTCTGTTTGGCAAAATAAGTCCAAAATTCTTGCCATTTTGTCATCTGTATGACATCTCTTCGACATGCCGAAAAAGCGACTATAAAGTGACAACTTATAGTTTTTAGATAAGCGTGTTACTTGGGGAAGAAAGAATATATTATAATATTTAATTTGGTAACAAATTTCCATGACTCCCCTACAAGTTCAAATAACTTAACTAAAATTTAAAATGTTCCAAGTTTGTGATTAAGTCTTGAATAAAAGTCTTAGAAGTATTTCAGATCTAACAAGCCGGAAAAGTTAAGAAATAGACCACTCAAATAATAAAAAAAAATTACGAAAACTTATTTAATTTGGCTTGCTTTATATAGTAAAGCATTTTAAAAAATTTTAAAAGAAAATTTTATTAGTTTAAAATATCCACTTATACAGGGTGTTCCGTGAGGAAAGGGAAATATTTAAAGGATGTGTTCAAGAGGTCAAAATAAGAAAAAAAATTCCCATAAATATATGTCCAAAAAAGACTCGTAAGGGAGCTACGCACTTTTAAAGGGGTACCAAAATTTCGAGTTTTTATTAATAACTTAGGAACCCTTTGTGTTATAGCAACGATATTTAGCATGTTATCTATGCTTTATAAGACCTATCAGCCAATGGTATTTGCATGTAGTTAATTTAACCAGGGGCGTCCGTAATGGGGGGTCTTATCACTTTTTTTCCCCAAACTTTTTTCTGCTTAACTTTTTTGAGGTTTTTTTTTAGAATAGTATTACTAAAGTAAAAATACATTAAAAAGGTATTCTTGTTGCAATACCGTAGGATTAACCGTTTTCGATAAAAATACAATTAAAGGCAAAATTACACGTTTATAGAACCAAAAATGAAACACTAAAATGTTAAAAACCTAAATTTCAATAATGCAGAGTAATTCTACATTGAAAGCTAAGAAAAAAAGTTTTATACGTGTTTGTCCAAAAATCGCTTTTAAAGGTAACATGACCCTTTAAAAATTTTGGAGACCATAATTCCCTTAGCATTGATTGTTGGAATTACGTATATAAAAACTTTTTTCTTAGTTTTTGGTGTACAGTAACCCCACGCCATTGAAATTTTGGTTTTTAACATTTTAATGTTTATTTTTTGGTTTTCGAAAGGTGCAATTTTGTCTTTATTTGAATTTTTCTCGAAAACGGTTAATCCTATGGTATTACAACAAGAATGCCTCTTTAATGTGTTTTTAACTTTATACTATTCTAAAAAGAAACCCACAGAAAAGTTAAGCAGAAAAAAGTTTGGGGCAAAAAAGTTATAAGACCCCTCATTACGGACGCCCCTTGTTAGATTAACTACATGCAAATGTCATTGGCTGATAGGCCTTATGAAGCATAGATAACTTGCCAAAACTCGATGCTATAATACAAAGGGTTCCTAAGTTATTAATGAAAAATCGAAATTTTGGTACCCCTTTGAAGGGGCGTAGCTCCCTTACGAGTCGTTTTTAGACAAATGTTTATGAGAACTTTTTTTCTTATTTTGACCTCTAGAACACACCCTTTAAATATTTCCCTTTCCTCACGGAACACCCTGTATTTTATATTATTATTGAATTAATTTTTTCTCTAAAACTTACTACTTAGTATAGTAATCACAGCGCAAAGCGCTAGAATAGTATTATACGGTTGTTTCGAATTTCTCAAAATCGCCAAAAAACTTCTTACATAAGAAATTCTTGGATACAAATGTGTTAATAAATTTTTTTGCCAAATGAGCAATAAGGGCGTAGCCAGACTTTTTGCCTGTGGAAGGGGGTAATATTAAATGTCATCACCATTTTGAATGTTTAATAAATTGAATTCATAGAGAAGGAAAGAGAACCATTAGTCCAGCCTGCGCAAGATTATTTTGTGACAGAACGGGGCAGCTAAATGACGTAACGCAATATATCTGACCTTGCGCAGTATGCATCTCTATCAGCTGTCAAATGCTGTCTGTCGTAAAACAATTCATCACCCCAGTATTCATTTGTCTTATCTTCAAAAATCCCCCAGTAAAAATCTTAAAATATCCAAAAATAGGGATATCACAAACCAATACTGGGGTGACGAATTATTAGTAGTTTGGACTTTATAGTTTATACTGTCAGTACTGTCAGATCGTCGTTTGTTTCTGTTCATTTTTCGACTTCTACTGTGTTTTAATTGTTTTCTTTTCTGCATTTGTTTATAAGTCATAAATTATAACTTTAAACCTAACCTGTATTGTTGCTTTATGAAGAGCAAAGGGTCAATCCCTGCTGTACTCAAAGTAGTTGTACAAAATCCCGAAACTCAAACACACCTCGAAAAATTCTTATAAAATAATTTAAAAAAAAACTATTTCGACGTTTCTTCGTAGATAATTATTGTTTTTTGTTGAATTTTTTACAATTTTTATTTGACACACAAAACTAAGGTTAAAAAATACTCGTCAAACACAACAATAGTAGTGCGCATGTGCAAGTTTATCTCAGATGCGCTATTCACATTTATCACAGTATTCCGCAACGGCTTTGGAGGTCTTTCCTTGTCTATGATTGAATTATTTAATGTTTATTTCAGGTTATTTTAATATTTTGAAGCAAGGAGAAAAAGATTTTTTGAATTTTTCTTTTTGTTATTTTTGTAAACCGTACATATGTTTTAGAATTGCGTATAAAAATTAAAGCCATATTTTAGTATTTATGGAAATTTTTTATCAAAAAGTCCAAACGAAAAAAAATCACATTTTTTAAACTTTAGAAGCCTAAAAAAAATAAATGAATATATTTTAAATCCGCTCAATTTAGCTTAAAGTCTTAAGAACCAATCCACAACAAATCATTTTTTTAGACTTTCAAAAAAAAAAGCTTGGTGCGTCATATCAAAAAAAAAAAAAAACGAGCTGATCATGCAAAACGGTAAAATGGTTCGAAATCAGCGCATCAAATATACCCAGAAACAACTAATAGGTCACTTGCAAAAATTGTATATTGTTTTACTAAGAGGAAAAGTGAAGTTTTTTTTACTAGTCTCTAGAGTTTACGGACGACGCGAAGAGGAGTCCGGAAACTACAGACGAGTAAAAAAGCACGTTTCCTCTGAGTCAAACATACTACTTTTTCTTCAAGCATCCTATATATTTTTTTTAAATATTAATTTTTGAATTTAATTGATTCAGTAATGAAGTATGTTTTTTTATTAAAATAGGCTTATAAAACCCTTTCGAAATAAACTTAAACCTTCCTTAGCTTATTTTAAATTTTTTTCGTAGGCTAAATCGTACACTTTTCGCGATTTCGATGGTAACTTGTCTAATGTAGCATTTGCAATTTCGGAGAGATTTGTAGGTGTATAAACCATATATTCTTCAATAATTTTTAATCAACTTCACACAAGGTTTTTACACAGAATCTCGAGTCAACCACCTGTTTACATAATAAACAAACAAAAAAGTTTGAAGTATGGCTGTCATCAAAGTCAAAAAGTGCTGCCGCCAGTGGTGGTTTTGCTAACTAACTTTTTTTACGGCGTACAACAATGAACTCAATTTTTTACTGTAAAAAAATAGATCACTTCTAACTAGTGTGTTCAGTTATAAAATATGAACATTTTAGTACACTTGAAGAAAAAGTATATTTTTTAGGATAGTGTTAAACTATAAGATTTTGGGATTGCAAAACATACTTAACACGGATTATAATCCAAATTTTGTAAATATCTAAAATACTATTTATTTAACAAAAATGTCTCGTACATTTCACACACAGAATTAAAGTACAATTTGACGGGGCCCAAATACATTTTAAAACGATAAATAAAGTAAAACGGGAACGCGGAAAATCGTAATCAAGTTAATTCAATAATGAAGGCCTGTGGCCTCTAGCTTTTATTGATTAGAGTCCTAATCAGATAAAAATTTTCTCAGTTGTCGAATTATTTAACTGTAAAATTGTTTGATGTTAACGAATTCAAAAAAGTGAACAAATTATATCCTTTTTGTTTTTTTTATGTGAAATTTCACTCATTTATTGGGGATCGAAAAAATTCACAAGCATACACTGTAAATAAAACTTCTTGGATTTTTTTGTAGAATATGTAATAAATGTAGTGTCGGAATTCACCGCCGGGCAAATGCCCGGGGGCCACCTCAAAAGTCAAAATGTGGCTCCCAAGGCCAAAACTTAGTTGTTTTTTATCCTCAGCAGTTTTCTTTTATTACTTTTTAAAAATAGTATTTTTATTCGCTTGTATTCCAAAGCGACATTTTTCGGTTAGAAATGTTAAATTAAAAGTGACACTTTTGTAACGAGTTTGTCTTTTGTTTTATTTTGTCGGGTTGCAGCTCACCAAAGTACTTTTGCGGTCCCTTATCGAAAAATGCATAGCGGTTGTGTTTCTCTTTTGTTCTACTTTAGCGGGCTGCAGCCAAAGTACTTTTTCGGTAACTTACCTAATTTTACTTATTATTTTTAGTTTTTTTTTTCTTAAAAATATGTTTACAAGTTTATAAAAAAAAGCATATGGTACACGGACGAAAAATAAACCTCGGCCTTACGCGGTTGTGAATCTCGGCTCACGCCTGGATTCACAATCAAAATTTTTTTTTCAAAAAAAGTTTCTTTTTTTCGTGAAACGAAATATAAATTGAAAAAAATATTTTTTTGAAAAAAATAGTTTTTACCCCATTTTACCCCCTTACCCCAACTCAATTTTTACGAAAAACAATCCCAGCCTAGAACTTTGCATAATCAACCTGTGGTCCAAATTTGAAGTCTTTAGCCAGAAGCGTTCTTGAGTTATCGTGGTCACAAATTTCCCAGACTGACCGACCGACAGACAGAATTTTTTTACGGAAATAATATTTTTTGCATATAAAACGTCCAGAAACGTAAAAAAAAGCAATAAAAATTTTTTGAAATTTTTTTACTAACGCAAGACTTTCCTTGGGGAAAGTAAAAATGGTAGGTGAGGGCAGATGTGGAGACTATTCATTTTACGTTACGTTATGTCAAAGCTTTAATGCAAAAAGAAGAAAATTTTCTAGGCGAAGGGTTTAAACATGTTTTTTTACCATTTTTCAGAGCAGGTATTTTTTACAAAAAACTTTTAGCATAAAAGACTGGTATTTTTGCAAGGAAAAACTTAAAAATTAGTTTTTCTTTTAGAATGCTTTTGTTCTTAGAGCTCCGGAGAGACATATCCATTTTTCGACCTCGCTTGATAAGGGCGCTCCCTAAAAATAGAATCAAATACAAAAAAATAGTTTTTTTCTACCACCTAAGTGCTAGCTTACATATTATCTACCGTTTTCAAGGCTTGTTTACCTTGGCAACCAATAAAATCAGTGAACTCATTTAGTGACCGTTGTTAATCATTGTTTATTGACGACGGTTAATAATGAAAAATTTTTGAGACAACTAATAACTTATTTCAACTTATTTGTCAAACTGACAGCTATGTCAAAATAATTTTTAAACTTTATTTTAACCTATATTTGGAGTCACTAGCTTTAGGTAGTAGAAAAAGAAGTATATGCCACGTATGCGAATTGTCTTAAGTGTTCTCGACTGATTTTTTGCCTCGACTCCGTCTTAGCAAAAAAAACTCGAACACTAAAGACTTTTTCGAATACTTTTTCGAATACCAGGTGCTATATTTAAAATTTAATATTTTTAAATTATTTGGGAAAATGTAATCCACTGTGAACAGTATATAATGGAATGCGTATCATTACATATCTTCACGGCTGTTTTCAAATATAAAGCCTGAATGGAATACAGAACTAAGCCAAATTAATAGACACAAAAATCGTGACTTAAATTAAAATTGGGTCGCTTCAATTTTCAAATTTAAGTAATTGCTTAAAATGCATTACTTTACGAAAGATGTATGACCAAAAGGTTCATTTCTATGATAGCTATCAAATCCTAGAAAAAAAGTCCTTAAAAATAAAATAAAAAAGTTATATAGGGTGTTCCATGAGGAAAGGTAAATATTTAAAGGATGTATACTAGAGGTCAAAATAAAAAAAAAGTTCCTATAAACTTATGTCCAAAAATGACTCGTAAGGGAGCTACACCCCTACAAAAGAGGTTCCAATAATTTGATATTTATTTAATAACTTAAAAACGGTTTATGTAATAGCAGCGAAGTTTTGCATGTACTCTTTATAAGGCCTACCAGTTAATGGTATTTGCATGTAAGTAGTTCAGTAGTAGTAGTACTAAGAAAGGGGATGATATGCCTGGCAACTAGACTGTATGATCCCTTTTGCCTGCCCCCACTGTCCGCGTTGTGAATTGTATAATAATAACTATAATAATATTTTTAATAAGACGTTGGATAAATAAATTTTATGTGCAATGAAAAACCGACGAAGCAATTTTATAAATTTAAGTCTTGTTTACCTTTGGGGCTGTCCATATATTACGTAACGCAATTTTTCAAAAAAATTGACCCCCTCCCCCCCCTGTGTAACAAACTGTCACATTTACCAACACCCCCCCCCCTCCCCCCTGTGTAACGCGCAACAATATAAAAATTTGTATTTTTTTTCTATCTTGATACAGAATTCCGCATAATGCAAGACGGTAAAAAGACAGTGTAAAAGGGATATTACGAAAAAAAAAAAATCAAAAAAAAATGGATCCTGTGACAAAAATAAGTAGTGGTAGGGGGCAAGGAAAAGGCTGCATAAGGGGACAAGCTTATCTCCACGTACTCATGCTAAAAATCGTCAAAAATCATCACTAGGGGTCAAAAATGAACTAAAAAAATTTTACGTAATATGGTTCTTATGTAATAAAGTAACATTTTTATGATGTAGAACCATTAAAAAACGAAAAAAAAAATACACAGTATTTTGTTTTATAAATTATTTTTAAATTTGCATAATTGCCTGTACTAAAATTTCAAAAATAAGACGTGCTGGATTTTTTTTAAGGTCAAATTCGGATTCTGGGCCTTTAAATTGATAGGAAAAATATATTCTTTAGGCTCGGGAAAAAAGTTTACACTGTGTAAAAAAAACGTCACTATTACCTGAACTTATATCTCAAAAATTTTAGGTGCTAAAATTTTTCTAAGGTCAGATTCGGATTCTACGCGCTCGAATTAGTAAGAAAAATTTACTTTCCTATCGGGACAAAAAAAAAGTTGTGATTTGTTGCCTAGTGTAATTAAGTCCAAAACCAGACAAGTGGTTTAGTCCATTCTGCTTCTTATAGCCTCAATGGAGCTCTCTAAAACTAGAATTATGAAACAAAAGACGTCTACCCTATCTCTATCTCATTTGTGCTACACTTTCCAGCCAACCAAATAAATACTGTATTTGTTTTTCATACAACAAATACAGTATTTATTTGGTTGGCCGGAAAGTGTAGCACTGAGCGGCACGAACGAACATAGCTAATGTGAATCTGTACAATAAGATAATTCTACTAAAACTTAGATGGCGTCAGTAATTTCTTTAATAAAAATATAAAAGTTACACTTTTCGCCCGGCCAAGTAAATATTGTTTTTGTTCAACAAAGAACAAATACAGAATTTGTTTGGTTGGGTGGAAGTGGGAGTGTATCTATGCCTTCTATCCTTTTTGGGTAGAACTTTTGTCCCTGTCTAATCTAACGGGAGAAATCGCCATTAGATACTGAGTTTCTTATACTCAAACTGAACAATTCTCATTTTGCCACCGGTTTAGAAAGGGTACCCGTTTCCGATTTTTTTTATTGTCAATGTCTTCTTTATTTTTAGAAGCGGCAAAACATAATACAAATATGTGTATAATATAAGAATAGAAAACTTCTTTATAAATGTTTGTTTGTTTGTTTTTAACCTCGTACTATTCTACTTAATTAAGCATCCCCTAAGTCCAGGACTTGTGTGGGCTAGTAGTAGAGGGAACCACCGGCTTTAATTGACTTTCGAACCAATATATCTAGGGAGTACGCCTTCGCCAAATTTCAATTATTAATTAACTGAAAAAGGCAATCGGCGCCAGTGAGGTTTGAACTCACGATCATTAGATCAGTGTCAGGCTATATCGATGCCATTGACCACTGAGCTAAATCTCCCATGTAAATGTAAAAAGAAATACAAATAAATTCCCGAAACATTTGCCTTGAAATTGTACATTTTTCATCGAGTTCACATAGTAATATTGTGTTGCATTTTCTATCTATCGAGTTATCGAGAGTAAGAATAAGATAAATCACTATATTATACGTGGGTAATTTGCAGACGCCTCTCCTCAATGGCTGAAGTCGGCCCATTTCGCGGAGAATAAAGTCTTTATTCTTTATTTTTGTAAAAAATTGAGATACTTGGATCTGCATCAAAAAATCATATTTAAACTACGAGATTGACAGAAAGGAGTTTTTACTATACAGTGGCATATCTAAAGTGCACCTCCTCCTTTAACTTTTGAACGACTTAAGAAATCAACTTTTAAATAACGAAAGTAGTTATTTGTTTATATTTTATATGTTTAGCGGGCATAGTGGAGGCCGGGAAAGTAAAATTTTTTAAATAGAAGGGGGGTCGTGTCGTGATACATCATTTTAAATATTATTAAATTCTCTTTCCATCATACAATTTTTAACTTTTTAATTTTTTATTTAAGTGTTGTGTTTTCAATTTTATATTTATAGTTTATATTTTAAATATAAATTATATAGATTTTGAGCATACATAGGGATAAAACAAGCCCATAATTTCATCTAAATTATTAGTGTTTGTCGCAATATGACGGATGATCTTGAAACTTAAATTATTACAAGAACTGGCCACAGACCATAGGTCATAGGCCATAGGCTACAAACATAAAGTAATCTGGTTAGCGCTTGCTTCGATCATATAAGTGAACGCGTGGTAGATAGAAAACCGTATTTCGTAACTGGAGGCCTAAAACATATTAATATTACCACGGTTTTGCTTTAAGGCACATCCAGAGGCTCGCATAACAAGCATAATACATAAGAATGCGATACCGTGATTAGCTTACAAAATACATGACGGCACATCAAGCCAATCACGGCATCGCATACTTATGTATTATGCTTGTTATGTGAGCCTGTAGATGTGCCCTTACTTGTACAGTAGAAAGTTTCGTAATTTTATAATTTTTTATTTCCAGCCCACTGTGTGATGTTGGGCGACTTCGCCATAATTGTAAATTTGCAACAACTATGGTCTGTTTTTTCAAGCAAGATAGTAAATTAAAAATCGCACAGTAAATATTTTTACAACAGGTTTGAATAGTATATGTTTGTGTATAGAATATAGTTATGTTTTATAATATAAACTACGCACAATATTCGAATCTGTTTTGAAACTATTCAC